>JASVER010000001.1:30012182-30023220 GCA_030449065.1 Oceanodroma leucorhoa | reverse complement strand
TGGGAAGTAGTGAATGAATTCCTTGCTTTGCTTTGCTTGCGTGCGCGGCTTTTGCTTTCCCTATTAAACTGTTTTTATCTCAACCCACGAGTTTTCTCACTTTTACCCTTCCGATTCTCTCCCCTGTCCCACCCGGGGGAGAGTGAGCGAGCGGCTGTGTGGTGCTTAGTTGCCGGCTGGGCTTAAACCACGACACTTGAACATGTCACAAAGCAAACAATAAAAAGCAGTTCCTTTGCTCAGAGTTTCAGGAACCTTTTCAGTCAAGACATATACCAAAAATGTTTGCTCTCACACAACAGTGCTCATAAAAGAAGAATTAAAGAAGTCATTCATTTTAAAAGAATGATAGGGTCAAGTCTGTGGCTAAATTATTGAAGAGAACAAACAATCTTCAGGAGTATCAAAAGACACAATAAGACACACAAAAGCAGTATGTTCCCTAAGATTTTTTTTGAAATATTGATTGCTTCCTACTATCCTATTCTGAAAAGGGTGGCGGTTATCGCCTCTGAATGCAAACTACAGAAAAAATACCATGTACAAGGGGAAACATCACAGTTGAATTTCCTGACACAAGTTAGACCTTCGCCTTTCTCAATGAGAGAATCAGATCTACGAAAAAAGCTTGCAAGGAGAGAATGTAAGGAATTACCTTTGCTTTCATATCATAAATAATACTGTTCTCTGTTGTGGCAGTGCAATTACCATGTTGGATCATTACCTCATTTTGTCAATATATTAACAAAACAAATTGTTTGCATTGTTCCCCACTATATCCTAAGATGCACACATATTTAGCAGAATAATAAAGTTCCAAGTGAAAAGGAAGAATTACTCAATTTCAATAATAAAGACACAACAGTTTTTATACAAAATGTGTTTTTTTCTTCTTACCAGACTATGATTTCTTCACTTAGCTTACTGGATAATATATGAATAAATGGCACTAATGCTAAGAGCAGTGGTTTGTAGGTCCTTGGGTCCTTGATATGTTATAAGAAAACTGACTGACAGGATTTATTCTTGTCACTAGCTCATTATGTAATCTTGGCTAAGTCCTTGGCTTAGAATGAAAATCTGAAAAGATCCTGTACCATTTTAAAAAGTTGATAAATTCTGATTTTTGGAGCCACTGTTCTGCTCCTTAGTTAAGCTAATTGGAATATTAGGAAAAAAAAACAACAACAAACAAAAAACACAGATGCTAGTTATGCTTGGCTAAAAACAAAAGCAAGCAAAGTAAATAAAATAAGTAAACAAAATACTGTATAACTTTTTCACATTTTGAGTCTTATTTTTCCTGTGACTTGAATCATACAGAGCCAAATTCTCTCTGTATTCTACATTCAACTTTCCCAGCAAAAGGGAGGAGGCACTACCGTCAGGAAACTTGTTTCCTTGATCCTCTTTTTTTGCATATGGCCATGGGTATAGTTACGAGCAGCCTAAATAGTGTCCATAGATCAGCAGCTCATACATCATCCTGAGGCTACATGGTGGAAGCAAAGGAGACAGAGAAATTTTAGTCGGTTTTCCTCTTCGTTTCCCTTGTAGAAGGGCTTCAAAGGGGACAATGAAGTGGAACCAAGAAACTGATCCATGCAGCCAACATCTATAAAACTAGAATTCCACTTGCTTGCCAGATAAAGTATTCTGAAGGAACAATGTGCTCTCAAGAATAAATATGCAAAACACATGGCATGAAGTGTAAAATGTGATTAGCTTTAAGAATGTGTGTTGAAGCAGTTCAAGGATCCTGTTTAAGGAATTCATAGAGTCTTTCTCACCATAAAGTTAATTACAGAGATGAAGACCAGGTGTGTAATTCAGCTGGAAATACAGTTTCAGGTTCTTAAGTCCTTGTTTTTACCCTGAATCATTGCCACCCAAATAGGTGGGCAAAAGTTAAATATAAGAAGAAATAACAACTAACAAACAAAAAATGTTAAATCTGGAATTTTGGCTTATTCTGCTCCTACAAAAGTGGTTAAAACACTGTGTCAATGTGATTGTGTAAAGGAAAGTAGCCCTTGTATTCCCCCAATACTCTTATTTCCAAATCTTCTTGTATTTTTAACTGTCAGCATCCCACCATCTTCCTTAATTTCTGCTTCTCTATAAGCTTGCCTGCTTTCCTGCCAGCTGAATAAGTACCTTATTTTGCACAAACTAAACTGTGTTCTCTGATGAATACTGATTGTGTAATTTATGAGACATGCCACCTGACTCTTCTGCAAAAAAAAGTTTAAAAAATTAATGTAAATAATGTTTTTTACTTGTTAATTAACTATGGTGGGCTAATGTAGCATTAAAAGAAGCAAAATATATAATATGTTTATCTATATACCTTGACAAAATACAACAAATTACCTGAGAACAGTTTTATTTAATGTAAACCTTCATATATACTCACACACAAATATAGTTTTTGATGCTGGTAACAATTTTTACTGCAGAGGTCAGAATATTCATTTTCAGCAGCATCTGTAACAATGTTGTAAAAGCAGTTACCTCTACTGTAGACTGTTCGCAAAACATATCCACTTCTCTATGCTGATATCGTGGGTGTTCAAAGAATCTGAACAGACTCTTTTTGTCTTACCACTAAGTCCTCTTTGTGTTTGCACTCTTATATTCACCTGTGAACTCTATCACAGTATCTAACCTCTTCCCTGACTTTTGCCTCCTTACCGAATGGGAGACTGAGAAGGGGAGCATGAGAAATTACTGTGCTTTGTTTAGGAATAGAACCTTTGAAGACCATACATTTAAACAGAGCATATTTGACCAAAAGATGACTACTAAGATAAACYATTTCTTTCAAACTAATTTGGTGAAAAGAAGTTTTAATGAGGTGGTGAGAGTATTCAGAAGTCACCTGCCAGAAACATGAGACATAATGGAAAAGGTCTCTCACTGATTATTTTGTGAGTATAGACTCTGTTCTCTCTTTTGGCAGAAAATAAAGGGTATATTGAGAAACACGACTGCCTGCTTTCCAACTTTTTTTTTCAAACTATGGGGCTAGTCAATGAAGAAGTGAAGTAGTTGGCTAGGCAAAGAATGGAAGAAAGAAAAAGCTCCATGGGGATGCCCTGAGAAATTCCTACCTAGACTAAGGAGTACTGATGAACATTTTGCAGGGAAAAGCTGATCTCTATGTTTCTTGTGTTAAAAATAACAATAAAAAAAGATCTTTTTAAAACAAAAGAATTGTTGCATGCATGTTCAATTTCAGACTTCTACAAAGAAGTGATGTGTGTGCCAAAGCTCAGCTAGCTGTTGGGAGCAACTTTGACCTGGAGGATTACAGAATATCTGACTTGTGATTACCCTGCTTGATTCACAAGATCAATAATGTGAAAATGTTTATTTGTCTTTCATCACCCAAAGGTGTTGTGCATGTATGTATCTAAGCACATTTCAGGATATTTTTGTTTTGATTTGGTTTTGTACATAAGCTCAGCTAACTAGTGTATTTGAAATTTTTTTTTGTTACATCTGACTATCCTCAATATAAGGTGCTATTTTAACACTTAAAAATTGAGATATTGTACAGCAGAGAAATAATTAGACTAGTCTTGTTCATTCACTTTCTCTTTGCCTTGTTTGTACGCAGCTAAACATGAGAAGGTTACAGCTTTGTCAGGGAGGTCCTATCTTGTTAAGTTTTTACACCAGAAAAGAGTCCACAGACGCAATTTATTCACCAGATTTTCAAATATCACTGCAGAAACCAAATCACTGGGTTTAGGGCATTATCTTTAAATTTTGGCCCCAGAAGTATTCTTGCTCTATTGACTTTCATGAGGATTTTTCCAGCAAAAATATGGAACTGGGTGAATATCTCAAGCAGAAAGTACACAGAGAGAAAGAATGTGAATTAGTGTGAGAAACAAATTCTATTTCCGAAGGTCTCAAAATAAACTGCAAATATGTTATCATCTCTGCAAGCTTCCTTGTGACAACTATTTTTACTCTTTTTAAAGAGTGAAACAAAAGGACAAGGAAACTAAATTACTTGAAATTACCAGTGACAAATCTGGAAGCAGAATATGTTCAGAAAGCTCTTGTAAATGAGAAAAAAATATGTTCAGAAAGCTCTTGCTTGAACAAGGTGTGAAACCGAAGTTTAACTAAAGGGCTTCTGAAGTCCATTGTGTTCCCTAAATAGGAAAAACAGACTAATTGACTGGCATGGATTCTACACAGTGACTCCACTGGTGTACTTGGTGCTGAGTACACAGTGGTTTCCTTAGATCAGACTTTTTTTCAACTTTCCTCTTTGGCAGGCCTTGTTGAAGGACAAAGAAAAGGAAAGACACTGCACTGCAATGGTAGAACAGAAAATACTGTCCCTGTATGAACACGCTAATTTAAAAATGTTCATATTCACTTATTTTTAAATTATAAACCCAACAGAAGTTATTTTCAGAACAGGGATTTGTTATAGCTTAGTCACTACTATGGTTGTATCTGTAACAAATTCTGCTTAGTCACAAAATATAAGACATTTCAATGGTACATTGGCCAACAGGTCATTTTTCACATTTCATTTTTTGATGAATGCATGAAACATCAATCAAGTACAGGTCTTCTATTACCTATCCATCAGTAGTCAAGCTGTTGCTTACTACTTGCTAATAAAATCTTACTAATGGTAGAGAACCTAATCTCACATGATTTTGATGATCAGATACAGAAAAGCATTAACGCTGCTGGGGGCAGGGGGGAAGGAAAGTTAAGCACTTAAGTACCTTTGAGTGTCTAGGCCTAAATGACCTCAGTTTCCTCTGACTTTGACATGAATTGAACCTTCACAGAGTCCCTTACAGAGTATTTAGCACTTGAATTATTTTACCACCTCAGAAATTCTGGTCATTATTTTCATCTCTCTGGGTCAGAGAGGTTACATTTTGTCATAAACCCAGCTAACTCTTCTATCACATTAATTGCTTCCAGCGGGTCAAAGTTGATGACATTGTAGCTCATTCTACTGTACTTTTTGTCCCCCTACGTAAATCTCTGTCAGATAAATAACTCTAATTTCTTCAATACATTGTATTCTTTTGTTCTTTCTTTACTGTTTGTAATTGTCACCCTCATTTTTAACTGACACTTTCAGTTCATTGCTCTTTTGGGGAGATAGGTGTGTCAAGACCGAATATTCATCCAGTGGGAAGTCTGGAGGGAGCTACTTCATCTGCACTCCGCTTGCCATCCTTTTTGACCAAAATATCCAGATATCATGCACAAGCTAAGAAAGGAAGGGAATGTATACATACTGTAGGCAGAACTGCTGATGGACAGAAGCAGAACTGCCAACAGATGTGAGTGGAAATGCCGATGACGTGAGTGGAGATGCCGATGGATGTAAGGGGAACTGCTGACAGATGGAAGTGGAATTGCCGATGGACGGAAGGGGAACTGCCAACAGACAAAAGGGGAACAGCTGACGGATGTGAGAGTAAATGCTGAAGGACATAGGTGGAAATGCCGACGGACGTAGGTGGAAATGCCAACGGACAGAAGGGGAAATGCCAATGGACGTAGGTGGAAATGCCGACGGACAGAAGCAAAAATGCTGACGGACGGAAGGGGAACTGCCGATAGATGTAGGTGCAAGTGCTGACGGACATGACCGGAACTGCCGATGGAAGTAAGCAGAACTGCCGATGGACAGAAGTGGAACCGCCGATGGAGGTAGGCAGAAATGCTGACAGATGTAAGCAGAAATGCCTATGGACAGAAGTCAAAATGCTGCCAGATGTGAACAGAAAGTCTGACAGACATGAGCGGAAATGCCGATGGACAGAAGGGGAACTGCCAACGGACAGAAGGGGAACTGCCAACAGACAGAAGGGGAAATGCCGACAGACATAGGCGGAAATGCTGAAGGACAGTAGTGGAAATGCCGATGGACAGAACGAGAACTGCCAACGGGTGGAAGCGGAAATGCTGATGGATGGAATCAGAACTGCTGACAGACAAAACTGGGAACTGTCAATGGACAGAAGGGAAATGCTGATGGATGTAGGCGGAACTGCCAACAGATGTAAGCACAAATGCCGACGGACGGAAGAGGAAATGCCAACAGACGTGAGCGGAACTGCCAACAGTCGTAGGTGGAACTGCCAACGGACAGAAGCAGAAATGCCAACTGCCCGAGGGTAACTTCCAATGGACAAGAGTGGAACTGCCAACGGATGGAAGGGGAACTACCGAGGGACATAAACGGAAAAGCTGATGGATGTAAGAGGAAATGCCGACGGACAGAAGTGGAAATGCCAACGGACAGAAGGGGAATTGCCAATGGACAGAAGGGGAACTGCCGACAGACATGAGCAGAACCGCCGAGGGACAGAAGGGGAAATGCTGATGGGCAGAAATGGAAATGCCGACAGACAGAAGCAGAACTGCCGAAGGAGGTAAACAGGAAATGCCAATGGATGTAGGCAGAAATGCCAATGGACAAAAGTGGAAATGCTGCCAGACGTGAGCAGAAAGGCCAACAGACGTGAGTGGAAATGCTGATGGACAGAAGGAGATCTGCCGACAGGTGGAAGCGGAAATGCCAACGGACGGAATCGGAACTGCCGATGGACGTAAATGGGAACTGCCAATGGACAAAAGAGGAAATGCCGACAGACGTGAGCGCAACTGCCCACAGTCGTAGGTGGAACTGCCAACAGACAGAAGTGGAAATGCCGATGGACCGAGGGTAACTTCAGATGGACGAGAGCGGAACTGATGATGGATGGAAAGGGAACTCTGGAGGAAGGTAAGCAGAACTGCCAATGGACGTGAACGGAAATGCTGACAGACAGAAGTGGAAATACTGACGGATGTAAGTGGAAATGCCAGCGGACAGAAGGGGACATGCCAACAGACAGAAGGGGAACTGTTGACGGATGGAAAGTGAACTGCTGACGGACGTAAGCAGAAATGCAGGACAGAAGGGGAACTGCTGACGGACAGAAAGGGAATTGCCAATGGATGTGAGTGGAAACGCCGACGCATGAGCTGAAATGCCAACGGACAAAAATGGAAATGCTGACAGACGTAAGCGGAAATGCCAATGGACAGAAGGGGAACTGCCGATGGACAGAAGGGGAACTGCCGACAGACATGAGCAGAACTGCCGAGGGACGGAAGGGGAAATGCTGATGAGCGGAAGCAGAAATGCTGACAGACAGAAGTGGAAATGCCGACAGACAAGAGTCTAATTGCCGACAGACATAAGCAGAAATGCCGACGGACAGAAGTGGAAATGCTCACAGACAGAAGGGGACATGCTGACAAACAGAAGGGGAACTGCCAACGGACATAGGTGGAAATGCCAACAGACAGAAGCGGAAATACCGATGGACAGAAGGGGAACTGCCAACGGGCATTGACGGAACTGCCAAAGGATGTCTGCGGAACTACAGACGCAAAGATGCAGGAACTTCCCATGGATGTGAGTGGAACTTCCAATGGACGTAGGCAGAAATGCTGATGGGTGGAAGGGGAAATGCCAACAGATGTCGGCAGAACTGTCGACAGCCAGAAGTGAGAACTACTAGCAGACAGAAGCCGGAACTGCTGACGGACAGAAAGGGAACTGCCCACCCACAGAAGGAGAAATGCTGACAGGCAGAAGCAGAAATGTGATTGATGGAAGCGTGAACTGTCAACGGATAGAAGGGGAAATGTGGACAGACGTAGACAGAAATGCTGACGGACAGAAGGGGGAACGCGAATAGACATAGGCAGAACTGCTGACAGAGGTAAGCGGGAACTGCCGATGGACAAAAGGGGATCTGCTGATGGATATGAGCAGAAATGCCAATGGTCGTGAGCAGAAATGCCAACAGACAGAAAGGGAAATGCCGACGGATGTAGGCGGAACTGCCGACAGACATAGGCGCAACTGCCAACGGATGGAAGGGGAACTGCCAACAGACAGTGGAACTGCCGAYGGACGTAGGCAGAACTGCCGACGGACAGAAGCGGGAACTGCCGACGGACGTAGGCAGAAATGCCAACGGACAGAAGGGAAAATGCCAATGGATGTGAGCTGAAATGTCAACCGACAGAAGGGGACATGCCAACAGATGTAAGTGGAACTGCCGACAGACATGAACGGAAATGCCAACGGATGGAATGAGAACTGCTCATTCCATGGACGGAAGGGGAAATGCCGACAGATGTAGGCAGAAATGCCATCAGACGGAAGTGGGTGGCTGATGGACAGAAAGGGAAATGCTGACAGATGCAGGCGGAAATGTCGATGGACAGAAAGGGAAATGCCGATATACAGAAGGGGAATTGCCAATGGACTTGAGGGGAAATGCCGTTAACATGAGCACAACTGCCGAGGGACAGAAGGGGAAATGCTGACAGGAGGAAGCAGAAATGCCTATGGACGGAAGCAGAACTGTGAATGGACATAATGGGAAATGCTGACATACAGGAGGGGATATGCCAACAGATGTAGGCGGAAATGCCAATGGACGGAAGCGGAATGGCTGATGGACAGAAGGGGAAATGCCGATGGACAGAAGAGGAACTGCCGATCGACAGATGGGGAACCGCTTATGGATAGAAGGGGAACCACAGACGGATGTGAGCGGAAATGCCGACAGACATGAGCAGAACTGCTGAGGGACAGAAGGCAAATTGCCGATGGACAGAAGCAGAACTGCCTACGGACATGAACGGAAATACCGATGGACATGAGCTGAAACGCTGACAAACGGAAGGGGAACTGCTGATGGACAGAAGGGGAAATGCTGACAGATGTAGGCGGAAATGACATCGGACGGAAGCAGAACGGCCAACAGACAGAAAGGTAAATGCTGATGGATGTAAGTGGAAATGTTGAAAGACAGAAGGGGAAGTGAAGATGGACAGAAGGGGAACTGCCAATGGACAGAAAGGAAACTGCTGACAGACATGAACGGAACTGCCCAGGGACAGAAGGGGAAATGCCGACGGGTCGAAGCGGTAATGCGTACAGACAAGCGGAAATGCCCATGAGCAGAAACGGAACTGCCGATGGACCAAAGGGGAATTGCTGACGGATGTGAATGGAAATGCCAACAGACGTAGGTGGAACTGCTGACGGACAGAATCAGAACTTCCAATGGATGTCACAGAACTGCCGACAGACTGAAAGGGAACTGCCGATGGACAGAAGGGGAACTGCTTTTCTTTGCTTCTCATGAGGACAAAAATCTCCATGAAGGACAGTACCTTCTTACGTGACAGTGGATGTTTGTTCACTATCGACCTTGCATACTGGCCTGTTGCTACAAAATCTCCTATAAAGTTCTGGCAGAATTGTAGCATTTGCAGTAGGCTGCTCAGTCATTTTAGGGAATATCTTTCTGCAGAATAATATGAAGAGCAGTGAAATATAGAAATTGGGACTCAGACGCATCTATCTGCATGTTAACTGCATATATCCTCTGTTGGCAACAATGTTACATACCTTGGYGTGGAAATGTGTACGGCATTTTTAGCAAACCAAAAATCCCTGTTCAAAGCAGAAGTACTACATAAAAGTCCTAGATGGTAAAAGCATTGTTAATAGCATGTTGTGTAATTCCACCCACAGGTAACTGAAAAGCCCACTACATTCTCACGTTCTTTTTATCTGAGGGAAAGAAAAAGAGACAGGGACACATTTTGTCCTCATTGGTACTTATACAAGATTGTCCTCAAATATGGTTATGCTTATGAGTTTCAAAAGTTACGCACCTCTTGCTTTGAGAGAATGACTGGTTTCATACCTTGGCAAACATCTAGTTTCAGTAAAACATCCGTAAAAGGACCAGCATCCACAATTGTGGTCTTCTGGCTAGAATGCTGAGGTGTGAATAAYGGGACCTGCTTTGGACTCAGGCTACCAAGCTAACTTTTTGGGTCACTTTGGACATGTGCATTCCTTGTCTATGAAACTATTTTTTTTCTTTTTAAATTTTCTTCTCCTATTTCACAACTTATTTTGTCTAATTTGAACAAATAAGCTGTCTGAGGTAGTGACTCCCAGCATGGATCAGACAAATAGTGGGATTTTCATGCACCTGGTGGGATATGTAGGCACTACATAAATCAAAATAATTAACTTCATAGTGATCTACTAACACTGTAAAAAGAAATAAAAATGTTACTTTAATTTCAAAAAGACAAGCAGTGCCATAGAACACTCCTTATGAAAAAGACCACTGAAATAAAGAGGATATTGTCAGTGAATGTTCAGGCAAGGGCATTTTAATGTTTGTCAGTAACAATCCCCCATCTGCCCAATGGCTGGAGCAAACTTTGTCATTGTAGATGTGCAATGAAGCTTAATTGACTAAAATGTTTTAGACAGCTTCAGATGGGGAGTGATAGATACAATAGAGAAGTAATACTATTGTATCTGATTCCAGGGTAGAACGAATATTAAACTGCAGCACTCTCTTTAATCTTTAAATATTAAGTTGTGATTTTGATGAGAACATATTTCCAACAAGTTATTGTAACCCCACAATTTATGGAAGAATTTCCATCCAAGTAAACATGCCTGGCAATCAGCAAGATAAAGCATTCAATTTGCATCACGTTTATCTTTTCTGCTTCCTATTTTTGCATTTTCTATAAACAGAAGCATTTTATTGTATGGCACTTTGTTTTGCTTTGCAACATCACAGCTGTAACAGCCAAATATATAGAAACAATGATGAAGCCTCTTTTTCAAAGAATAAAGGAAACATCAGGAGAGATCTATAGTTCCACCCTAATGAACCAATTCAACGCCTGTTTATTCATCATACTAACAGCTCACATGGGATTGCCAGAAGCACTAGCAGTGAGAAGAAAATTGAGACTCTGATACTTTATTTTACTTTGTGCCATAGCTGGTTTCAAATTTTAGTAGCTAATGGGTACTTAAATCTGGTAATTTTACACTGTATCAATAAAAATGAAATGAGCAGAAAACTGAAGATATTAGCATGGAGAAAGTTTATATGGCATGGAGAGGAGAGGAAAGGGAGAGGAGAGGGAG
>JASVER010000001.1:29862981-30012022 GCA_030449065.1 Oceanodroma leucorhoa | reverse complement strand
GAGGAGAGGAGAGGAGAGGAGAGGAGAGGAGAGGAGAGGAGAGGAAAGGAGAGGAAAGGAGAGGAGAGGAGAGAGATCACGGAATTGTGTGCTGCAAAAAATTATGCAAATGAGATTGCTTTGTTTTGGCAGAAGTCTTGAATTACCTTGAGTTAGCCTCATTTTCAGTTATTTTGGTCTTTTTCTAATGGTAAAAGAAGTAAATTCCATACTCACAGTAAAGGAGAAGCTGTGGAGGTATTTGTCCAGTGCACCATCTGGTACATTGCAAAGCTTCCCATACCCTCCATCTAGACTCTGGAAAATACAATGAATGTCAAACCTGTCCAAAAGATCCTGTAATGCTGTCCTGTAGCCTATAGCACAGGTGGCTTTAAAGTCCTAAAGGTGGTTCAGTTTTAATGAAAGCCTCAAGCTGATGTCATTAACAAATGGGTATTTCTCATTCATTTCAGACTCTTCCATGCTTCCAGAGCATTGTAAATTATCTCATATTATTTGGGACTCCATAGACATCTTCCCATTATACAGCCATTATTCAGGATTGATCATCATCAGTTGAAGCGTGTTATTTCTGGCAACACTAGTCTCAGATTCAGTACCATGAGGGCACATCATTACCTGAACGCATTCAACTCAGCTCAGCTCTCAAGCATTGATTTCCCACCATCATTGCTCTCTATATTCCTCCTCAGAATAGTCTTTCCATCAGCTCCCACTCTGAAGTCATGCAAGACACTCTCTGAGTGCATGGAGCACAGTCTCATAGATACTCCAAATTTTCCTGATGCTATGCACAGATGACTAGGTGCCATGAAGTCAGAGATATACACAAGGGAATATTTTTTTCAGTGCAGCCAAGAAAACTTGTAATTGTTAATAAAAATACCAATAGTTCTTTGAAGTTACCATGTAACACCTATAGATCAGAGGGTTCAGAAGGATCAGAGGGCTCTGTTTTCTGTATCACTAGTATTACAAATAGACGTGTGGCATAACCCAGTTCCCCTTATCCCCACTAATGTACAAGTGCAACAAACCTTTCTGCCCCATTTCTTGAACCTCCATTTCTGGAGCAAATAAGTCAAGGAACAAAAGGAAAATCTTGCTCAATTTTTTTAAATTAATGTCCAGCTGTCCTCTGATAGGTTAAAATTACAAGCAGCCTTCTTATTATTCAATATTATATTAAGGAAGTTTCCTAGGAGACAGAAGAGGGACATACGTTGAATCTTCATACACATTTTGAAAGATTCTTTACAGTCTGACTTCCTTTGGTATCCAACATTCTGAAGAATGTAATCTCAAAACATCTTTTTCTGGCTTCACCTTAGATGCACAGTGAAGAGGTGTATGTATAAAATGTACTACAAATTATGAATGTGCGGAACCACAGATTGCCCTCTTCTAGATTCTGTGTGGTTTGAAATTATGATCCCCACATACAAGACAGATAGGATAGATGGAAACAATGCAGAAAAATGTCAAAAAAAAGTAGTTTCAAATGCTTTATTTTCCCCTCTTATGTTTTGGGTACTAGCCACCTTTGAAGAGCCCCACGGGAGAAACAGGTTACTGATCACAGAGTAGTGTAAATGAGATAACCCTTGCAGCAAGTTGTATAAAGTATGTGCTTCACTGTCAGACAAGACAGCATAAAGCTTTGTCTTGTTCTGATAAAAGWTCTATCCAATGGGAAACACAATTTTAGAAACGGATCATAGGAGACCATCACATTTAAAGACATTTTTTCCGTCTTTGTCTCCTTTGACAGACTGACAGGCAAATTTGAAAGTGTATCTTTCCCTCTGAGTTTTGGAAGGTTATCTTTTAGGTTGATTTTAGGTTCTGTGAAACATTGATAACAACCTGCCAGAGCTGATGTGTTTACACCGATTTTTCAGAGGTGGGAAACATACATATCTTATGAACTGAGTAGGTCTTAAAATAAAATTGTGGTGGTTTCAGTAAAAATCACTTTATTACAAACAATTAGAGCTAAAAAGTCACACAGAAGTGGGATTCTGAAACCTTTATCTGCTTAGGAAGTCCTTACACTTCTAGCTAGCTTATGAAATCTGATGTTTGATTAAAAATTAAAAAAAGAAAGAGTGGCTGAATGTCATTCAGTTTGCTAGATATTTTGTCTTCACTTTGGTAAAGAAGTCAATGCCCTGAGTCTGGAATGAAGAAGGGAACAGGCAAAGTGAATATGAAGAATAAAGAGCTTAATATTCTTCATTTTTGCTGAAAAAAAAAGAATATAAAACTACAAACAAAACTCCGTATGCAATTATATATTATATGTATAACATTATCAAGAGAATCTGTAACTGAACATTTATGACCCTTTCTAAAAATACTATTTATAGGAAATGCCATGTCTGACATTGGGCCTTGCAATGTAAGGCCACAGAGATATTCGGTAAATAGTTACCTCAAATGTAAAACTGGATGCATGTTAAATTCCAAATACATGTGAGCAAAGYTCTGTACTAGCCTAAAAGGAACTGAACATGCATAAGGAAATAGGAATCAGCAAAATTTGAAGACACATTTATACTTTTTAATGTCTAGTCTGCTTCCCACTTGACAATATACCTTCAGCAATCCCGAAAGCTCATCCTTGCTATGCAGGCTCTTTCAGGGCTTTAAGTGGTGTGAAACATCTACTTGGACTCTCCGTTGAGAATCCTTTATGCCTGTACATTCCTTCCAAAACCCCCGATACCACATGTTGGGGCTACTCAGTGGGATGTTAGAAAGCAGATAAGTAATTTTTTCCCATGCTGCTTGTACTGCAGAAGTGCAGACAGTTTTAAAGCTTCATTTTGCCTCTCTGGTTTTTATACTAACATATGCGGCATTAATATTTGATCTAGAGATATTTATTAGAAGTATTTCTACGCATATGTATAACTCCAGTTTTTAAATTAAAGTTGAACATTAGTGCAAAGATTGTAGTTGATGGAGTGAAGAGGGAAAGGACAGCTCTTCTTCAAGCAGGTTTGCCATATTGGCATTACTTGCTGGACATACCTCTCATACAGTTGTCCACCGTATAACTTCTAAGTAAGGACCTATAGGGACATGTCAAGAAAAGACAAGGTGTACAAAAGGCTCCTTTTCAGTTTCACAAATCCATAGACAAATCAGAGTGCTTAAAAGAAAATCAAGCTACTAAAATAAGAACTTGATAAGGTCATGGATCAGATGTACACTAAGCCTTTCCTTTACATGTGATTGTAATGGCAGCTTTGAGATAATACTGCTTTATAAGGATGCAAGTGTAAAGAGTCTCTTGGTGATGCCTGACCACATTTACGAATTCCTCTTTTAATCTTTTTTCTAGTTTCTCTGGTCTCCCGCTCATTGACACTTTTATCTGAACTCCCTTCAAAATGTCATCTTTTAATAATCCATTCCAGTTTTCTTGTTGCCTAAGAAAAAAAATAATAGCCTTCTTTTGCAGAAAGCTTCAAATCTATGTTTCAATTTTGTAAGGCATTTAGAAAACTCTTCCAACAGCACTAAGACAGTTTTGGTGTTAACAAACTATAGATTGTGGTTAAGAACACACATTTTTTTAGCATTATGCTGGTATGTCACCACTATCATCCTGCTGAAAACATCTGCACTCTTGACTGATTCTGTGACAGCTGCTGAGTGCCTTTGTATACAAAAAGCTGAAGTATAGGTTGAAGTTTCCATCAGTATACCACATCTGTGAGAGGCAGTACACCGTAACAGCTTTGTTACATTCCAAAGCAAGTTTCTTTCCTCCGAAATAGTATTTTGCCTAATTTAAGGAAGTCTTTCTTTTAGAGTATAAAAAAGACATATATTTCACAGCTATTTCTGTTCCTTTTCTCCTTAAGYGTAGGAAGGCTTTTCCAGAATTTTCTTGATGCTGTAGTTTAGATTTTACAAGATCTCTGTATTTAAATCATGTGCCTCTAAAACATCCATGCATTTATCCTACGATCAAAAGTTCTCTTACTATGAAGTAAGTGATCTACTAACATTAGTGCTCCATATTAAGGCTAATAATTTTCCAGGTTCTTGAGATTCTTACTTATTTTGGGATATGTCAGAAGTTCTCCACTGGTTTTCAGTTGGTACATAAAGTTTGGGCTTACCTATTTTCTTCCCCTTTTACTTTCTGGTGGGTGGTGTCTTCACTTTTTATAACTTTATATCTCCATAGGTCAAATTTGTCTTTTAATATTATATTTTGAATGGATCTTGCGAGCCTGCTCATGTAAGATTTTTGGCCTATTTTACAGGTCTAGGAGGAAGTATGGCAAGTCTTGGCTTAGGCATCTGAACTTAACCAAAACGGCTGAGCTTCTGAGAGTGTCCATCACTTACCATAACACAATTCCATGTCTAGCCAACATCTGTGCCTGCTCAACCATTCTTGAAGACAATAGAACATAACAGAATAATTTTGAAATCACTTGAAAATGGGAATTTAAGAGCAAGTTATATACAGCAACTCCTCAATTTTGACAATAGTACTGATTCATCTTTAAATATTCAAAGAAATATTTTGAAAGTGTTCTCAAGCTTGAGAAATCTATACACTTCAAGCAAAACATGTAGAAACAGGCTGTTTCAAATTTACCATTTTGCTTTTTTTACCCTGCCACAGGAATAATCTTATTGCAATTGACACGTTCCCACAAGAATATCCCTGCAAATGTTCACACACTTTGTTTCATTGAAGCAGGATTTTCCAAGAGAAAAACATTTCACAGAAAAATTTTATTGGCTCTACTTAATTCTTTTTTCTCAGATAATCCTGCTGTTCCTTCCCCCATATGACTGGGGACATTACAATAATTGTTCCCTTATAAAAGAAATGTTTTCCTTACTGGATGCTTTCACTCATACTGTAAGTATGAACCTAAAGTTACCAGAAGGTATGGTGTGGGAGGCAATGCTACATAAGAGATTCCTCCTCAGTAGCTGTATTGGGACCCTTGCAGAAGACATTGTATTGAGGAGTTAGTGACCTTGAACAGGCCATGTTTTCTCTACTGGGCCTGGTACTTAGGGCTCGAGCAGCACGTATGTTAGCACGAGAGCTGCTGTAGGGGAACCTGCTGGCGTGCCCGTGCCAGCCCGTGCTGCGCTGGTGGGTGTTATGGCAGAGAGAACATCCCAGCCTGTCAGGAGACTTTCTGTTAGCTGAACAGCTTACTAATATAATATTCTGTAATGTGTAATATCTTCGGGAAGAGTAAAGTCTATGTGGATCAAGTGGTGCAATGTAGCCACCCTGATCTGGAGACTGCTGCACATGGAGAAGTCGGTGATCCACACCACAGTTAACCCGAGCAGGCGCAGGCCTGTGCTGCTCCGGGCGGGGCTTCAGGCTGTGCTGTGCTGCTCAAATTCTTGGCCGCAGGACAAACCCAGGCAGCTGGTTTAACCAAGGAGCCTGCAGGCAGCTCCCACCCACTCAGTACCATCGATTACGCCACCTGCATGGCCTCGCCTTTATCTAACTGTGCAGCAAGAAGTTCCTATGCAAATATCCATTCTGTTTGACAGTACCAATGATGAACAGAGTCGTTTTCTTTAAGAAAATTACATACAACAGCTCGAATGACCAAAATGGAGGACAATTCTCTGTGGACAGGGTCTGTACAGCGCACTGTAGGGAAATACATCTGTGGTCTGTCCGATGCTGCACGCGTGCAGAGCACCCARCATCTGAAGGGACGTAAGATTTACTTGCTATCTATATTCCTCTTTTTATTCTATCTTGTTTAAACGGCTACTTTATTGAACCATTTGTTGTCCGGCCTTTCTTACTGAGATCCAGAAGGAACCCTGCACCATCCCTCTCTCACTTCAAACACCAAGTGCAGAGCAGTAGAGAATTCAGAGACCAGGATTTTCTTCAAGAAAGGATTTGAAAAATACGAGAAAGAAAATATGTTGGTGTGAAACAGTATGTTGGAGAATTTAGTCAAAGATCAGTGGCGTTATAAACCAGAAAGTATCATCAAGCTTCAACATCATGAAAAATCAGCTCAACTTTGGACAAAAGAGATTTTGCACTTTGGATTGGTACCAAACCTTAAAATATGCAGGAGGAAAAAACTGCATTCAGAGTAGAGTAGGACAATTTTCTTTATTTGGCAAAACTTGTTTAGTAACTTGCAACACAGCCAAAGTTACAGGAAGAACTTTAATCCTTATGGGACTGGCATTCTGCAAATGGAGACTAAAAGATCTAGCTCAGAAGAAAATTACAGTGAATGCAAGAAGGAGCTTATTTCAGTGTAAACAGGGAAGAGCCCGAGACGACAACTGCACCTGTTATTTGGCTGCAAGTCACAAACCAAGATACTACAGAGCATTCCCAATAGTTGTTGCTACATGAACAACAAGCTAATAGACCTAATACAAACACCCTGTGCTTGCAATGCTAACTGAACATTGTCTTAGAACAAACAAACAAACAAGGAAGGAAGAGTTTTAATGCTTCACAAACAATAGAAAATTATTGCTAAATCCTTGGCCTAACTATAAGCCAGGAGAAAGTGGAGGTTATCAATACAGTCTCCCAATTCCCACAAACTAAGAATCATGCCAGGGTAGGTTTAGATTGGACATAGGAAAAAATTCTTCMCCGAAAGGGTTGTCAAGCACTGGAACAGGCTGTGCAGGGAAGTGGTGGAATCACCATCACTGGAGGCGTTCAAAAAACATGTAGATGTGGCACTTTGGGACATGGTTTAGTTGGCATGGTGGTGTTGGGTTGATGGTTGGACTTGATGATCTYAGAGGTCTTTTCCAACCTTAATGATTCTATGATTCTATGATTCTATGTCTTGGGGATGGGTAGTTATAAGGTAATACCAACTGGAGTAGGAGTTATATTACATATTTGAATCTTAGTGAGAAATGCTATGATCAAATGGAAAGTTGAAAGTGATRCAGAGCTGCCTGTAGTTTATGATTCTATAATGAATGAATGGATTAACAATTTCAGGTTTTTTTAAGTATCATATACAATTATACATCAAGAAAGTTTACTGAGTATCACCTGATCCTTTTTTTCCCACAGAAATCAACTGAGAGCCCAATGTTACTAAATATTCTTTGAAAGTTGCAAAAATGAGCTTGTTTCTAAGAGTTACATTTGATAGCATTAGGTAGGTACACATACAAGGAAAATTGTGAAATAATGTTAAAATTTTCATCAAATTAAACACATCAAAAATATTTGCAGCATATATAAAATATTCTTTAGAATTATTCTTTACAGAAAAATACCTTCATTAACCACTTACTAGATGGGCATCAATTGTAGTAAAAAATGCCCAGAAATACTATAGGAATTCATTTAGTTCAGTACAGGCAGAAGAATTTTTGGAATACCTTCTTCCCCTTGACTTCTAGTGTTCTTGAAAATACACCTCCTACGAAACTTCAAGTATGGATTTGCAACTTTATTATTAAATCATTTATTATTTAAAACCAATTTATTTTAAAATGATATATTACTATTTATATTAATTAGAAAAGAATATGTTAGTTGTCATGGTTTAACCCCACCCAGCAACTAAACACCACTCAGCCGCTTGCTCACTCCCCCACCTCCGGTAGGGTGTGGGAGAGAATCGGGAAGGCACAAGTAAGAAAACTCACAGGTTGAGATAAAAACAGTTTAATAATTGAAATAAACAAAGTAGAACAGCAATAATAACAACGATAACAACAATAATAGAATATACAGAGCAGGCGATGCACAATGCAAATGCCCACCACCCGCCGCTGATGCCCTGCGTGTCCCGAACCACGACACCCCCTCCCCCAGCCCTTTTCCCAGACCACGCCTCCTAATTATATACTGGTCACATGGTATGGAATACCCCATTGGCCAGGTGGGTCAGCCACCCTGGCTACACTCCCCCCTCCAGCTACCCACACACATAGCGGAGCATGGGAAGCCGAAAAGTCCCCGGTGCAAGCGCCACTCGGCAATAAGCGAAACACCAATGGGCCATCAATATTCCCCTCATATGAAACCCAAAACACAGCACCCCTCCCCTTCCTTGAAGGGACACCTTTCCCTCACACCTGACAGGAGTCGGCTCCAGAGGCTGAGGACTTGTGCCCCTTGTCCAATCGCCTTGTCAATGCCCCCTTCCCTAGAAAGGGATCCCAGCTGCTTGGCTTCCCTCCCCTCTAGTTCCAGGCTGCTGGCCCCGTTACCCCAGCACCGGAGCAGCCAGGCGACAATGTGCTCGCCTGGGCGGCGGCTGAAATCTTTCCGCATATCCCGCAGCTCCCCCAGAGACAGGGATTGGGTGGTCACCATCTCAGGTACGGGCTCTGCCTCTTCCTCCTCCTGTTCTCCTGATGGCCCTGGTTCATCTTCATTCCTTACTAAATGAGCTGATTTTCTTGTGCATCTTCTCTTTTGTATAGGGGTGACTGATACTGGCAGGGGTTGGGTCTCTGTCGCAGGGGGCAGAGGAGCTGCCGTACCTGCCGTGGGGGGTGGGGTGGCTGCCGTGCCTGCCATGGGGGTGGGGTAGCTGCAAGGCCCCTCGTTTTGTCATCAGATCCAGGGACCTTCCCCTCCCCTTGAGGGTTCTGAACAGTGTCAGACAGGGCTCGGTAGGCATGGGCCAGGCCCCAGCACATGGCAGTGATTTGGGTCTCCCTAGAATTGTCAGGGTGACAGCACACTTTTTCCAAATATTCCACTAATTTTTCAGGATTCTGCACTTGTTCAGGGGTGAAGTTCCAAAACACTGGGGGTGCCCACCGCCCTAGGCATTTGCCCATGCTATCCCACACACCCTGCCACTCATAACTATCCAGCCTTGGGGCAGATCTCTGGATGATATTCTTAAATTGCTTGTTAGTCTTAGACAAAACCGAAACAATATTCCCAAGAAATACCAATAGATGTATCTTAACTACCCAGGGATGTTCGAGGTACTGACAAGTGATTTTAACAAAGGAGATGACATCATAGAGGAAGGTAGTGAAGGTGCCATCCTGTATTTCCTCCATCAAAAGCCTCTCAGAGGAAGGGGTATAATTGCTAAATGCCTCCATGAGGTGGTACCCGAAATACAGCAACAGCTTCCTTAGAAATACCAAATACACCCCAATGCCAGTGTTTTAATAATAAATCTCCCAGGCAAAACATCACTAATCACTGCAGAGCACAGCAGACTGCAAAACCCAACCCCGATCTTTAACATGTACAGCAGACAAGAGCATGGTGCAGGTCAGATAAATTGAGAACAGATAAATCAATATTGTGACCAGCAACAGTTCAAATATAAATTCCTTAATATGCTCTAGTTAATCTACCCTTCTCTAGTTAATCTGAACTCTTTCTGCCCCATGTTGGGCGCCAAAAAGGACTATCATGGTTTAACCCCAGCCAGCAACTAAACACCAGGCACCCGCTCACTCACTGCCCCCCTCCAGTAGGATGGGGGAAAGAATCGGAAGGGCGTAAGTAGGAAAACTCGTGGTTTGAGATAAAAACTGTTTAATAATTGAAATAAAACAAAGTAGAACAGTAATAATGACGACGATAACAACAATAATAGAATATACAAAGCAGGCGATGCACAATGCAAATGCTCACCACCCGCCGACCGACACCCTGCGTGTCCCAAACCACAACAGCCCCCTCTTTTCCCATTATATATTGAGCATGATGTCACATGGTATGTAATACCCCATTGGCCAGCTGGGTCAGCCTCCCTGGCTATGCTCCCCGCCCCCAGCTTCCCCTGCACCTGGCAGAGCATGGGAAGCCGAAAAGTCCCCGGTGCAAGCGCCACTCGGCAACAAGCAAAACATCAATGGGCCATCAATGTTCCTCTCATACCAAACCCAAAACACAGCACACACACCCCCCCCGGCTACTGAGAAGAAAGTTAACTCTGTCCCAGCCAGAACCAGGACATTAGTGAACTTACTCTAGTATAGAAATAAATAAACACACTTCATTGCAGATTACTCTGTAACCAGCAGCTGTGTTCAAGTCATGATTAAACCTTAACAATCCAGGGAGGAAAAATCTGGTAAAGTTCCAGTGGCAACCTGTATCACTACTAACAGCAAGCCTTCCTCTTAAGCTCTAACTGCCTGCCCTAACTGCCTACATCACAGGCAATTAAGCAGAACTTCCAGACCCACCGTAATCACACCATCTGGAAACACCTATGAACTTTTTGCACTGTGCGTTTACTGCTGGTTTACACTCTCTGCTATACTGGGCCGTAAGAACCGCCATACCCTATTAAGTCCTGAATAGATCACGTTGGGGCTGCTCCAATTTCCTCCATTTTATTGTTATGCTAAACAATTGTAATTGTTTGAGTTAAATGGCCACTGCATTAATATGTACCCAAATTTTCAAAAAAGCCGAACTTCCTATTCTACACATAAATATTTGTAAAATATAGTTTGCATATTTCTAACCGCAATTGTAAATTACTTTCTTATGCTACTGAAATGCAAAGTAGTGATGAGAAATTTATGAAAATGCTTCAAAAATTTTCTAGCACTCCGTAAAATGATTTTTTACACTCTATTGATTTGTCATCTGAAACATGGTAGGATAACCCCATTTCCAGGAGGTAGAACACATGAGTAAAGGAAACTCAGTGGGCAGCAGCACCAACAGAGAAGGCAGGCACACAAAAGATGACAGCTCTCTTAGAAAGTCACTTTACAGATTTCTTTGCAGCAGGCCACACCTAAAGCACAAAAAGAGCTGTGTTAACTTGATAAGAGAGGAAGAACATCCTTGAATTACACTATTTCAGCTCTGTGTAATAAAGTCAAGATCATTTTGCCAAAAAAAAAAAGTAAGTAACCCCAAACTGATAAAGCTAATTTTGACAGAAACACTTGTCACTAAATTGTAAGATCTTTGACAGAAGAGATCTGGTGATTTTTTGCAGTAATTTAAGACTTTGCTGAATCTATGTAACAAACTATCATCTCATGGAAGAACTCAACATATGCTAACCCTGAAGCAACTCCCATTCTCAGCCCAGAGACTCTTCGCTCAAGTCCACTAATCAAAGATTAAAGCTAATTTCCTGAACTAAACTTGAACAGCTGAAGCACCCCCACATACTTCATTCTGCTGACTCTACTACTAGAGCAGTAACATCCAAAAGAGGGGCAATAACAAATGCCTGGGAGCTGCCTCGAAGAGCAGCAGTTGCTCACTCAGTGAAGGTGATTCTAAACCTTGAATAAATGGTATGTATTTGTCATTCTTTTTTGTGACTGAACAACCAAATAAGGATATTTATTTTTGCATGTCAATAGTTGCAAAACAGAGAAAATATTCAGTTACTTGTTTTGGCTAAAAACGTACTTTGAATTTTGTAGTAAGATTTATTATAAAATATTAAAATAAATGAAGCTCTCACAGTCTATCAATTAGTCCAAACCAATAAATTACCAGCTATGCCTCTCTACTTAGGATCTTTAATTAAAAAAACCTAAGTTCTCTTTATCACCTTTACAGAGGAAGAAAAATTATCTCTAGTATATCAGAAAAGCTCTTATCCAGCTCTAATTTTACTCAGCAGTAAACAAAGATTTAATCTTATTTTGATTCCATAGTGACTGCATATTGGAATGAGATTGGGGCCATTTAATGTTTCAGTCCTTATTTGTAGACTCTGGTTTTTATCTTAGTATGTCTCTGGGAACCTAAATTTTTTAGAAGTCTTTTTCTGTAGGCTGGCAGTAGGAAAAGACCCTGCCTCAAGTATGAGTCTGATTCTCTTACCAAGGGTTGGATCCATTCCCAATCAGGAAAATCATATTAATTAAAAATTCTCCAGAATGTCTCACACAGGGAAATTTGAATGGAGCAGGCACAAGAGCAGAAACACACCACTCCATGACATTTAATCTAAATTTCATTTATTAAGCAGAATAGATTTAAAGGGTGGATAGCAATTTTTATTTTAAGATTTTTATCCTGCAACATTCATATATTTCTAAAAACAAAACCTAGACAAAACCAAACCAAACCCAGAACTTCCAGCCCAGTTTAGACCACTTCAATGTTTCCAAGTCATGGCTGGCAGCCCAGGGCAGCTCCACACCAGGCAATGCATTCCACCTCCCCGAAGGGGCTGCTTTTTCAACTATTTATTGCGGTTTTTTTCAAATAGATTGTCAGCATAAACCATGAATGATCCTGCTATCCACGTAGCCCCAGCACTATTTCCGTGATTTTCCCTATCTCTAAGGCCAACCATCAGTTCTTACTTGGGTTACTAGCTCTTTGGCCTCCCACCCCAAAGATGTTACAGGAAGGTAACGATGCTAATGGTTATTTTACAAAGTTCATCCCTGCTTCTTTCCTTCTTTTTGTTTCTTTCCTCTGCATACTGGAGTAATCTTTGTAGTGGGCAGATGTAGTCCAGGTCTCACTTACATGAGCATTGCATTTAGATAGGCTTCACCCCATGACAATGTCATAAGCATTGACGTTTCCTGCAATAAGTCTTGTAGTTACATCTGCCTGGAATTAATGAGGAAAGTATCAGAATACAATTAGGAATTTCATTAAAAGTCATTGAAAGAAAGAGGAGAGGAGCAGGAAATATGTAAAGAGAGCTAAAAGTTTCCAGAAGAAAAAGGAAAAAAGGTAGTTTTGAAAATAATTTATGTTTGGCTTCACAGCACTCAGCAAAATGTCAGAACAAATGGACATTTTGAACAATAAAACTGAAATCCACTAGCTCTTGAAAGTGTGCTCAGTATAATTCCCTGAGCCTTATTCACTAGAATTCTGCATGAACACCAAAGCCCATGTTTATAAATCCATACACATGAATGGATTTTAAATGACTTTGGAAAGAAAGGTGGAATTATGCTTCCAGGAAAAAAATGTAGCCTTCCCTTATGAAGGTTTCTTAGGTTAGGAAGGTATAAATGAAGTTGCAGTTAGCTTCCCTATATTAATGCAGACATCATACTTAGCATGACTGATTTCTTAATTTTGTGAATAAATACTATAATGGGAATATACTTAGTTGGTTTTCACATGGAAGAATTAATTCTAAATTAATACTAAAAGTTGTGCAGTCCTGCTTGTTGTAAAATCAACCTAAACACTTAATTACACCTTTTTTTTTAATTGTCACAGAGCACAAATATTTCCCGTATTTTAACAAATATTTACTTGATAATAAACTATGCAAAAGAGATTCAGATAATGTGAATATGAAAATACGTATTAAAAAAGGAAATTAAAAATGTCTCTTCAATGAACATGGATCTGTTTTTAAAGCAATCTTAATCCACATCTTTCTCTAAGAGCTAGCAGATTTTAAACTGGAACTGGATAGAGCTCATCAGTGAGATAATAGACCTTTCATTGAGCTTAATATGTGTTTAAAACACTAAGCTTTACTAATTTTCTGCTTATTGAGCTCTAATTTATGTTATTGTAAATCTAAAATAACTCTGTTGATGTCAAATGGTGTTATATAGGTTTCATACCAATGTAAAGGATAGCAGAATCAATCCATAAGCTTGCTCTAGTTCTGCTTCATCATTAGTATGTTGTGGGTGGGACTTAACGATAATTTGTTGCGGMAAAGCAAATGATTTGAATTACAGTGCATTCATTTTCACAGCACTATTTCCATCTGCTTAGCTTCTCTGGAGGGTTAGTTCTGTTTGACACATCATTATATTTTTAGTTATAATCTTTTATTAACAACAAATATGTTGACAGTGCAAAACATTTTCTTTCATGAGCAGTAAAAGATAGGTAAACACTATTTAGGAAATAGTATATGACAGAGTTGAGGTAATACAAATTATAGGTTACATTGAACATAAATACTGTCATAAGCATTAGATCAAAGGTTTGTTTCTAATTAATTCGTCCCATTTGAACGTTTCCCTAAGTAATGTTGTTCTGTTGTTACATGTTGCTAGCAGTATTTTTATTCCAACCCTCTTGAGTGTTTTATTGCAGTAAGCCATATTCCTCTAGGGCTCAATTCTGCGGTCTTCACTCAGTCTGAATTCCCAGTTCAGTCTGGGGGCAGGATTTACTTGAACAAGGACAAAAGAATTTAGTCTCTAGTGTGTAGTTATATCTGTATTCTCAAAGCCTAAATGCATTTTATTTTAGCAGAGTCTAGCATTTAACATGGAACAGAAGAATCTTAAATTCTACTCCACTTTCTAATTCTGAATTTTGTATAAGTTCCTTTAGCTTCCTTTTTCCATTAACATTGCCACCAATAAGATAGGTATAATAATGAGCATTAAGTTCCCCTGACAGATAATTTGATGAAAGGCTCTGCATACCTATTATAGGTCAGATGCTGAGAGAGAAACCTCTCATACAGTATAAAGCTCGGATCACCCACTTAACATTTTCCTTTTTATGTGACTAGGAAGGGATTCCAGAGCAAAATCTGCTTGGGTAATTTGGAGTCAGTCACAAAGTGTTTAGAAGTCTAGCGTTACGTTGTAGGTGAAGTACAAGTTAGTCCCCAGGAACCCATGACATATTGGCAGTGTGGAAAAGGGGCATACAACTATCTTTGCTTCTCACTTTCCAGCTGTACCAGGCAGACAAGAACTACACTCTGTATGCAAAGAAATATTATTAGTTTATTTTTCCAAGGTCTTGCACATATTTCAAACTACTGCCTGGCACGTTTTATACAAGTTAAACATCTACCCTGACTATCAGAAAAATATCGTATCTCAACTTCTCCAAGACAAATGGGATATAGCACAACTCACATTGTTCAGTTCCAAATATTTAACTGGGGAACAAATTGACCATCTGTAAGAATATATGCAATTATCCTATCCCAACAGAATTGTGCCATGTACTTTGAACTTTCACAGAAAATGTCCTCTAAATCAACTGCCTTTTGGTAACATAAACTTGTAAATAATATTTGAAGGACTAAAGCAGAAATTAATTTAGATTATCACACACAATGCCTGCAATTTTATATAACAGAGCTCAAATACAAATTTTAGACTGCTACAGAGCACAAATGCAGATTCACTGAGAGAGCATAAAAGGTTTTCTGAAGGGCTGAAAAATGTGAACCCTTATTCCACATTACACTGCCCTGCAGGTCCATAACACCCATCTTTAGGTAACAGTAGCATATGCCCTTAGCAAAATGTTCCTCGTATGTGAATCTAATGTACATTTGTTGAGAGGAACATGGTGAAGTCAGGCCTGAGCTTTAGATCACGTATACCATAATCTGAAATCTGGGTCACCAATGACTTTAAAAGCCATTGTCAGAATCCCTTTTTCCCCCTACATCTGCTTTTATACAGTTGTAWACTATTTCCTCTATGACCCAGAACAATTAAAAATAAAAATCTCACGTATCCATTTATGTCATATGTTCCGTTTTGCTAACCTGCTTTTCCTAAATATTTTCCTTCACACGCATCCCAGTTTTTAACACCTCCACTCTGCCATCCTCCAAAATGTTCAATTTTCTTTCATTTCTCTGTTATACGATCCTTCTCATTATTGTATCTTTTTTTGCTACTTGAATCTCTTCACTTCTGTGAAGTTAAGCTCACAAGTTACAACTGAGTAAAACCTTTAAAAAGTACTTAATGTAATGTAATGTGTAGGCATGTCATAAAAAATAGTTGTGTACTGGCTTACCCGTTTTTTAAGAATGCTGTTATGGTGTTTCTAAAACTATTTTGTTTCTCTAAAGCTAAACACAAAATGATTTGATTAAAAGAGAACAAAAAGCTTTGATATCAAGAAAAAGAAATTTGATCCAAACTGACCTAATTAGATGAGGATTAGTATACTCTTTTCCAGCTGTAATTTCTGCAATGGGTTAACACCCCCAAAAATGTTAATTAAATTGTGGAACTTAACACTGCCTGCATTATAGTGGTAACAATTCAAACACAACAATTTAATTTTTTGAAATGAAAATTGACATTTTTTATGTTTTGTTCTTCTTGTAAGAATAAAATATTTTAAAATCAGGCTGGACTATCCATGTGTGAGGTTTATGTATCATATGTACTAAAGTGACTTTTTCATTAACAAAAACTTCTGGTCAAGCATTAGGGGATAGAATCATAGAATCATAGAATCATTAAGGTTGGAAAAGACCTCTAAGATCATCGTGTCCAACCATCAACCCAGTACCCATGCCCACTAAACCATGTCCCGAAGCACCTCATCCACATGTTTTTTGAACACCTCCAGGGATGGTGACTCCACCACTTCCCTGGGCAGCCTGTTCCAATGCCTGACTACCCTTTCAGTGAAGAAATTTTTCCTAATATCCAAWCTAAACCTCCCCTGGCGCAACTTGAGGCCATTTCCTCTCGTCCTATCACTTGTTACTTGGGAGAAGAGACCAACACCCGCCTCTCTACAGCCTCCTTTCAGGTAGTTGTAGAGAGCGATAAGGTCTCCCCTCAGCCTCCTCTTCTCCAGGCTAAACAACCCCAGCTCCCTCAGCCGCTCCTCATAAGACCTGTTCTCYAGACCCTTCACCAGCCTCGTCGCCCTTCTCTGGACACRCTCCAGCACCTCAATGTCCTTCTTGTAGTGAGGGGCCCAAAACTGAACACAGTATTCGAGGTGCGGCCTCACCAGTGCCGAGTACAGGGGCACGATCACCTCCCTACTCCTGCTGGTCACACTATTCCTGATACAGGCCAATGAATATACATTTTTCCTATCTGATCACTCCTTATGTATATTTAATAATGATTTATTTATCAAGATTCCAGTCATGATATCACTCTCCGTATCTGAGCCCTGAAAAAGCTGTTTAGAGATCATGAAATCCTATGTGAACACCTACTTACAGCTTAATTATTGTAAATGATCTCTAACCCACATAAAAGCCAATTAAGAGGCAGCATGAGTAGCCATATTTAATATAAATAATATCAATGGCTCATATTCTCTCAGCATGATTCGGTTTAAACACTTGAATTATGAATAACTATAGAAAATTTTTGTAATACTCCTGAGGTAGAATAAAAAGTTGTTTATAGGAGGACTTCTTCAAGCTATAAAAATTTACATTTATATCTAGACTGTATTATTCTAAGCCACAGGTATCACATTTTAGACATGAACAATTAAAGATCTCTGTCAAACTCTGGGTGAATCTGAAACACATGAATACGATATTCATTCATTAACCACTGTATGAGATGAAGATGCTTTACTGCAAAAAAAACCCCAACAAGGTACCAAAAAAAATTCAAAACGATAAATATTGAAATTAACCATAAAAATTATTTCAGTGTTCCTATCAGTTTGAGAAATTCCAAGGAAAAATACTTCTTTCTACATGTTAGCATAATGTAGTAACATGCTGATATATGCTTCTTATCCAATAGTTCCTGTGGAAAGACCTAAAATAATATCCCGCCTATTACTCTGTAAGTTCAGGTAATTTTGTTCTGTAACTGAATCCATATGGGTACACTGTTGCAGAGAACACTTTCTGCCATTTAATTTCTGCCCTCCATCTCAAAGATGACTGTCTTTTAGCATTACTGGATTTCCAGATTTCCTCTCAAATAACCTGCCAGTGCAAAACTACGTAGTAGTCAGGATAGCAGAGAACTGAGCTAGGATTATCTGTCTAAACTCCTAGCTCCAGATATGCTGGGTCATTTGGAACACTAATAAGATATTTAAATCAAAAAATACATGCTTTCAGAAGCCACCATTTCCATAGGTATAATGGTAATTCATGAAGTAAAGATAGGCCAAGGCCTTTGCCTTTGCAAAATAGTTCCCTTCAACTTACTGCATATGCACCAATAAGCAGGCAAACTCAGAGAGTAAACAA
Organism: Oceanodroma leucorhoa; assembly: GCA_030449065.1. Lineage (NCBI taxonomy): Eukaryota > Metazoa > Chordata > Aves > Procellariiformes > Oceanodroma > Oceanodroma leucorhoa. Next base: position 29,994,146 of record JASVER010000001.1, on the reverse strand, counting down.
AAGCCTTGAAGACACTACACTATTTGTCAAAGAGCAAGGGAGGAGCTGACAGTGATGGATGTACGCTTTTACTGTGCTTAGTGTGTTCCTGAAGGCCTCCTTAACTCAAGGGATGCCCTCTCCTGTGCTGGCTCAGAAATCCTCACACATAGAGGGCAGTTCAGCTGCCGGCACAGAGACACTCTGTCCACCCAAGCAGTGATGCTGCTGGGTGCAACTGCAGATAAACTGATAACATACATACCCATATTTCACCAGAGGCTCCTGCTGCAGTTGAATAATACCTTTATCCTGGATTGGAAAAGCAGCATTAAGCAACTACCTGGTACTTGAGTTCTGGCCTTCTAAATCATGGATTTTTTTTTTCTTTAGAAATTATTGTATCTAGATTTATATAGGAAAAAAAAAATGCTTGCTTACTGTCTTTCCCTCAACTATTAAGAAGGTGACATACAAGCTCTCTAGTCTGTATATAACTTCATGATTTAAGGAGTGGATCCAAAGTATAATGAAGAAGAATTCTATAATTTCCTAAAGTAGATTGTTCAAGCATTCTCTGCATAAAAGCTGCAACAAAAATTCTAGTTAAAATGTAACCTGCGGTGGCTTCACCAATTCTAGTCTAATGGGAACTAATTCCTGTTTTAGGTAAATTAACTCTCAGGTCTTAATTTGCTCAGATTTCCCTTAGAGTCTTCCTTATTTAAGGAAAGAGTAATTTGCTAGAATGTTTCAGCCTTCTAGGTCAGTGGCTTCATCCCCTAAACATTTGCCTGAAACAGAAAGATAAATTCGATTTCCCATATCCTCTGTATCAAAGAACAAGGTGTTTTTCTGAGAGGTGAATACCATCCAAAGCATTATATATGAGTGTATATGCACATAAGCATTCTCCCCTTGTGCCCCCAATTTAGTTGTCTTAGACTCAGTATTTTTTGACCGGTCACATTAGACATGGATGAAATATTTTAAGGTAAGTAAGAGTTAGGACCAGTTCATATTATAACACATAGTAAGACAAGAGTCTATCATCTCATGGAAACTCTGAATCACAGCAAGACGATTAAACCAGACCTCATTGTGTTTGAAGCATTGGAAAATACTCAGAAAGTCAGAAAACTACTTGACATTGCTTCTGACTTCAGCTTCACATGCAAAAACCTCCGCGATTTATGAAGATGTAACTAATTTCAGAGGATGTTTATAATCCAGTGTGCATTATTCCTAATTTACGATTAATTGTTCTGTTTCTCAGTTTTCAGTCTGGTCCACCTATGATAACTAGTCCATCATTTAACTAGTCAACTACACTTGGCAATAGTCAAAGTTACCATTTTAAAATTCCTTCTTAAGTGAAATTTGTAAGAGTTACTGACTAACCCAAGTGAGCAACATATGCATCAAAAGAAATGGAATCAATTTGAAAATGACTGGCACATAAGAAGAAAAAAAAACAAACCAAACCAAAACCAAAAGAAAACCTAATCAGATTTACATCTGAAATAAGTGACAGATTAATTTCACTATAGGTTTGCCTACTTGCAACAACCAGTATCTGAACCATAGGAGATAAAGAACCAAAACCAGAATGACTTGATGCTTGATGGCTTATATACATACACATATAATAAAAGATCATTAATGTCCTGACATCATAGTCAACACAAAATGCACCTACATGGTTGTGAATATTGTTTTTATATTAGTAGGGTACCTATGGACAGTGAGATGTCAAGAGAAAAACACAAAAAAGCTGACACTAGGATCAGAAAGGAATAGAAACAGCATATATATGATAGATAATTAACATCACGTTTAGAAAGTATAAAAATTTTACTCTGTTTAATATAAAAGAAATGCACAAGTGATGTAAGTCTATCAATAATTAATTTTATTATTATTTTAAATCAAGTTCTGTTCTTTAAGTGGTCTATGGCTTCTTATTTTAGAGAGCTGGTCACAAGAGGGCAACATAGTTACATACATATGCAGCAGTTCTGACATCCCACCCAAAGGAAATTAGTAACATATAAAAAATACAACAATAGGCTATGAGAGTTGTTTATTGATCAGTGTTTCTAAGAGAATAAATATCAGATTAAAATTACAAGTTACCCTTAACTCTGTCCCTCTGTACAGGTTCCATAATACAATCTGGTCACAGTGTAACATGGTATTTTCAAATAACATGTGAATGTGTCATACAATTTTAACTACATTTTTAAAGGATGTGCCTGCTCTCATTGGAAATCCATACAACTTTTGCCAAACAAGCGTCTTTCTATATTGCACAGAAAAAACATAAATCAGACAAGTAAACCAGAGAATAGTCTGAAAATGCCACTGTCATTGGAACTTCATCTCCTACAATATTCTGACACTCTCTTTTAACTCATTGATTACATATTGTTTTTATCTCTAGGAGCTCTGCCTCATTCAGAAAGAATAAACTAAGTATCTTAGTGATTAGGGAATATGAGACATTTGGGTAAAATACGGGTAGTGCATTCAACCTTAATTCACTCATTATTGTTTTCTTGATAAGATCAACAGCATCAACAAAAGTTCTTCAGTGAACCAATGATTAAAGGAATATTTTGTTTGTTTCAATGTAAAGATTATCCTTGATAAAAGCAGAGAAAAACTTTCCAATAAGATTTCAAAATAAGTTTCTATTCAGATCTAGCCTTACAAATATTCTGATAAAGAAAGCTTTGTAGATTTGATATTCTGAAAAGACAAAGGCTATTGTCTTAGTGCTAATTATCACTTTCAAGGTTATTCATTATGTTTATACTGGATTTAAGTCATACAACACACAAAAGAGCCAAGAGAATTCCCACTATAGGTGCAATGTTGATCAGCAATATTGTCATTATTAATTACCACAACAACATCACAAATTGTGCACGGGAAATCAACTGGAACAAGACTTCCAAGGACTCTCTGACAATGTCAGACAAAAATAAGTTCCAATCACTATAGTAACAGCTGTGAGCAACCTTCTGGTTGTATTGCAGTCAATGGCAAAACTCCCACAAACATCAGAAAGGCCTCGAGTTCATTTTGTGACAGTCATCCATGAGCCACACAACTAGGATTGACATTTTAGATGTGAAATAAAAACAATTAATTTCTCTACAGCTTGCTTGTAAATTAATGCATTGTCTAGAGTGCTTGAATGTCTAACCTATATACTGAAAATTCTGTAAAGCCAAAGTCCAGCCTTCTTTGAGGACAGACACTTAAATATGCAGATCTGTTACTTGCTCAATACATTTCCGAGAAAGATCTGTAGATTTTGGGGGGTTTTCTTGTCACAGTAAGCCTGACACTCTTCCTTTGTATAGTCCACAGTTTTCAAATTGTTCTTTTATCTGGGGTGAAAGAAAGATGGGAAGAGGAGAGAAAGGACATAAAGGAGAAAAAATAAAATTCAAGAACAAGTTCCAGAAAAAATTCGTATTATATTTATTCAAAAATGAAATATTGTATTAAAAATTATAATCCCAGCAGTTAGAATTAAAAAAAAGTGGTATGAACATTTTAATTTATCTGAAGTCTCATAATTTTTATTCTGAGGAAAAAAAATCCTTTTTTTCATAATTTTTTTCATTTCTAACCACCGAAAGCAAAATTAGGGCCAGTGAGTGCTTCTCTCACATTACATTTTGTTGTATGGAGAGCTTAATGAAATCGTAATTTAATGTGAATATTTTTTTGAAAGTGTGGTCTGTAACACACCAGTTCATTTAATTCCAGACCTTCAAATGTCATGATCCTTCTCCACATCAAAACCTCATAGCAGGGAGGCAAAGATGAGGTGTTAGTCATTTGCATTGCTTTCTTCATCGTAGTCTCATYGCTTTTCATCTTCATACTTTAACTTACATAGCACACAAGGTCCATGAGCTGACTCCCTTGGAGATATCCTGAATGAGATCGTCTTATTTAGTTAACAGCTCTCTTTCACAGATTTCAGCATCATATCTCTTGTTCATCTCACTGATCATCATGGTCTTGATCCTTCTGGCACTCCCTAGTCACAATTCTTTCTAGATCTTTATCATCCGCAAACATGCACCTTAATGTCTAAAACCCTGAGACTTCAGAGTGCAGCATCAATTTCAGTTACCTATTCTCAGGTGAACTCCTGAAGACTTAGCCTAGGTTTTAAGGAGAAGCCAAGCTGCACAGTTACTGAATCGCTGCATAAAATAGTTACGTTAACAGCTGAAGAGCTGTTAGACTACACCCTCTCGACAGACCACCTAAGGTGAGCTAAAAATGCAGCTGCATTAGAGCTAACTCAGGGAAAATAAAGGCATGCCACACATATTATCAGTCTTACTGATTGCCATATATATGTGGAATCTATATTTAAGACTAATGATTTGTGTGGAAAAAAGTAGGTGATGCACAGAAGACAACCACAACTGAACAAAAATGCATGCCCTGGTGACTGCAATCTACAGGAAGATAATAATATGCTGAAGCCCTTTTTAAAGCAAAACTCTTTATCAAACCGTAAGATAGAGAGAATTAAATCCCAAAACAATGTAGAAGGATATATGTATGAAATAGTATGAATAGCAATGTTAGTGGGACAACATTAATTCTTCCGTGATTGTAGAGTAAACTGAGGAGTTGGTCTTTCTTAGTAGCTATAACTAATACTAATCTGAAAGAGCTCCTGAGTGCAATAATCAGACCAGTCTTCACTGCTTGAACTGAAATATCCTTTTAACCTGCAAGAAAACTGTAGGCAGGTAATTTCAAAGAAATAATTTCTAATGTTCTTTCTATAATTTTATTTTATTGCACATCTCAGTAAAAAATAAACATTATAACAAAATATACAACAAGGTTTAAGAATGGTAGTGGGCTGTGAAAAGTAAGAAGTGCATGAAGTATTTATTTTTTTCCGTAGATTTATTTTAATCCTTATGTATTCACTTTCACTACTCGTGAGACAATTCTTTGCGCACTCCCCTGTGGACCACAAACCATCCTCCAAGGAGAGGTCAGTTACCTCAAAACTCCTTCCACTTCTTTCTTCAAGGAACCCAACATGAGTGAGTAATCACAGAAATTTCAACAAGCAAGCCTCTCCTATCTCCTACTGGTCATGTCTTTTAAAGGTACTATTATCCCCTAATGACCTATAAAAGAAAGAAAGGCAACACATAGAAGTCCAGCTGCTTTCTTTCTCTGCTTAGCTTCAGCATGATGGAAATCAGGAACCCCTGACGATGTTATGGCCCTGTGTCAACTCTTCTGCTGCTGCTGTCACCCATGGTAGCTCTCTTTTCATGACAGGTTCCTCCTCATTAGCTTTTGCTTTCCTACCGCTGGTGAAATTCACACACATTCCTGTTGTACAGCTGCATTTCAGGCTGTCACTTACCTAAGACTCAGGACCTCATCCAAAGTCCAGTGAATCTTCCCAAAACTTTAAGATTATTTGGATCTGATCTGTGATCTGAAAAATAAGAAAGGATTTGATTAATTGGTCTTTTATGTTTCCTGATTTTAGCATATTCAACACAATTTTGACATTCCTTTCAAAGAGCAAAGGAAGTTCACACCGACATGAACCTTTTTCCCATGTGACACATTCAGAAAAAAATGAACTCCTTGCAATAGAAAAAACACAGCAGAAATTTCACTGTAGGAGTACTGTGAGGGACGAATAAGTGCAATGGACTGCACTAAGTGGGAAGTGCGAAAGCACTATCTGGTTAGAATGTTTCCCTAAAAAAATATGAGTCCAACTCACTCAGTCTCTAAATAACAAAGATAAACATAAAATAATAATAAGAAATTTCATAAAGAAATTTTGAAATAGATGTCCAATAATAGTTGCTAATATTTTGGTGACATTCACAAACAGCTATTTATTCTAACATTTGCACACATAGCTACAAAAGCTTGAGTCCTTTCAATAAAATCTTTTCTTTTTCATAATTACTCAGATTCTATAGCTTCTTATGGAGTCCAGTGGGAGCCAGATGCACTCATAATCATTAAAACCAGAACATGTTTTCACATTAGCTACAAAGACACGATTTTCCAAGTTGATTATTGGAGTCACAAAGTGAAATGTTGATCTCACTGAAGCAATGAAATTTTAGAAAACCCAGCAGTTTATTTGAACAAAATTTGAAAAGTTCCTTTACTATATGATTTTAAAATTACTATATATGTAGAACCAAAAGATGGCTCCCACAGAAATGTTTGCTACCTTGGACTGTTTGAAGACTATATCATACATGAGTATTTTCTGACAGCAAAAATTGCCATTTTGTCTGAGAATAAAGTTTAGTCAGGAAAAAGATCTGACCACCTTTGATGGGTTGACGGTGGCTAAGGGCCAGATGCCCACCCAGCTGCACTCACTCCCTCCTCCTCAGCAGGAGAGGGGACAGGAAGAAAGATGGAAAAGCTCGTGGGTCAAGATAGAGACACAGAGATCCCTTACCAATTACAGTCACAAGCAAAACAGGCTTGACTTGGGGAAAATTATTTTAATTTATTCCCAATTAGAGCTGGATGGTGAGAAATAAAGACAAAAACGAAAACCCCTTTCCCCCATGCYCCTGACTTCTTCCCAGGCTCACCTTCACTCCTGACTCCTCTACCTCCATCTCCCGAGCAGCGTGAGGGGGATGGGGGCTGCGGTCAGTCCACAACAGCGCCTCTCTGCCGCTCCCTCCTCCTCACACTTTTCCCTGCGCCACCGGGGTCTCTGCCGGGGCGCCCGGAGCCCCTCCTCCCCTCCTCCCGCTCTCCCCTCGGGGCTCGCAGGGCTGTTTCTCACAGGGTTTCCCTCAGCCCTGGCTGCCGGGCAGCGTTTTGCCCTTCCTTACCCAGGCTGTCCCCGAGGCGCCCGCCCGTGGCTGAGGGGCTCAGCCGTGCCCTGCGGTGGGGCCCGTGGAGCCGGCTGGAACCGGCTGTGTCCGGCACCGGGCAGSCCCGGCCGCCCCGCACAGGGGCCGCCCGGCAGCACCCACCGCTGCTGCTGCCGCTGCCGGCACCTGGGCACCTGCACCCGGTAGACCACCTCTCACATGAATTTTGGGAAGTCTTAAATTAAAAGCAAAAGTGGACCAAAGATATGTTCTGGAGTTGTTTGATCAGAAAAACTTGCAAATGAAGCTTTCCAAATTGAACAATTGTTCTAGACACTAAATCATTCTGGAAAGTTAATTTAAAAGAAATCTCGAGCCAGCAATGAGGAATTGTATAGCTGTTTAATGCAGGGCTCCAGGAGGGCTGTGAGAGCCCTTAAAAATGTACTTTTAAAATGTGGAACCTTAAGCTGTTTTTTTCATGCTTTTCAGCTATAGAATATATTTCATTCTGCCTCTTGAATTTCCTAGGAATTTCAAGTGCTCTGCTTTTCAGGAAAATCATGCAACTTATGCCACTATGTAATTTTAAATAAGGTTTTTCTTTAAAACATAGTTTTGTTTGGCTTGTCATTTGTTGTTCTTTCTATATGCAATAGTTATGTGGCCGTTCTGAAATCTACAATGATATATGTTCAAGCTATTGGTTGGGCTGGTCTCTTTTTGAAAATAGTTGGTGGTGCAATACAGTGACATTTCTAATGTGGAGGTTCAGTTAATGGTATGAAAAAACAATTAACAACTGGATTCCACTTAGATTTTTCAGTGGTTAGTTGTGTAGTTGTTCTTTTATAAAGTCTGAAATGCTGGCAAAATGCGTGTGTATGCTGGAAGCTTTTCCCACAAGGGACATAGCACAGCAGCAGAACCTCCTACTCAGAACTTACTAATCCAAACAGTTGGGGTAAATACCAACCAGGTATTGCTTCTGCAAGAATTTCTATTCTACACAGGCTAAAAAGTTACCATTTCCTTTATTTTATCTCCTACCAGTATTCAGTAAAAGGAACAACTCAATAATCTATGTGAGAAATATCTTAACATTAGCAACGATCGCATCACACCGATAGGGACTTTCACTAACCTGAAGAATGATAGATAGTCTTGAGAAAAGTTTAAATCAGTAAGGTTCCACTCTATCCTGGGGTTCAAAATTTTCATATTTCATATTCACAAATAAGCCTTGATAATTTGATCTACTACATTCTGGGTCAGAAGCTCAAGGTTTAGTCCAAATGACTTCAATAAATTCCATATTTTATTGTCTTGGACATGTGCTTTGGATAGGTTAGGGCAATAGGCAAGAAAAAGTTTCTTTTTCTTTTAATAGCTGTAAAATGCAGATAGCAGGTAGTAGCAAGCAGGTAGATAGCTCTTCTAGCTATACTATTCTCTGTTGTTGCACTTTGGTAAAGACAACAGAACTTAAGCACAAAATCTGCTTGAGTGCAGAAAAAGACAGCAATAGTTCAAATCTTCCTCACAAGAAGGGGAGGAGATGAGCAATGCCCATCTGTAACTCCTTTATCTCAAAGAGATTTTAAATCTATTCATTATCAGACCAAAGACATTCTGCATTTTGTCAACAAAAATAATAGTACACATTGTCAGATGCACTGCATTTCCACAGCTATGCTCTTTTGACAGAAAAGACAAGTAAATAACCCCCGATCTCCCTCTACTTTGCTTAATTTGTTTCTGCTATCTCAAAGAGACTATTATTGTGTTTATAAATCAAAGCATAATGCTTCTCAATTGCATGACAATCTCAAATGGGCTGAACAATTTGGGGGACCACAAACTGCACACACATCTGCTGGTGAGGCACAAAGATCTGGAAATCCACAAAACTGGCAGTCTGGAGCAACCCACATGCTTCCCTATCATAAACACWGTAGTCAATGCTATGTCAAGACAATGATAAAAAACACATCAAAGTTGAGAAGCAATCTAATACCAAAACCTAAGACTTTCCTAAATAAGACTAAATTACTCAGCCTCAACATTGGGGCTGCAGTACTGAGAGCCTTAAATCAGTTAAGTGAAGGGGAAGAGGACACATCTGAAGATGCCAAGGATACTGTCAGTCAAGAAGTTCTATAAAAGTAGATTGTATCCCTTAGAAAGTTGACACACTTCATKAGAGCAGATCTAGAATATTCCAACATAGGGTAAACACAGATACACCAAGGAAAATCTTCAGCAAGGCTTTGCTCATTTCTCATTGAGCCCTGGAACACCTGATGGAAAGCCTGGATTTGCTCTAATTCGTGCTAGCAAGGCTCTGAACCAGTCCTTTCCCATACGCTCCACTCCAAGGGAATAATCCTTTACAGCTGTCTTGACTCCAAGAGTTACATGTCTGAATATCAGTTTATCTCTTTGATCAGCAAGGATGGGTGCAATTATGACTGCAAAATTCCACATCCATTTTTGCCTTTAGTGGCAAGACTTCAGTGAGAAATAACCACAGGAGTAAAAACTTCATGAGACTACACATTGAAATCCAGCATTTGGATAGATCCCTCCTCCTCTCTTCCTGGGGGTTTGTTCCTTGACTTGTGTGTTTAGCCTCAAAGTCACATTCTAGTCCTTAAAATGTTGCATTTAAGATCCTTATGATACAATTTAATGCTTTTAGTTTATCTGACAAAAAATAGCAGATTACAGCAGAAATAAGAACTTTCAGTAGTGGTGGAGACAGTTGATGATATCAAGGAGAGATTTGATGGGTTTACTGGTTTTATGCCAGTCTGTAGGCAAGAATTATTTACAGCACAATAATCATTCAGGCCTTCCAAATTTTGTTCAAGAAAAGCAGACTTTGGATACAGCCAGCAAAAATTATTCCAAGCACTTTTGCAGTCAATTGAAGAATGAAGCTGCTTGACTAAAAGTGGAAAATGGAATATATTATCATACGATATTACTTCACAAATTGAAAACAGTTGTTTGAAAACAATTTTCTTCTGTACAAAAGTGTCACTTCCTTTGCATTTCACTTGCACAGCAAAGCTACGCTTCCCCTCTTCCTCCCCCCACTCCCTTCTCAAAGCAAAAGAAAATAAATGTAACATTAGGGAGATGAAGACTGGCATCAAGCTATCAAATAATACATTCTAAATTAAATTTTTCTGGAAAGACAACTGCATGATCTATTAAAGATTTATGATCTTGATAATCCTGGTAGTTCTGTATTCCATGGTAAACTATAAAGATACTTTAAAAAAAAATATTTTGTTTTTTACTAATACAAAAAAGTAACTTCTCCAGCACAACATATTTTAGATGCTTACTTACTTAAACACATTGATTGAAATTTATAAATTAAAGACAATATAAAAGTAATAGAACAGGATGCACAATTTCTATAATGGGACAATTCTGAAAATGTTAATCTCTTTAGAATTGGATTTTTTTTTTTTAATTCAATTTGATATGTAGTGTCATTAAAAAATTTAGGAGCTCTTTGGACAAAAATATGTGAACCCAGTATTACAAGAACTCCTATTTGATCCCTTGACTAAAACTTGGCCTTCTAAAACTAGCAAAAACTTCCCGTTTGAGATTTCCAATTCCACTAAGTAAGAAAACAGAGAAATATTAGTTTTGTCATACATTCCCACAGAATTATTGAAGGAGATGAATAATGAACGTTATTATCATAAATAAAATTTTTATTATGTCTATGATATCTTTGACTCACAAAACACTTGCTCATATCTTGGGAAAACATTTTCTTACTTTGRAAAAGAACTGTAATGAAATACTAATCCAATAGCTTGAAACTACGTATGGACATTTTGAGAGGATGACTGATGTTAAACAGAMCAAGTTCATCTCAGCTCTGGACAAATGATTCATAATTTTTATTTACTGAAAAAAAAGTATTTCATTCTCATTTATTTTGTTACAGGAACCTTAATTTGAACTCTGGTAGCTAGACATTAGGGGATATAATACATTAATGAAAAGTATGACTTCATAACTTTATAGGCATGGAATTGTTCTAGACATGGAGAGGAAATATTTCATTAATGCAGCTGGTGTATCTAGTAAAAGCAGATGTTAAACCAGTGACCTGATGCAGCATACCCTGGAATTATGGAAGGCTGCCTATTGATTTTAATGGTTACCAAATTATCACAGACTTCAGTGAGGCTTCGTTGTAGTCTCAGACTGGTGAGTACCCATTAAAATCTTGGTCGCTAAAKCTACGATTTCACCGTGGTAAATTAAAACTTAGGCTGATTTGCTAAAGTTGTGTGATGATTCTTTATTTTATACCTCAGACACATTCGTTATTTACTCTCAAGCATTCTGCATTTGTCAAATACAGCAAGATGCTTCAAGAGCAGTGGGGAAGACAATCTAGCTTTGATCATATTTTGTGTTACCTGTGTTTCTTACAGAGCACTTCTGTTTGCATTCTTCATGAGCCAGGGCCCTGAAAAGGGACTCAGCCTTCTCTCTATGCTCTATTCAGTGCTGTGGGAATCCAGTAAACATGCTCACAGATTTTCAACTGGAAGAGCTTTTCTGGGCTTTGTTGATTTTGCAGTTTGCTCTCAAATACAGCAGGAAATTTTGGCTGATGCTTTCAGGGTTGCCTAAGGGGTTTTGATGACCAGTTCCTACTAAAATTAATGAGAATTGAGCATACAAATCCCATTGGTAATCTCACCATTTATGTCAGTAAAACAATAAAAGTTAGAGAAGAGTGACATGTAAAATGAAATTTATCTTGCATTAAAAAAGAAAGTCTTGCTATCTATAAAACCATTCAGCAGTCCCTTTCCCCTCAACCTTCACTGAAATCCTTTACAGAAACTCCATGAAAGCACTTTTATTACAGCTCTACAGGCTCATACTTGGGCCTTGCTTTACATAGGTTGTTTGACTGATATTTATTTTATGTTACAGTATATTTCTGAAACTTTGACCTCTAATTTATTACAGGAAAGAGCCATGATAATAATTAAAAATGGCAATAAGAGCTTCAGTTTTTAACAATTTTGCTGATGCTTCATATCTTTCACTGAACTTTCATTGACTTATTAAGAGTTTCTGAGCACTAGACATACCTTTGTTCTAAGTGTTTAGGAATCAGTCCTGCATGATGTAGTTCTAGAAATGGAAAGTAGGAAGAACACACTTGAAGGACTTGTGTGCTGCCATTGAAACCTTAGTTGCACGCTGAAGGACAGATGCATTGTTGATATGACAGAAGACTGAGAATTTAAGAGATATACTGATAGAGCGCAAATGCATTCAGAAGGTTTTTCAGGGTTAGGACAGAACTGAAAGCTTTATTAGTGTCCAGCTCAATAAGGCAGTGACAGATCTTAAGCTCATATTACACAAGAAATGGATGGAAAAAGAAATCTATTCTCATGAAACAAAATGAAACAAAACAAAATATCTTTGAAAAATATACATCTAACACTTAGGTGAAAAGTTTAAATCATCCAGAAAACTAATCTTGGGGATTCTTTTTGCTTGTCATTTATTTGATAGAAAGGATCCTCACAAAGTCATTCTCTCCTGTAGGAAGCAAAACTGACAGAACTCTTTAAGAAAAGTAGGCAAAAAGCTATCATTTCATTTTCTTGATGGAATTTTCAAATTTTTGAGAACAGAGATTTTTAGTTGGAAAATTAATGAGATGGAAAGTGTTCAATAGTAAAATTATTTCTGTCCAAATACAGAACAGTTCATACAATTTATTCCATAATTTAATAAATCATTAGTAAATAAAATTCCTAATAATTCTGTGCTCTTACTTATGTTTTTTAAATATTAACATATAGATTTTATTATTATCTTTCCAGAAATTTAAGCTAAATTTTTTATAAAACTTTAGGTTGTCTGTCTCTACTTCTTCCTGTTCTCTCTTTTTTTAAGAGAAGCTGTATTCTTGCTTTGTAAAAAAGGCCCTGGAAGTCCTGGTGAACAACTTGAATGTGAGTCAGCAGTGTGCTCTTGCGTTAAAGAAGTTCAGCCACATATGCAAAGATGGGATCATAAATGCAGACTGGAAGGGACCTCAGGAATTGTCTAGTCCATCCCCCTGCTCAAAGTGGGGTCAGCTGTGCGGTCAGACCAGATTACTCAGGGCTTTATCCAGTCGGGTTTTGAAAACATCCTAAGACAGAGACTGCACAGCCTTTTTGGGCAGCCTGCTCCACTGCCTGACTGTTCTCAGAGTGAAAAAGTGTTTCTTTATAGCCAGTCTGAATTCACTTTATGCTTGCTGTCTCATCTTCCCACCTTGCGCCACTGGGAAGAGTCCCCTTCCAGCTTCTTGATAACCCCCTCATAGATACTGGGGTGTTGTTGTTAAGCACCCCTGAGACGATCTCTCCTCCAAGCTGAACAAGGCCCAGTTCCTCAGCCTCTCCTCACAGGGCAAGTGCTAACAGCCCCCAGCCAGCATCCTCTGCTGAACTCACTCATTGATTTCTTTCTTATATTGAGGGACYCAAAACTGGATGCAGTATTTCAGATGGGATCTCATGATTGCCAAGTAGCAGGGGGTAATCCCTCCACTCAGTGTTCTGGCTGTACCCCTGTAAATGCYTCCTAGGGCACCACTGGCCATCTCTGCAGCCAGGGCACACTGCTGGCTCATGCTCAGCTTGTGTCTGCCAAGACCCCGACATCACTTCCCACAGGGCTGCTCCCAGCCAGGCAGGCCCCAGCCTGTATCCTTGAGAAGGGGCAGCATCTGGCTTCGCCCTTACATTTCATGAGGTTCCTGTTGGCCCATTCTTCCAGGTTGTCTATATCTCACTGGATTGCAGTCCTGCCCTTCAAGGGCATTAGTTAGTTCCCCAGTTTGGTGACATTTCCAAATTTTATTAGTCTCCTCCAACACTTCTGCCAGGTCACTGATAAAGATGTTGAACAGAACAGGTCCTAGAACAGCCCCCTGCAGTACTGCACTTCTTACCAGCCTTCACTTAGAGTACAACCCATTAACCACCACTTTCTGAGCCCAATCATACAATCCATTTTTTATCCATTTAGTTGTCCACCCATCCAGACTGTTATGTCCCAATTTGGATAGAAGAATATTATGGGAGATGGTGTTGAAAGCCTTGCAAACTCAGTGTAAGTGACTCTACTGCAAAGGATTCTACCACTTTGTTTGGCTCCTGTGAGACCAAATCTGGAGTACTGTGCCCATTTTGGGGCTCCCCTGTACAACAAAGACATTGATGTACTGGATCAAGTCCAGTGGAGGGTCACCAAGATGGTCAGGGTTCTGAAAAATACAATATAAAAGGAGAGGCTGAGAGAGCTGGATTTGTTCATCCATAATAAGAGAAGGCTAATGGGGAATTTTAGTGTTGTACAACTACCAAGGGGGGTGACATGGACGAGATGGAATCATACTCTTCCTGGAAGTGCACAGTGAAAGCAGAAGAGGAAACGGGCCCAAGCTGCAACACAGGATATTTCAATTAGATATAAGGAAAAACTTTTTCACTGTGATGAGATCAAATACTGGAGAAGGTAGGATCTCATTACTTGGAGGTGTTTAAGACTCAGCTGGACGACACGATCTCTAAACCTTCCAACCTAAATTATTCTATGATTCTATGATTTTTCTATCCCCCACAATTTCCCTAACACAAAATTTTGAATGACATTTAAATGATCCAGTAAGTATTATATAGTTGATCTCAATGGTCAAAACTACCATGTAAGTAATCTCTAACTTATTCTTTCACCTTGTACCTTTCAAAGTTGACTGCATTTACATTAGCCATCTGCTCATAAGTGAGCATTTAAAATAAAGCTTAATAATAATAAAAAGCATTCTTGACTACTCTTGTACCATTTCCTACACTGTCCTGGTTCTGGCTGGGACAGAGTTAACTCTCTTCCCAGTAGCTGGAAGGGTGCTGTGTTTCCGGTTTGGTAAGAAAARGAACGTTGATGGCCCATTGATGCCTTGGTTGTTGCTGGGGGGTGCTTACACAGAGGACTTTTCAGCCTCCCATGCTTGGCCAGGTGCAGGGGGAGCTGAGGGGGGAGCATAGCTGGGGCGATTGACCCAGCTGGCCAATAGGGTATTCTATACCACGTGACATCATGCTCCGTATAAAATCTAGGGTGGGGGGTGGGGCTCTGGTGTTCCGGACACATGGGTTCGTTCTGGATACACAGGTGAATCGAGTCAGTTTGCAGAAAAAACTGCAGTTTGAAAACCATCCAGCTGGCTTTGAATATTGCTGAGTGAGAAAAATGGCCAGTACGTTATCTGTATACTGACTCGTGGATGGTGGCAAATACTCTGTGGGGGTGGCTGCAGCAATGGAAGCAGAACAACTGGCAGCGCAGAGGTAAACCCATCTGGGCTGCTGCATTGTGGCAAGATATCGCTGCCCGGGTAGAGAACCTGGTTGTTGAAATACATCATGTAGATGCTCACATACCCAAGAGTTGGGCCACTGAAGRACACCAGAACAACAAACCCATTTGTGGCATTGCTTTTGCTCAAGGACCTGGGTGCACTTGGTGGGTAATGCGAAAGGGTGGGGAAGTCCGATGTGTACCTCAAGGGGATTTGATTTTGGGTGAAAACAGCCAATGAACTGAGGTGTATAATGTTAATTGCTATATAATGCTGTATGTCACATCAATGGTATTGCAGTAAGAATCACCCAGATTAAAGAAGAATGAACTCTGATGAAACCGAGCAAAGTGCAAAGTGCAACGACGATAGAACCAGGCGAGCGCAGCGATAATGGAACCACAATTATCTCCAGGATGCAASAATCCAGCACCACACACCATCTCCCCTGCCTTGCAAGACTGTTACGACAGATGGAGCTCAAAGTCATGGACTAAATGAACTCAAAGGACWTTTTAGGGGGATGGCCCATAGACTAAGGGAATGATATCTGTGTGTATATATATCAAAAGACAGGAAAAGTGGTGATGATTAATTGGGATGTATAGGAAAATGTGAGACCTGGGCATGACRTAGATGGTATAGAATAAGGGGTGGATACTGTCCTGGTTCCAGCTGGGACAGAGTTAACTTTCTTTTCAGTAGCTGGAGGGGATGCTGTGTTTCAGGTTTGGTAATGAAAGGAACATTGATGKCCCATTGATGCCTTGGTTGTTGCTGGGGGGTGTTTGCACCAAGGACTTTTCAGCCTCCCATGCTTGACGGGGTGCGGGGGGAGCTGGGAGGGAGCATAGCAGGGGCGGTTGACCCAGCTGGCCAATGGGGTATTCTATACCATGTGACATCATGCTCAGTATAAAATCTAGAGTGGGGGGCAGGGCTCTGGTGTCTGGACATACAGGTTCGTTCGGGACACGCGGTGGATGAGCAATTGCATTGTGCATTGCCTGCTTTGTATATTCTGTTATTGTTGTTATCATTGTTGTTATTACTGTTCTATATTGTTTTATTTCCATTATCAAAATGTTTTTATCTCAACCCACGAGGTTTCCTACTTGTGCCCTCCCGATTCTCTCCCCCATCCTAATGGAGGTGAGGGGTGAGCGAGCAGCTGCGTGGTGTTTAGTTGCTGGCTGAGGTTAAACCACGGCATACACGTAATGGGGGGACCAGCTATTTGCTCAATCTTTCACTCACTCTAAGCATGCATACAAAATTCTTCTCCTAATATACTTTCTATGTCTTCGTTTTTGCAATTTGTTTTATGCTTCAACTTTCTGATTCTCTTTTCACTGTTGCACTGTTCTTTAGTTCTCATCCTCAGTAATTTGACTTAGTCACTTCTTGTGACATTCTTTTTTCAATTTCTATTCTTCGAAAATGATATAGATTGGTGAAGTTGATATATCTTTAAACTGTCCTTCCCTTCATTTATGATCTTAAAATTACCTCTGACACTCTTTGAACTCCTCCTTCCTTTAGGAATGATGCCCAGTTAATCCTACCTACCACCCCTCTCAGTTAACTGAAAATTGATTTCTGGAAGTCCATCACCTGGTTTCATGTTACCTTACCCATTCCATGCTACACATTATATGCATTCATACATGTCACAAGTATAGGAAATGGGAGTTGGGACTGAATTTAGACATTTCCAATATCCCAGTATTGCAGCTGGACTGTACCTATGTTCACAACTATTAAAAAGAAAAAAAGGGCTATTAACTTAGTTGATAATAATCTTCCATATATCACAAATACTTGTTACAAATACTTGTTTTATATAAATGCAGACTCACAACATTTTAAAATTTCTTCTAGTCCTCCAAACTGATATGAATTTAATTCTCACTAAAATGTATATTTAGCTAGTATTTTAAAAAATTTCTATTAATTATGGAAGAATTATGAGCAGTACAAAAAATTAGAAAGCACATACAGAAAAATTTCTCCTTTTAAAATGAAGGGTTAAAATGTAAGTAGGGAACAAGCACTTTATTTCATGTATTTAATGTAAAAGTTTTTGAGATTCTTGTAATTATTTCTAGAGTTTAATTTAGTATGTGAATAATATGGTTAATTTGTTCTCCATTCCTTTAATAGCCATCCTGAATTTAGAAAAAACGTGCTGGTTTAAAGTCCAAAAGGTAATATAAGTGTGACTAAAAAAACCCCTTTCTACCTTTGAATGAAAAGATCTCCATTTAATGCCAAAATCTTAACAGTCCCTCCATGTTTTTTTCTTAAATTAAGAACTAAGAATCAGTAGTTGGTGTTCAGAAATATGAAAGTATGAAATTGATTATATCAATGTTAAAAGCTGCTTCCATTTYAGAAGCTAAGCTTATAACTAAGCTTTTAATAGTAGTAAAGTGTCCAATTTTGCTAAAATGTGCTTATATAATTCTTGGGACAGTTTCAGAAATATCCTTTTTTGAGTTCTTAAAATATTAAGACAGCAAAACTGTATACAAATTCATAGTGAAATCCTGGGTGTCTCTTCCTTTCTCAGAAATCCCAGTGGCTTCAATATGAAATTGTCAAGCATTGCACAAATTATAAATGTCAGCTTTGCTGCTTTTTTATCATATTTACATATATATTACATAGGAATACTACACACATGTTTCTTACCCACTTCAACATGCAGATTTGGTGGCATGAACTTCTCACCCTGTGAGATAGATACTATTTTGTAGATATTTGCCAAACTAAAATGAATAGGTCTTTGCCTTTAGCAGTCCCAAAGTGATACAAGCTTTATGAGGCAAGAAAGAATAAGAAAAAAAAATCCTGGGAACCAATTTGAATATTTTAACATTACTGTGGTGTTTGCTTCTACCCTGATAACCTACCACATGAAGGAAGCCCAAGAAGTACATCTGCATCACTTTCAAATGAAAATCCAATAGCCAGTCCAAAATTTTAAGAATGGAGACTATTAGAGCACACAATATAATCTCCTGCTAACATATCCTACTAAGATTTTTCACATCTTCTCAGTATGCTTCACTATAATGCTGCCCCTTTGTCACGTCCCGCCTGTGCAGAGGGACAGGTGACTCAGATCCGTAAATTCCCTCTGTGTGGATTAAGGTGAAACGACACCAAGGTCTGTACAAAACCAAAAGCTTTTATTCCAAAACTAGGCTCATTAGTAAATAGCTGGGTGGCAGAAAGCTTATTACTCTCCACTGATGTGGGGGTTTATGCCTTGCGTTACTTATTAGGAAGAGGTAAAAGAAATAAAAGAAAGAGAAAAGAGGGAAAAGAGAGAGAGAGAGAAAGAGATCACTGGTCCTGGTTCCAGCGTTGGTCCAGCCAACGGGGGGTCACTGGCTTGTAGGAACGCTCGTCCAGAAGTTCCCCTCCCATAGTATTTGCTTTCCCCTTTTATGTCCGCCGTTCACTTCAAACTGCCCCTCTGCTACGGTGGCAGTTTCGTAGTTTGCCTCTATTGGTCGCATATTCAGTGGGGAAGGGGCTTTGTTGAGTAGGGGGGTTCTCTGCTGGTGGGCAGTTTTCTTACTATGCTAATTGGGATAGTTCGCCCATAGTTCAAGTAGTTGTTTCTTTTTCTGTTCTTATCTTGGTACTCCCTTCTTTGGCCGCTTTATGGTGCCATCCCCCAAGGCCATGTCCAGTTAACTCCCTACAGAGGTTGAATAATGTCTTTTGTTGCATTCCTTTATTTCATTAGGAAAAGAACACATATGAATGAAAAATATTGCCTTCCCCAAACAGCTCAGATTTTAAAATAGAAAACATAGAAAACTGTAGGTTGGAAAGGATTTTTGGAGATCAACAATGCCCTGTTCAGAATGAACTTCGAAGTCAAAGAACGTTGCTTAGTGCCATGTCTAGTTGGGTTTTGAGTATCTCCAAGGATGAAGATCCCACAGCCTCTCTGGGCATCTGTGCCAGTGTTTGACCACCTTCATGGTGAAAAACGTGGGTTTTTATGTTGCTTAGACACTCAGGACAGAATTCTTTTTAACAGGGAAATAAAGGGGGTTGGATATYGTCATAAGGCAACACTTGCATATCAAATCAGATTTCTTGAACAGGATGACCAGTTACTGTCCAGATGGCAATGGGAGTTCCTGTTACAAAGGTCCTTGCAGCTACATCTTCACCTGGATCAGACAAGATTCCATGAATCACTGTTGTGCTCAATTCTAATAATCCAGCTGTCCCATGGTCCTGCTGAGCACTCTGGCCCATGCATAATTAGGCACTATTTGTTATCTTAATGAATACAAAACGTCTCTTAAATATGTTATCTACCTATAAAAGATTCTTCTACCTGACCATCTGTGCAGGAAAAGTTTCTACTGACTATCTACCACTGTCTAAACTGGGTCATTTCTGAAACAGCATCCACCTAGGGGAATCTGTGGAGGGAAGGGCCAGATTCTCCACCAAGGATGTTAACCAACACACTGAAACATACAATTTGGACTAAGCACAGTGGGAGCTGACTGGGGTGATTTCTAGAGCTCCTGTACATCAGTCGAATACTTAATTGTGTAGTTGCCTTGGAGTTCAGTCAGCCATCTAGTTTCAAGTCAGCTTGTTCTCTCAAATCGGTTCCTCATCTCATCTACATAGATGAATAGTGACACCATCCACGAAATTATTGATTGAAGTACACTGGGTGTTCACAGAAGCCCTGATATCTAGCTAGTCCACAATAATAACAAACTTGATTTTCATATTTATAATTCACCCATAGTTTACGTCCCATAGCACTTGCCACACATAAACTTAATCAGAATTTCCTTTGTGTCTGTTGCTTCTTGTCTTTTCATTAAACTTTAAAAATAGCCTGACTCCATCATTTTTACAAACCCCTTGTAGACAGTGGAAGACTGCAATTAGATCTCCCCTTAGCCTTACTATCTCTTCTCCAGGCTAAACAAGCCCAGTTTCTTCAACCTCTCATCATATGTCCAGTGCTCCAGTCTCCTCCTCACCTTTGACTTTCTCCTGGTAGTCAACATTTGCCTTGCATAGGGGAAACCAAAACTGACTCTGTACTTCAGATGTGGTCTCACTAGAGCCAGCTCACTGGGAAGCCACACGGTTTCTTTCTTTGTTGAGGTATTTGATACACAAGAAATGGTCACACGAGCCATTGAAAGGGAACCTGTCCTGTGGTGTTTCGCAAACACCGTTGTGCTGATTCAAGCGGTCCTGTACAGTCTTAAGCAGCAACTCAAGGCACTCTGAGTGCCCTCTTCACACCAGTTGCTACATTAACTCTTTGTACACACTGTGATCACAGTGCTTCTGGTTACTGGCCTCTAACAGATGCCAGTTAAATAGGAAGCCAGATTTCAGTCTTTTCTAACCACTGAGACTTTCTTGCTTGGCAGGCAATTGTTTGCACTGCCTTTGGTTCCCAGCTGCGTGTCACTGTCCTCATAAAGGCTACAACTGGTGCACACTTCTTTCTGCGCTCCAAAAAGAAAGTAGAAGCTGAACAAAGGGCACTTCTAGTTGAAGGAGTACTTATTGTCAGGGGCCTGAGTGCAAGCCACCCCCCCGCCCCCAATTCTAGGGGTTTAGCTACCTGGGCTTAGGGCCAGTGTTTGGTGCAGCTGTGTGGCTTTAAGTCAGAAAGAAGAGACGTTTGAGAAAGACCTGTAAGAAATGGGCACATGGCCACATGCAAGCAATGATGAGCACCCTTGGTCCTCTCCTGAGCAACCTAGGGACTATGTCTGTTTCTGGTCATGTAACTCTCTGATCCTGCTCTGGCACAGCTTCTCCTGCCAATCGCCAGCACTTGACCACCCAAGGGCCCTGGTCCTGGCCTGGCCCAGCTTGCCTGGTGTGGTGGTGCATTTACCCGCCTCTCTTGGGCCACTTGTTGATCTCAGAAATTCCCGTGAAACCTCGGCCTTGGTGTACTGAGTCTGGTGGTTGAGCGCTCCTTGACCGTATCAGAAACTCTGCATAGCTGAGGCTGGGAACATACCCCTACTGCCTGGCCCAGGTGTCAGCTTATCTGARTCATAGCTCAAGTGCAACAACACTGAAACCTTGAGAATTTTTTAGTAATCACCACCTGGGACTGTGGCCAGGATGGAAATTTATGGATGACTAAAACCAATCATCTAGTGAACCTATAAATGGTGATCCTAAGTGAGACCCTTTGAGCTCTCTGGGACCACAGCAGGCTGCGCCCAGCATCTCCCTCTGAGTGGGACGCCTCTCAGAGTTTGCAATGTCTTGAGCCGGCAATATTCGGAGGCCTGTCGTCGAATGGGACCTGGGCTGAAACTCTTCACTTCTCAAGGCTCAACCCTCGCCCATTGAGAAATGCCAAGACATTTTATGTGAATATTTCTTCACTGAACTCGAGGGGAATTTTTAACCAGTACCTTTTGTACATTTTTATATATATATTTCTGTCTATGTGTGTGTGAACTAATAGTAAGCATAATCTGTAATTAAGTTGTGATTGTAGTAGACTCTACTARCACTTACTTTGTAAATATTAAATTAATTATTAAGTGCTGCTAAAGTTTGTTAATGACTAGTTAATGATTAAGTGCTGCTAAAACTGTGAATGAACCCTAGACTGCTGCTAAACACATACAATCCCTAAGATATAAACCCTTAGACATAACATGATTTTTCTTTATATGTTTCATTCATGTAGCAAGTAATAGAGTGAACCTTGCCATCGAACTCTGTTAAGTCGCACCTTTATAAATCTCTGTTAAAATCACTTTCTGCCAATACCTTTGACGGTGATTCTTTGGGCGGCCTCTAAACCACTCATTCGCGACACCTGGACTCAGCTTGTCAGGGTGCAGTGGGACTGCATCCTGCCCGGGAGGGATGAGAAGGGTCCTGCCAGCCTGTGGGCACCCATGCTGACCCTGGACAAATATTCAGATGTATAATACTCCACTGCTAACTCAGTGTAGTCCAGAACATCTCTCTCCCCCACCACCACCCGCACAGCATTTATTTCAATTCCATTTTCTTGAGATTATTCAATTGGTGGTTTGGGCACAAGGTTAAAAGTTTTACTTCAATAAATATAAAAAAGATAAAGCATGATTGTATTCCAAATATCCGGTGTTAGAAACTGAAATTGGTCCTGAATGCCCTTCTGATAAGAAGTTCCAAATCATTTATTTTATAATCTTTCACACACACCCTGCCAGAAAGAAGACACAAAAAAACCCCACAATTCATTTTTCATGAAGGAAAATATATTAATTTTTTTTAAACAAGACTTATTATAAGTGTTAAACTATGTTTTACCAGAATATTGTTCTTCCAGTTGTGCTAAAGCATCAGGCTACGTTAGGACCATCAATATTTTATTATATGTATCACAAAACCACAGGAAATAGTGCAGATTTTTGAAGTGTTTAATCAATCATAGCTCCGTTATCTCTCTTTTTCCCCCCAGTTAACAGAAAGAAAAAGATACCTGTATGTGGAAATTGTAAGATACAATCAGTAGTAGAAATAGATCTGAATGTTCTCCGGTGTTCAGCCCTTAGAGAATTCCCGTCAAATTCCTCTACTAAAATCAATGATTTCTTAGTCATTTATTAATGAGCAAAAAGTACCAATTTTTAATACTTTAACTTGGTTTATAATTATTAGCAGCTTTATCCAATTATATAAAWGTTGACCTTGGCTATTTTGGCTTTTGTTTCAGAACATGGCAAACCTTCCCAATTACCTCTGAGTTTATAAAAAAATTTCCATTTTCTTCTTCCTCCTGGCCACAAATAAGGGGAATAAGACTGCTTATTGTCATGTCAGAACTCTTTCAGACATTGCACCCTATCTATGTTTTGATTTTACATGGTTTTGAAGAGTTTTTTGTGTCAAGATCACATAGAGTTGAGGATAGCCATCAGATCAGTGAAAATTACCTAAAGAAATAAACTTCACTCGCTGTTAGGTTTAGCAAACAAAGGCAAAAAAGAAGCATTACATTTAAAGAAATCCTTTTCTTCTGATACACGATTTACCAAAAAAGCTGTTCCTAGATATATAGTAATCTCATTGTCCTTGGAATAAGGTGCTTGCTAATTTTATTTCTTGGTCAATGACAAGCGGATCAACTGCTGTAGTGGAAAAGATAAGGTGCAAAGAAACTGCAAGCAGTAGGTATAGTCCTACTGAGTGGCTCCACACTAGAACCAATTAAATGCCAACCCAAATAGACTCTAATACATTCATCTTATTGGAATAAATCCTGCTTCTTCCAAAGCAAGGCAAGGACCACTTAGATGCAGAACTATAAGTAGAGAGCGATTTTGAGCACACCAATATAATTGTATGTAAATATACCCTCTTTCATGAGACAATTTTCATAAAATTACGAGGATCACACTAAGTAGCCAAAAAGGAAGATAACGAAAATGATATCAAGGCCTTGTCCCCAAAATTCATATTTCTCACTTCCCTTAAAAAAATAGAAAGAAAAATTTTCTACTCCTTAAAAATTATAAAGCATAATATTAAATTTGCACTAAAAAAGTAAAAAAGAAGGAAAGGGAGCTATGAATGTTCAGTAATCATTGATCAAGTCAAATCAACTACTCCCACACAGAATATTGGTCACATAAATCCTCCCTATTATCACTTCATATATTTCATGAAGAAAACTTGACTGATAGTGATTTGTATAAATTGTATATAAATATATGCAGTCTTAGAAACAGACACATTGGAAAAGCTTCCTGGACACATTTGTAAATCAAATCCAATGATATTATAGTGYAATATATCTCTATTAAATCAGGTGAAACAATTTAGTTTTCTGTTTTCCACTAGTTTAATTTAGGTAAAATATATTAACAAATTATTAATCATGAGACCAGATAAAGAAACAAAAAGCCCAATTGTACAGGTCATGTAGAAAATAATAATTTGCTTGCGACCCCACAGGATATTACATTTGCTTTTCTTATTGTGTTTAGCTATGGAGTAAAAATGTTTAACTGCATGTCATCTATAACTTTCAAGTCCTTTCTAACCAATGCTTCTTTTTTTCCCCCACTTTCAAGGGGAAAATACTTCTCACTTTTCCTTACAGCACTC
This sequence comes from Oceanodroma leucorhoa, assembly GCA_030449065.1. NCBI lineage: Eukaryota > Metazoa > Chordata > Aves > Procellariiformes > Oceanodroma > Oceanodroma leucorhoa. The sequence goes on along the minus strand of JASVER010000001.1, from coordinate 29,969,729 downwards.
GTTGCTCTATGCACGAAGGAGAGAAACTTCATTCAGCCTCCTCTTTTTAATATTGAAGATTGCATGATTTTTAGACCTTTTAGACTTTTTTTTTTTTTTTTAGATCATAACATCTTCAATGTCATGGGCAGAAGTTTACTAGTCGCTTAATGTTTTCTGGTGGTTTCAAACATGAGCAAGATCAAGACTCATGTTACTGTTCAAGGACTACACGTTATCTGCCTGACTAGTCAGTCTGCTTGACTTGCACTTAAAACTCTATGCTACAGTTTTGAAAACTAACAAGACAGCCCTAAAGAAATATACTGCTAAATTGTTCTTCTGTACCGAAGGTCTAAGGAGACTAACAGTTCTCCTTTTTGCCTGCATATTTCTTTTATTTCAGCGTAGAGGAGCAGCTGGATGATTTACTACTTATTGCTTAGGCTTTYAGAGCCTTATTTTGCTTCCCTTATGGGTCAAAAATTAAATTCAGGAGTTGTGAGGCTATACAAACCACAAACCATAATGTCCATTGCATCAGCTGGTGCCTAAGTAGAAAGCACTTCCTAGAGCTTCACTATTTTCAGTAGATAAGTCATGTGAGGATCCCACTGAATGCAATGGTTTTCTATGAGTTTCTTGGTTTAGTATTACAGTGCTTAATGTCCTAAAGGATGTAAAATCAAGTTTATCTGACACATTCTACTACAGCTGTGTCACCTGAGTGGCCATTTAGTATTGCATTTCTCTAGTTGGACTTTTAGAACATGAATTCCAGTCTTAAACTGCATTATCCAAAATTGGCTAAGCTTAGTATTGCATTGCAGTGCTCCTTTTTCCCTTCCCTTCCAGGCAGAGTAGGGACATAGGTAAAGAGGTAAAAGTGACATAGAAATTTGGCAAAGAATTTGCAAGAAGATGAATTAATCTATCATAATGATATAATGAGAAAGATTAAAAGATAAATGCTGCAATATAAATTATTAAAATTTATGTGATACTATGATATAGTATTTACATAGATGTGAGGTTATTTGATTTGGCATTAAGAAGTCTGATGTATATTCCAAAAATTCTCATGTGAACACAGAGTACTAAATGGAGACTCTTCCTTCAGAGACATAAATGTTTAGTTAAATAGATTGTTCATGCTTGCCTCACAGATTACACTTAGTAATAAACTCAAATGGGAACAATATTATTTCATCTATCTGAATGCTGTTACCATTTCTTCATTTTCTCTGGCTGTTTTGCATAATGCCTATAAAAGTATTTAGAAAAAATACACTGTCCAAGACTTCTACACAACCCACGAGAGTAAAATTTTATCTCTGGATCCCTTTCTGACGTTCTTTTCTTTTCTTTTGTTAAGTTGCAAGGAATCTTTCATAATGTTAAATAATGAAATAGCTATGAACTGTGTTTTCTTGCAGATTTATGACAAAAATGTAGCTTGGAGAAAATGATTGCTTTAAAAAAAGTAAAATTCCTATATAGGATCTTATCCTTGCATTTAGTGGATGCAAGAATATCAGAAAATCAAAATATATAAAGTAATTATTCTCTTCTCTTATACATCCCCTTCAAATGTTAAACACTACTGCTTCAAAAAAAGAATAGAATTGAAGGGGTTTGGGACTGACTGGATGTCCTTTTTAAAATTAACTTACAAACATGACCAAATATTTAATAATGTTGTTAAGTTTAGAAATAAGGGGGTTGCTTCCTTAAAAACGAAACAAAACAAACCTCCACAGTACATATACAATTATTCACTCCTATTGCACATCTAATCTTCATCTGCTGTATATCTACATATCTGAATATCTATATACTACACTAGGAATATAAATTATGTTACTTCAGTGTTTAGAGAACGCAGCATATAGGGGATGATCCTTTCCCCAGTGTACTTACAAACTAAACAAACGAGAAATTTTGAGAGGAGTTGAAATGTTACAATCTTTCCTTTAGAAATAATAGGGGGAAAAACCAAAACCAAAACCAAACCAAACCACCCTTGAGCTGTATGCTTACTGTTAAAACGGATGGAGCTAGCAACTTAACCTAGTTACTCAAGTCTCAGTTTAGCTCTTTGGCCATGACACTAGTTTTCCTCTTAGAAGACTATGGCATTTTCACGGGGAGCAGTTTCTCAAGAGGTGAAATCATCAAGTGACTGATGGAGTAAAGAAACTGACTAAAAGAGATTTGCAACAAGCAGTTTGGGGAGCCATCTCCCTCTGACACAATATCAAATAGTCATGAATAAGTGCAGGCTATTCAAAGCAGTGTACTCAAACACTCAATGTGTTTGAATTATTTGTCTTTTGGTGAAAAAGGCTGTTTGTTTCTCTCTGTGTCATATTACAGCTGCCTAAGAAAAAAATAATTCAATGAAAAAACTTTTACTTGATGACTGCAACTCATTTGTTGCTGAATAAAAATTTGTCAAGAAAAAAAAAGAAGATATTGTGATCTCCTAGTGGACGATAATTTATCCTTTATTCTCACTCACAGTCTATTTTCTGTTTTGAAACTGTCACTGTCATTTGTAATACATTGAATTTCTGAAGGATGGTTCTGTCTAGTGTCATTTAAATGAAAGTTTTAATATATCTCAAACAACTTCTTTCTCATCCTTATTAACTGTTTCATGACTAAAATGTTTCAAATAAAGTATTTGTAGCTGCATGACACAATATTTAAAGTCAGTCCAGAGCTGGGAACAAAGGCCCATTAGTCCCATCAGTTGCTTGGTGGAACAATCCTTGCTATATTTAAATGGACTTTGTAAAAATACAGAATTTAAATGGCCTTATAGTGGAATCCACTTTTCACAAAGGTGTCCTGTAATAGTAGCATAAAACTGCCATATCGGAAAGCATTAGCCTTTGTTCATTCCTGGGTCATCACCAGACAAGGAAATTCTGAGGAAATATTATCCCCAAACAAGGCACAATGAGACATGGGGGGAGACAATGTGCCTCTTCCCATAGGCTGTTTATGCAGTCTCACTTTAAAGAATTTCAGGAATAAACTAGGCAGACGAAGACAAAGTCTCTTAAACTGATGCTCTCTACTTTGATATTTTTTTCAGGGAGAAGATTAGAAGAAAACCAGATTAAGTAATAATATTTCATAGACCAGAAGTTTCTGCATCAGAAGTTTCTGACAAGAAGAACTACACTTCATTTGTTTCCGAAAGTTGTACTGGTTCTGGAAATCCCGACAACTGGATACTATTTCTAAAAGTGCTATCATTATTTTCACTTTTAATTTGTTATTCCTCTGTTTAAAAACTGTTGCATAGTTCTCCTAAACAGTCAAATAATCAATAACAAATGTCAGATGAAACCAACTACACACAACAAATAATGGATAAAATATAGTCAAAGTGGACAATTCACATATACCCCCCTAGACTGCAAACTGCTATCTAAGCCATTCAGATTACATTTATGCATAAAAATCACATTTAAGGAATGAAGCTCATTTGATAAACGATTGTCTAACAGAATAAAGAAGGCGTAATTGCTTAGATAATTTATTTTCACAGGAAAACAATTCAACCAGTTCTAAAGACTATATCATCAACCTCCTAGAGCTTGACAGCCCACTAACTCCCTTGATAGCAATTCTGAAATCAAATGTTTTACCTACCAGTACAAGCATATCTGAATAAAAACAGTATGTTTTATAAAATTAGCAAAAGCTTTCTATCTGCCTTATTTTAGGATAATAGACTTTCTTCTTGATTTAGTCTGAGAAAACAAAACCTGTCAACAATCAGAAAAGGCAATTAAGGAAAATGTTCCTGAACTTGTGCTATAATGTCAACAGTATATAACACTTATGAATGAGTTTGTCAGGGGCCATTACACTCCTAAATCAGCAATATGCTTCCCTAAAGTAAACTCACTACTTTTGCCTCTATCACAGCATCTGCATTGACAACATGTTCTAAACTCTCTACATGTATACAGCACAGTCCAGTGCTCAAGTAATTAATTGAATATAACTGTATGTCCATTCACTGAAGCCATGTTGCTATTACAGCCACTGCAACAGTTGGACACTTTGTAGACCAATTATTGTTATAAATTGTTTTGGTTTTTTTTTAATGTGATAATAATTTGATAACACAAGCATCCCTGTGAATCATAATGAATCTTATAGATAGCAGTTTTAAAAATATATAAGGCTTGTATGTATATGTATATACTTACAGAAATGCAGGTGAATGCAGCTGTGAACCCTTGTGAGTTACCCTATTATGTTCAGTCAGGCTGAGGAACTGTTTTACATGTCTTTGAAAAAGATCCACGCAACATAAATATATGTTCTTTTTGTAACAATAAAATAATTTTAGTTTCTTAAACAGCCCATCTCACTTCTAGATACACTTAAAAATTGTAGTTCAATGCACAAAAGTTACTGTGGCAAGTTACTACTGGCAGCAGAGACAAAATCCCAAACCAAAACCAATTACTGTTAGGTTCCTGAAATGTATAGAATAATATTATCCGAGTAAGCTATTAGCACTCATCCTTCTACCAAAGGTCCCTTGTCATGCCTTTTAAAAATGTTTGCAGAACAGAAAAGCGAGCTATACTGCACTGAGTCCTGAAAGTCAGTAAAACCAGATCTTCCTAGGTCATGGGGTTAGATCAGTTTAAAATATTAAACACTTCTATTTTTCTGTTTATATCAAAGTAGATTTATGACAAGCATCACAAATGCTTTCACCTTCTACAGAGTAGAAAAAAGAGTTTCAGGAAGTCTAGTGTTCTACTTTTATACCCTAGGCATATATCTCTTCCTTGTTGGTTTTCACCTTCCCAAAACAAAGCTATTGGTATTGAAAAATAATATAATTATTGCAGAAACATTCTTTTCTTATAGGAAAAAACATAATTCAAATTGGAAATTTAATTTTTTTGYGAGAAGTTTTGGGAGAATTTTATGAAAAGACTGTTACAGCGAAGGATCTGAACTACAATACCGATTAAAGGTCCATTAGCTGGCCTAGCTTTAGCAGGTTTAGCAAGTCCCCTTTGCCTGGGAGAAAAATCCTAGGAGGAAGTGTAGTCACTATGCTGGGAGACAGGCCTTTCTTTCAAATCACCCTTTGCATTGCTTGCACTGTTCTCTCCCTGATTACCCCCTAGTTAATCAAGAGCAGGAGTAATGTCTACACCCCAGGTCTTAACGGTGAAAGTATACTGTGACAGCTGCTAGAAGCAATTCCCACATAGCAATATATTAACTGCACTGCTATTGCTGGCTGTAAAAGCAATCATTAGGCCAGACTTTTTTTCTCCCTCTTTCAGAAAGGAGATATGAGCTCATTAGGTTCTCAACACTCACGCAGTACTAAGCAAGATATACGCTGCACTCAGCTACAGCCTTTGTATAGTGCAGGAAGAAATGCCTTTTCTTGTACCACATTAATCTAGTTAACATTGGATTAGCAAGATAACTCACGCATGAAAAAAGAAAGAGAGTAGGAGACAAGCTTTTATTCACTTTTAGATGTGCCCAGGGTCAAATCTTTCCAGGATCTGAATAGTATTTATCCTATTGGTCTTTCTCAGGTCAGGAGTTATAAATATGGTAACAATCACATATGTATTATAGAACCTTAAACCTAAAAGATTACAGTAAGCTTTATAATCTTAATATCAACACTAATTTTGAGAGCATTTAACTCCTCCATCCCAATAGTTACCAGATTTAACTGCTTACTATGGGAGGCCTGATAAAGGGAATTTGCGGGGAGGTTACAGTAGTAACAGACAGTAAAGGTTATCTCTTTAATTGTCTGCTAAAAAGTTATTATCCAGAAAGATCCTTTCAAACTGTGCTTAAAGAAACAGAAGTCTGTTCTTTCAAGGAAGTTACGAAAAGTTTTTAAGAGCTGTTGAGGGACAGGGATCCAATTTGTTTTTATTTTACTACATTCCTCCTTTGACTGAAAGACATAAATTGGGCAAACACCCCTCCCTCACCAGCAGAAAACCTGATCAAATTCAAAGTGAATATGAACTGTAATTTTAAAAATGTTATCTGTTCAAATATATTATGCTTGTCTTCATGGGGGCACTCATATATCTGATCAGATACCTAACAGTTAAGCACTCACTGCTCACTTTCCTCATCCAAAAATCACATCTGTTTCTGCTCTGATATTTCACACGGTCATACAGTAATGGTTTTGCTTGACTTCTTATCAGTTTTCCATGCATTCATTTTTCTATTCACTTTCAAGAAGAATGATATGTATAGACAGAAACAACAAAATTATGCAGTAAATTCTGCAGTAAAACAACCATTAAAAACCTAGTCTTCCAAATTTTAACCTGATCAGCTCTGTCTGGTGCTTAATAAACAAAACTTTTCTATGAGAAGATTGTTGAATAATAATTTTTATTTATGAATATTTGAGAGATATATTTCCACTTCCTCCAAAGAACTTACAGAAAAGGGGCAGGAAAAAAATTAGAAATGTACTGTAAAGAAGATGACAGAGGAAACTGCAAATATTATTTCAGCAAAAGATGTTCCTCTAACTGTAATGCTGCATTCAGCGTATATCTCAAAAAATCATCTTTCCAAGTCACTATTTTTCAAGTTTGTTTCTAATGGTAATACTAAAGAATCAATTTCTCTTTAAACTGATATGAAATACCTTGCCAAACAAAGAAGTCAAAACCAAAGCTAGAATAAAATTATTTGGTCAACCCAATATCAAACCTTGTTTATTTTGTTTAACTAAAAAAAAGAAAAAGTGAATCAGTTGTCATTTATGAATAAAAAAAAAGCTCAAAATCCTTTTTTTTTTTAAATCTCAGTTACAACTCTGTGGCAAAAATCACATACGTTTCTGAAACAGGCCAAAACAAGTCTTCAAAATTTTTGGAAAAAAACTGTTGATTAATTCTTTTACTGAGGTCTGTGACGTGGTTGTAACAACTGAGGTGAATGTAGGGTTTACTATGTTAGCCCATTCTTCTGGGCCTAATAAAAAGTAAGATCCAGCAGGAGTCCTGCTCAATATGGATGTAAGAAGAAACACTGGACAGAGATGACTGGTGGTGGTGATGGAAGAGAAATAAATCTTAAATTCAAGAAGGAATAAGATTTACCTGTGTATTTTAAAATTCTGTTGTTTGTTATTTCCCCACAACCCTGAGCCTCCTGTTTCCAATGGAACCATAACCAGATACGTTGAAACACCCAGAAGAGAGGCTGTTCAGATATTGTATGTTGCTTAAGCAGACACAGGAGACGCAAGTAGTCTCTAGAGAAAAAAATTTCTTATGTGCTGTAGAAAAGGTCTATATTCTTAGAAAGTTTTACCGAAGTGAATAATGTATAGTTTGCTTCTGATGCTTTAGAGGTTAAAACTACAGCAGATTTTGTCTGCTATGACAGTTTTACAGGCTAAATTATAGTATGCCCATGTAGTCAGCAACATTCAGGCTTACAAGGAGAATAAAATTAGATACAGTGGGAGGAAACTTTCCAAAACCTAATGAAATTTACAATGTTATTGTAATTTCTTTTTTCAGCTCAAATTATTATCACAGGACAGATGTAATGGCTCTGAGGGAACTGACAGGCCTTACTTGTTCTGCCCAGCCTCCCCCCATCCAACCCCATCACCCTGCCCAGCCATCCTGGGGCCGTGTCTGACCCTGTGTTCTCTCACCAGGCCTGGTCCTGACTCCTATCAGCAGGATCACATCCCAGCCCAGCCTTGGCCCAGCCCCAGCCCCATGCCTTATGTCTGGCCAATTCTGTGCCCTGACACTGAGCAGCAAAAATTCTTGCCAAAAGGCATAAATTCCTCTCAGCAAGTTTCTCCCTTGCTTCCTTCCATTTAAAATTTTCTGTTTTGTTTTATGAGATTCTTCAAGGTAGTCTTTATTACAGGAAATTAACACACCAAACAACGGCTCATTTAATCAGATTTGAACTTATGGACAAAAAATTAAATGTAGGCATGACTTCCAGTGAGGTAGGGATATCAAGACATAAGTCAGAAGTCTGTACTCAAAGTTGGGAAAAAACTTTACATATAGAATGTAATTAATAATCATAAACATCTTTATAAAAAACAATTAAGCCAAAAGCATACGTGTTAAAGAAAAAACAGGAAAAAATTCCTTGTTTTATCTACTGTGCCTTCAACTTAGAATCTTTATGGTATTAAGTAAAACTGATTTTGCTTAAGGCCATTTTATTTTAAAATCAGATTGTACATTTCTTGACAGATAACAGAACCTCACAGAAATATTAAACAGAATGTTTTGAAATTAGAAATATTTCATGGAAATATCTCAATTTTGAATAAATTTGACAGCAAAGGCAAATTTGTTTTGATTGTTTTCAAGTCAGCCAGTTCTTATCTAGTAGTATTCCATTTCCCTTAGTATTACCTCAAATATAAAATAACTATTCAGTTTATATGCATAGTAGCACATAAATGCTAAATGATTAAAAGAACGAATATATAAACAAGACTAACAAAAAAAAAAAGAACTGTTGTGATCCTCCTCAATGATGAGAACTTCTTATTGCTCTTTGATGGTAACTATGACCTCCTACCCTAGTTCAAAATGGAAAAATAGGCACAATATAATTTTTTTCCAAATAAAAACTTATGAAAAATAACTTATCAAAAACAAACCTTATGAATAATACCCTAAACATGTAGGTTTTTCCAAATGTATTTTGGAATAGAAGTTAGTTTTCTTTATGCATATATAAGTATATAGATATGCAAGCACTCAATCTCCATACAAATATATTTATGTAAATAAAATAGATGCATATGAACACACAAGCATATGAAGTTTAGTGACTTCTGTACAGATTTTTAGAAACCTATATAGTTTTATAGTCACCAAGAAACAAAGTAGATGTTCTGCAGTCAAAAGAAAAGAGGCAGTCTCGCTACCAGCAAATTTATCTTTGCTGTACCTTGGGTATCAGAAACAGCCTAAACACAGCAATCAAAAATAATGCATGGACTGATTTACTGTTTAGGTAAACTATGGAAAAACACTGTAGTGTTTTCAGTCCAAGATAAACTACTTCCAATACTTGAGGTAGTGTTTTAAAGAGCTGCAGACATAAAAAAAGGCACAGGACTACTTTGGCCTTCTTTTTCAAACCCACATTTTGTGTTTAGTGACTCTTTTAACTCATTTTTGCATGAGTACATTTACAGCACCAAATTGAAAGAGCAAGCTCAAACTGGCTTAGCATATAAAGAACACAGTGTACTCCAGTAGGAACCACAAATACTACAGAAATGAAGCTTTTTCTAAACAGTGGTGTCTTTTGAGTCAATATTCTCAAACTGAGGACAGCAATAAGAAGCAGTATGAATGAATTACAATGAAGCACAAACCCTTTTTCCGTAAGTTAAAATTCACATTTTAACACAAGTGTTTTTCGAGTACTATGATAAAGACTTATTCTCATGTAAGAATGGGCCAGAAATGCATCTTTGTCTCCTTCAAGGTCAGTTGTGTACTTGATTAAAATTTTATTTATTTTAAGTTCTGAACTGCCTTTAAAAACAAAAACTAACTTGAAAGATGATCATTGTCTTTAATGAAGTGTCAAAATGAATTAATATCCCCCTGGAGTTCCAACAGTTCTTGTCTGGTAGGAGGCTGAAAACATGAGATTGATGATCATCTTCCATATATTCATTAGTGGAATCTCCCTCTCCTTGCAAGACTGGTTTTACACATACCATACATGCATAATAATTTACAGTAGGCAAGAAGACAACTTTGATTAAAACCCAGCAGATGTTTTAGAGAGTGAGAGCCTCTAGGAAGAGGCTCTGCCACTTACAAAAGCAATTGAAGGTTTCAGAGGGATTTAACAGCTTATAGGGTGATGAGACTAGTGCTGCAGTCTCAGTGGAAATAAATCTGACTTGATCCAATTAACAACACAGAATAGGAACCACAAAAGGCTAAATTAAAAAAAAAAAAAAAAAAGAAAAGAAAAGAAAAGACAAGAAAAAGAAACACTATTCAGAAGAACTATGGAATTTTTCATTTATCTAGGACAACTGATCTGATACACTGCAATAAAGATTTAGACCTATCATGGAATGAACATGATGGTACACTGCTATAAGGACTTTCTTCCACTTCTAAGATAGAGAGTCTGCTCCTGTGATCACCAATACGGTTTGGCTATATTTGTTACATGGAAAGGGTAGAAAATGATGAACCTGAAATCAGAGAAGAAAAAGGATTCTACATGCACGGTTTTGAAAATAGCCACACTCTTCCTGGACAGTTTCACCATTGTTTAAGTTTGCTTTTAAACACATTTAAGTTGCTTTAATCAACACCTTGAAAATGAGCCTGTAATGTAAAGGAAAGTTGTCTGACATCTATTAATATCTATGATATTTCACCCTCAGTAAGTTCGCAGATGACACTAAGCTGGGGGGCAGTGTTGATCTGCCTGAGGGTAGGAAGGCTCTGGAGAGGGATCTGGAAGGCTGGATCAATGGGCCGAGGCCAATTGCATGAGGTTCAACAAGGCCAAGTGCCGGGTCCTGCACTTGGGTCACAACAACCCCAGGCAACGCTACAGGCTTGGGGAAGAGTGGCTGGAAAGCTGCCTGGCAGAAAAGGACCTGGGGGTGCTGGTCGACAGCCGGCTGAACATGAGCCGGCAGTGTGCCCAGGTGGCCAAGAAGGCCAACGGCATCCTGGCCTGTATCAGGAATAGTGTGACCAGCAGGAGTAGGGAGGTGATCGTGCCCCTGTACTCAGCGCTGGTGAGGCCGCACCTCGAATACTGTGTTCAGTTTTGGGCCCCTCACTACAAGAAGGACATTGAGGTGCTGGAGCGTGTCCAGAGAAGGGCGACGAGGCTGGTGAAGGGTCTAGAGAACAGGTCTTATGAGGAGCGGCTGAGGGAGCTGGGGTTGTTTAGCCTGGAGAAGAGGAGGCTGAGGGGAGACCTTATCGCTCTCTACAACTACCTGAAAGGAGGCTGTAGAGAGGCAGGTGCTGGTCTCTTCTCCCGAGTAACAAGTGATAGGACGAGAGGAAATGGCCTCAAGTTGCACCAGGGGAGGTTTAGATTGGATATTAGGAAAAATTTTTTCACTGAAAGGGTAGTCAGGCATTGGAACAGGCTGCCCAGGGAAGTGGTGGAGTCACCATCCCTGGAGGTGTTCAAAAAATGTGTGGATGAGGTGCTTCAGGACATGGTTTAGTGGGCATGGGTGCTGGGTTGATGGTTGGACTCGATGATCTTAGAGGTCTTTTCCAACCTTAATGATTCTATGATTCTATGATTCTATTCTATGATCAGGTATTTTAATCCCTCCTATTCTCATGGAAGACAGTTTACACATAGACCGCCAAAATATGGTGTCCATATGTAAATTTTGGACCTTCTATCTCACTTTAAAAATTGTATTTGTTCAATGCTTGACACATCTTGAATTTCAGTTCTGAAAACCACTGTGGATTTTTCATGTAGACCTTTCAGAGGGATGGAAACAAATAATAACCATTTCACATGTGTCCTCACCTTGGCATCCTTTCCCATCATTGCACATAAGCCTGTAATCCCTCTCATCCCCTAAACAGGTAACATTATTATACTAGACACTTTTCTGTCCTTTATCTCTCACATTCAGSCTGTTACTAAATCCTGCCATTTTCCCTTGAGAACATCTCCAAAATCTAGCCTTTCCATTTAATTTGTGTTTTCAGGAAGGAGTAGTCATTCAGGAAATAACTGAGGCATAACAAGGGCACTGACATGTCTATCATGTACTTCAGTCCTTTCCTCTTAATACTTCAACTGCTCCCTCCTTTGGCTCTAGTTCACCTTTTTTCCGCATTTGTAATTCCTCACCCTCTGCTCTGAAGGCTTCCTCCTTCTGTGTCCAGTATAAGTCAGTTGTTACTTAAATATTCAAATCCTTTTAAAAGCACTTTGGTGTCATGTTCTAGGCTTCTCCCTAAACCCAAGACTTCATTCACGATCCTTTACATAACAACATCTTCTGCTCTTTCAGCCAGAACTCCTTATCTTCACAGTTCTTTAAATAATGAAAACCAAATACAGTTTTTAAAGCATGTATGTCATTCTTTTTTTCTCATCTTTTATCTGTGTATTTTTCAGGTCTTTTTTTTTGTTCCTGCTCTTTATTAGTCACTAGAAGCATTGGCTATTTTAGCACTAAAATTAGGAGTAAAACAATACAATAGATAGGTCTAACATTTATTACATGTTCAACAGTTTCCACTTCTAATCATCCATCTCACATAATGTATTTAGTGGAATCCTTGTTTTGTCAGTCTGTTTAGGATGTCCTTGGGGTATTAAGATCTTTTTACTAAGCATTATAAAAAGCATAAAATGTGTCCAGACAATAGGCCAAATTCTATTCTTTACTATGTTCACATAGATTTAGAGTAGCTGTACTGACTTCAAAACTTTGCATTGATCGAAAGAGGAAAACATTTGTATATATGCCTCTGGAATGAAAATCATTCTGTATCATATATTTTGTAGAACTGCTGAGGGGACTGTAAAGACAGCAAAGGTATAGGTGACATCCTGCTGCTGGATCAGTATCCCTACTCTTAAGCTGAACCGGATTAAAAAGGATAAAAGAAATAAGAAGATTCATGAAAGCTTTTTGTGTTTGGAATCTGTGATAAACCTTATAAGTGAGAAGCTACATAATCATGCATTTTTTTGGTTGCTGCTCCATTTTTAATGTTCAAAAAGTAGTTTAGTTACCTTTTGGTGCAGTATTGGCTGTGATGAACTGATGGAGCTGGGATAGAGCTAACTAAGGAAAATCTTACATTGAAGTCTTCCCAAAAAGGGAAGAGAAGAAGCTAACCCCTGTTATACATTTAGAGGCATGTAAATATGATGACTACAGTTTGCTGCTTTTTCTTCCCTTATATACTTCTGGGCATACATTGGTAAGACAAGAATACTTAAAGAATTGCTTCTACATTGCTTAGGCCCTCATGCTATATTTTCACAAGGCAAAGGAACCATTAAAAAAAAGGAATATAGTTACCACTGAACTTTGTTAGAGAACAAAAACCAGCACCGAGTTTGGTTTTGGGTGATTGTGTCACTCTCATGAGGTATCAGATTGACAGCACCATAATCTTAAGTTGTTATCCTTGTAGTACAAGCTTCTTCACCCTGTTTTAGGCAAATGTTTCAGCCATAACCAGCAAGGGCTACTTCTAGATCTGAAGAATTTAGGTTCAGGGACATTTGGTTTTTAACCTCTTGACAGGGTATACCAAAATGGATCTTTCTGTTACTGATCGCTTTTAGCATTACCTATGATCTATTTGGAAAAATTTTAGAGAGTGAGAACCAATTTAGAATTCAAACACACTTTGATCATGTTTTCAGATCAGGTTAGAAAGATAATCCAGTTTTATTCTATTAAAAATATGGAGTTTCAAATTTATTTCTAAACTTCTTTCAATGATTTTAGCTTTAGATTCCATGAGCGGGACTTTCACGCTTTTCAAAGGTTAGACTTTCTCTAAATAAGTTCAAGAGTAATCTAGCACATGAAAGCGAATTTTATCTTCCAGTGGTGTGGTATCCATGAAAGGCAAAGGAAAATAAAAATAAGAATCATCATCCTTCTTGCAGAGCCCAACTTCTTCCTGTGAAATGATCTAAACAGCAAATTTTATTGACTTAGTTCACATGATAATACAGCTAACACTAATGCCAAGAGGATAAATAATGTGCTTAACATTCTCTGCAGAGGATGGAGGGTAGATTTTTTTGTGTGAAGAAAATTGAATCACACCTAAATTTCCTTAGCCTGACAAATTACCTCTGCTACATTCTATGTCTCTATTCAATTAAACAAATATTCTGGTGGTCCAGGATTATTTAACCATGATTAAACTCACTTAAAATAAAATTATGATTTTTTCCTCATCAAAGGTTCTTTTAGAAAGAGCAGCACTTTTCAGCTTTCTGCCTTAATTTATTCTTTATTTGTGCCAAAGGAGCCAAGTTGGATTCTAACCTTGACCAAATTAGTAACTGAGAATCATTCAGAAGAAAAAGTTTAATCTCAGGGGTAAAAGGTTGATATTAAGATGCTGTCAGAATTTAATGTGATAAAAAGAAAAGCAATTCCATGCTGCTTGAAATGAACAACATACTTGAAACTCTTTGAAAAATGTTCTCTATATTTTGGAACCTAGATAATCACAACATAATGGACTTGTGTCAGCTTTTTCACCAACAATAAAATTTTCGGTTGCACTTTTTTATGTGCCTAATTAAGTGCATTGGGACAATAAGATAAGGGCATTTATGATTTAGCCTTTTGGTTGCATTCAAGTACCTTATCATCTTTATTAAACTGTGGGGCCCAGAACTGCACACAATACTCAAGGTGAGGTCGCACTAATGCTAAATACAGGGGCTAATCACTTCTTTTAACCAGCTGGTTTTACTGTGTTTAAGGCACCCCAGGATGTGGTTTGCCCTCTTGGCTGCCAAGGCACACTGCTGACTCATGCTGAACCTGCTGCTCCTTTATGTATTGTATAGAGTAATATAATTTATGTATTTAGACCAAAATATGTATTAGGAGAAGTCTGTGCTTAGAGATATTATCCTTCTGTTTCCAATATTAAAGAAAAACTATGTAATACTATTTATTTATTAACAGATAACCCAGTTATTATATGAATTGTTCAGCCTTTCAAACGTAATGTTGGCTGTAGCTGTATCTTGTTGGCCAATGCCTACAGAACACCTGGCAAGTCTACTTTACAAAGTACTACTTTACAAATCATCTCAGACAGAGATAGAGGCTCACACACACCACACCCACCCCCCCACCCCCCCCTCCATACTCACACTTGGTTGTAAAAATTCTCTTCTACACTTGATTTCAAGCCTCGTGTAGTGGTATGTGAATAGAGAATGAGACACCTCCACACCTCAGGTTGACATTTACAAAGTTGTTCACAATTTTTGCTGCTTTGCCAAGGGGCAGCCAGGGTTGAACAGATTTCTGTGATTTTTTTTTTTCTTTTTTTTCAGGCAACAGATGAATCATGCACTTGGACATTTGAGCAGACCTAGCTAATCATAGCAATCATGCCTCAGGGAGGAGTAACATACTGTTCCCCCACTTACAATCATTTCTTCATCTGATGCTTGAGAAGGTACTAGTTGCCATTAGAGTCTGGAGATTATGGGAGAAAGCTCATAGACAGAAACTACTGTCTGAGCATGCTCTGCAATGGTTCTGGGAGGAAAGGCAACAATCCCAGACAGGTGTAAAGATCAGAGCAATCAAACCAAGAAAGCCTACAGAGAAAAAAGGATCCTACCTCAGTCAGTGAGGGTGTGAGAGAAGCAGAGCATCTTGAAAGAAAGAAAATCTAGTACAAAGAAAAAGAAGGCAAGATACGGAAAACATTGAGAAACAAAAACATGCATTTATATTTATATTTATATTTATATTTGTATTTATATCTATATTTACATTCAGTAGTTCTTATAGTGAGACAAGTGTGATATCAGTTAGGGGTTTTTTTGTAGTAAGCATTATTCTTTTTGTTCTGTAGTAATTTTATACCTAGAATAATGACCAATGACCAATAAGAAATAGGTCTTATGTTGCAGCTGGCCTTTGGGTTTTATTTGGAATTCCTAAAGCTAAATGATACACAGACATACAGAATATGTCTCTCTTCCAACATATACTTGCTTATTCAATAAGAAATGAAAGACGGGATAACAAATTATTTTGCCTACAATTCCTTACTAGTGAGGTCTGATAAGACTAACTCATAACCTGAATAAAACATACTGAAGAAGATCACAGGTATGAAGAAAGTGAGTTAGAGAAGTATATTTATGAGTCTTGGTCCTTGAACAAAGCCAGTACAGTGAGATTTGTAGTGACACAAGATGAACAAAGATGAGAGGTAGATTCTTTTTATATCTGTCCACTGATAACTTAAGAGAATGTCATATGCTATTAGTGCTGCCAATTTACAGCTTCTAGGTGACCAGGTAGGAGTCGTTAACCCCCACATGGGTAATAGCAAAGATAAAGGCTTTTTAAATCCATGAAACTCCATTGTTAATTTTTTTCTTTATTCCTTCCRCTCTTTCCTGTATGTTCCCAGAGACTGTTACTTAGAATTCACATTCAGCAACCTGAAGCCAAGCCATCAGTTTAATGGGAAAAAAATTGTCAGAAAAACTTTTGTCATAACAGCACTGAAGCTAATGGATTAAGTAAGCCTGTACTATCTGTGGATTTTTCTGGTTATTTTTACTGGGTGGGGTTTTTTGTTCCTTTTTGTGTTACAGAATTTAAGGAAGGGTGAGGCCTCACTTGGTTTCAGTAGTTTCATCTGCATTGGAGAAAAAGACCTATAGCAAGACAATGCACAACAGCAATAGGATGCAGTGGTTTTTTTTTGTTTTGTTTTGTTTTGTCTTGTTTAACATATGTGGAGAAGGTTTAAAATAGAAAGAAGAAAGATTGTGAGACAGCCTTATTTCTCTGAAAGAGATTTTCTTCATTTTTTTTTCAGTATTAATGAAATTTGTCTTTTGGAAGAAAGTGTCTTGAAAAATGGGAACCATTACATATACCCGAACCTGGCTGCCATTCAGAATAGTTTAAAAAAAGAGTTACTTTTTAAAAAGAAAACAAAAAGAAAACCTAAGCTTTTGATGGAGTGTTGATGATATAATATTATGCCTTGTATTATAGGAATAGTTTTTTATCATTGAATGGTTATATCACTCTGTTGCAAAAAGTAAATTGGAAGTGACACTGATCTTTTGCACACATTCAATTTGGTGTATTTCTATAAATCTCAGCAATTTTCTTATTCAGAAACACTTTTTTTTTTTTTTTTTCTGCAGCATCCATAAGTTATTTTGAAGAAGCAGGAAATACAGCCTCTAAGAAAATATAAATTTGCTGAGACTTGCATGTAATTGTAGCTTCATAGTTGTTTTCCCTTGCAGGGAAAATTCCGAAGTGTGATAACATAAAGATGTTGCTTATTGTCTTCCTTCAGTAGCAGACTGCTACCTGAAATTACAACTGGCTACCTTCAGGCATATCCAACTCAAAACAAAAGTCATCTGCAGACCAATACCAGTGGTTCAAGTCATACCAAAACCTAACCATTTTTGCTATTTTGTCTTGCTATACTGAAGCGGAACTGGCCAACTTAGGGTATAGAGAGATGGAGAGAAAGAAAACGAAAGTGAACCATGGCATGCCATCCGTATCAGGCACACATACTCATAAGGTAATGGATATTGATAGACTCTTGCTGTGGGACATTTTGGGACTTTCAGACTCCAAAATATTGTATTTGTTTAAGCTGCAAAGACAGGAAGACAGAACGCTATTGTTTTAGTGCCTGGTAAATCTGAATGAGAACAGGATAGCCACTAAGCACTTGCAGAGTATCTATTTGATTTTTGTAAGAGTTTTGGGTGAGGCCAATTATGGTGGGACTGAATAGTGGATGGTAGCATTTTGAATTTTAATTACTACTGCTAATGCAGTTTATGTAAACTTCCTGGAATCCTGGAAAGTATTTTGATCTGAATTACTGTAATCATTGTTCTGATTCTTTATCTCATTATAAAGAAGCCCTCAGAGATATATTTGGCCCTATGCCTTTGGATTCTGCTTCTTTTAAACACAGCCACAAATGCATCTTTCTTGCTCAGCTGGCATTCATCAAGGTTTTGTTTCAGATTGTTGAGATGGTATTCCATCATTTTAAATTAAGTAATGGCCATTTTATTTGTTTCTTTGAAGCAAAAGAAGGTTTAATAGCAGCAATGTGGCCAAGGATTCTTATGAAGAGGAAAAAAACTGTATCTTCTAATAGGAAATCAGAATAAAAGTAAATTCCAAAATTGATTTTACTGGCAATGGAACAGAGGAACCAAAGGTAAATGAATGTAAGCATCATGTTAGCAATGATCTATTGGAAGACATGATTAAAAGAGTCTCCAGATAGAGATAGTTTACGTAAATAATTTTATAACTCTAATGACAAAAATACCAAGAAAAAATAGAACAATACTATGCATTTTTAACTCCTACTGTATTGTCTTTGTGCTTTTCATTTTTTACATATTTCATGGTTGCATTGATTATGCTGAAGGTGAAGCATCACATACTACCTAAGCACATGATATTATGTTTTACAGGTTTTTGCCCCTTATAACATGATACCTGCTTTATTTCCCTTGGCTCATTTTTTGGTTTTGTTGTTGACTGTTCTTTTGTATTTATTCATTGGCACACAAATATTCATCAGTATCATGAGAGCAGCTATCTTTGAAGTGCAGATAACAAAAAGACTCATTTTTCTGCCCCTAAATTAACAGTTTCCTTGCAGTATATAAGCAAATCTGTCAGTAATTGACTCCTGGATGACAGACAACATCTTGAAATATCTCAACTTAATTGGACTGAAGAGTCTTCTGTTGGCCTTACATATTTTCCTGGGGCTTTGGTTTTTTATTGTTTTGGGGTTTTTTCCCTGCCTACTAAACACTGCTTTTAATGGCAGCCTAGTTATTCTAGCATTGTCATTGAAATCTTTTTTTCCTTCTTTTTTTTTTTTAATTTAACTAAGTCTGCTTTCTTCCTAGATGAACAATAAGCATTTGAATTCTACTGTCTAGCTACTTTTTTCTTTAAGATTTCATTTAGGTAAATATTACTCTCTCTAGTTACAGAGAACCAATTGTAACAGATGATATATTCAGTTACGATGAGGTTAATGTATCGCATTTTGCTAATTTTCACGTGTTCCTTGAACAAAAACTTTTCTTAATTTCAAACCCAAATAATAGAAATAACATACTGGGATCTAGAAGACACAGCATATAGGAACTGTGGTGGGTTGACCCTGGCTAGGGGACAGACACCCAGCCACTCCTGGAGCTGCTCTCCACTTCTCTTCCTCCTCAATAGGAGAAGAAAATAGGGGGCAGAAAATAAGATGGAAAAGCTCGTGGGTCAAGATATAGACAGGGAGATCACTTACCAATTACCATGACAGGCAAAATAGACTGGACTTGGGGAAAATTAACTTAAAGTATTCCCAATTTGAGTTGGATAGCGAGAAACAGAGGCAAAAACTAAAACACTTTCTCTCCATGCCCTCTCCTCCTTCTTCCCAGGCTCAACTTCACTCTTTCATTCTTACCTCCTCCACCTCCCCCCTCACCACCGCAGTAGTGCAGGGGGATGGGGAATGGGGGGCTGCAGTCAGTCCATAACTCTTCATCTCTGCCGCTCCTTCCTCCTCACGCTTTTCCCCTGCTCCAGTGAGAATCGAGTCCTTTTCACAGGCTGCAGCTTTCTTCAGAGTRTATCTACCTGCTCAGTGTGGGGTCCTCCTCAGGCTTCAGTGTGGGCATCTGCTCCAACATGGTCCTCTCCATGGGCTGCAGGAAAATATCTGCTCCACAGGTAGAAAGGCTGAAAATTAAAAGGCAGAAAACAAGATTCTGAGGTGTTTTAAAACAGTACACCTCCATCACCTTCATTAAATCTATGATCACTTACACTGGTTTATGTCCTGGCTTGAGGTGTTTTACATTTTGGATTGTCAGGGTTGGTTCTTCTCTAATGTATACCCTGTCAGAAGTATTTAAGTAGTTTAAAGTTTCTGCAATAGAGTGAAGTGTTAATACTGTAATCTGTGCCAAAGTTAAGAAAAACTGAATGAAAGCAGAATATCTGGAATCTTGTGCTGAGAGAAAGAAAATAATTAATCAAGAAAAATATAGCAGTAGTCACAATGGAAAATTGACAAAAGTAAACTCAAACACAGTCTTGGCACAGAAACAAGGAGGATGCTTCAGGGAATAAGAGAATACTGTGTTTTGCTAGTTTTCCTGTGAGACTAGGCCTGCTCGTTTCACATTAAAACCAGGTAGGTATCATATGCTTTACAATAATTTAGGAATCTGACTTCAAGTGACACATATAAATCCTTACTAAACTACAATAAACTATCACGAGTACAATGAAAATATGGGAGTTCAAATCCCGTCACGCACTGTTGCCTAACCACTGCCACAGCAGCACAAGAATATCTTTGCTGCTCTCAAAAGGCCCATAAGGAGCCACTAATGATAGATCTATATGCTCTCTTTGCCTTTGTGTGAGGGGAAGGAAACAAAAGAAATACACAAGCACAAGGCTCCAGTCTTGCGTTACACTTCCACAGCCCCTAAAGCCTTCCACTGCATCATTTTGCTAAGAAGCAGATACCATAAATCACCCCAAGTGTTGCTAGACATCAGGCAACATGCAGGAATGGGAAATTATGTAAAAGTGATGCAGCCATTATTACACCTGACAATGAACTCCAGTTCAGGTATTAAGACTTGAACCCATAATGAGGAAACACACCAGCATAGTGTTCCACATTATTTAAAGGTAACTTACACAATAACATAAACAACTTTAAGATCTGAAAAATAGTGGGTGATCATTTTCTAGGTTCTAGCTATATAAAATATTTATCTTCTCTGACTCTTGATTTTAGGGAGACCAGGACCAAAAGAACAATATGTTTTACACATTGTTTCTTTACCAAATTATTCTTGTAATTTCCCATACTCAGAGAAAAAAAAAAAAGAGTTGTTATTTTCTTCCAGGGGAAACATATTAGGTAAAATAGGCACAATAACTTACCACATGATACTACACTTCCATATTGAGCTACTTTTGGGAGATATTATCAGCTGTAATTTGGGTATTAATGAGYAAACAAAACCTCTTTTGCATGCATATTTCCATTTGGCATTTCCTCTCTTATGAAATTAATTTTTAGATTAAAAATTGTATTGCGTAGCATGCTTATCACTGTCTAGCACAGAAATAATAAGAAGCAGGCATCTGAGTTAATGTAGTCATGTTGCTTGGGAAATACCTTTTGTGAAATTTGTTCTCTGAAACTATATTTTTCACTTTGTCTGGCAAAAGTTGAGGAATGATAGAAGGGAAATATTAAGAGTATTTCACATGCATATAGGAACATGTCTAGCCTATTTTTCTGACTGAACCTCTTTTCAAGAGAAAGAGACAGAAGTGCTGAAATAGCTGAAACATATCTGAATCCTTTATACATGTGCTTTGTTGTAGGTAGACAGGGTGGAGGTAGGAGGAAGAGAACAAACCTATCAACCAATGAAAGCCAACAATGAATTTAAAAGCTTGCAGCACTAAAGGACCAAAATTAAGGATCACATTTCCCAGATAATTTTTGTTCATTTTACATTTCACTGCCTTTATAAGCTAGAACATCTTCCCTTAAAATAGAGGCTGCTGTACTCAGTAACACGGTGGATCCATAATTCACCTCTCAATCAGTTAGACACAGTACCTTCAAGAAAAGGACTCCTTAATTTAAGTAGTCGTCTATGTTCTCTGTTAAATGTGTTTACTCATAAATATGTAATCCACTAGTGTATTGTGCTATGTATCTTTCTCAAGCACCTGGTCCACCGAGATAACTACTTATTTCTGTTGCCATCTGTGATAATTATAACAGTATAGCTCTAGTGGAAGAGATTTATGCTATAAAGCTGAACGTCCACTCTTCAGATGCAGACAGTGATGACTGAGGAGAGACATAATATACTTCCACAAAAAAACAAGAGGTATGTATTTAAATCTGAGACAGTGCATATGAAAACCCAGCTGTTAAAAATATGTAATGAAGCTTACAAAAATATAAAATCACAAATATCAGAAACAGGGTTATACTTATTAAATTAATTCTSTCCCATACTATATGATGACATTTTACTTTACAAAACCTAGTAATATTTCTTTCTAAAACATCAGCTTTTAATGTAGATTGCATCCATATCATCAAAATGCAAAAAAAAAAAACCTCACCCACATTTTGTTTCTTAAGAAAGATAGTCCTAAAGATAATCCTTGCATTCGTTTGGGAGCCTATGGGTTCTTAATTATTCTGTTTAGCAACCAAACAGGTGCTCTTGCAGCCTATCCATTTTACTCTGTGCATGTGTAAGTTTCTCTGACAAAAAAATATACTCAGCTACTTCTTTTAATACATAGCATAATAATAAGCTATGAATCAACAGATCTCAGTTAAACCAACTGAGGCACTACATTTGCTTTACATTCAGCATTCAGTACAATTAATGCATTTTTCAGTCATTTGTAATACTTCCACAATTTTGCATATGTCATAACAATAGTTTTGTTAGGTTCTTTTTAACCATTGCACTTAATTATTTTTAGCTAGATAAAATGCTACCCCTGCAGCTAGCTACATGACTATAACTAGGTAAGCTAACAGGTGATTATTTACCACATGGAAGGGAAATAGTTTGGAGGAGTTTGATCATTATGCATAAATATAGCTATTTTTCCTTTTGTGGGGTTTATTAAAACATTTCAAAATTGCAGTAAAGTTCATTTAAGAATACAAAATTCACTAAAATATTTACAATACTAGTTAAGTCATATACCATTGTCTGTGCAGTGTTAGACAGGATAGACACAAGCTGCTGTAATGAATTGTTTGAAACATTTTAGATTAATCTCATGCTTTTTTTTTTTTTTTTAAACATAATCTCCTTTCCCTGAGATACTCTAAGCAATTGTTTTGTTTATCATTCCTGTTAATTTTGATAATTCTGAGGATTTGGAGCCAAAGAAGCAGGTAAAAAGAAAACCTCAAATTTCTCCAAACTCACATTTCAATAATCAGCAGACATGTATGAATGAACCTAAAGCTTTTCAATAAATGTTTGCAAATGTTCTAAACCATTAAAATAGAAACTTCCGAAGACTCTTTCTAAAGATTGGCAAAGTCTGCTCCTTGAGGGGCTGGCGCAGAGTGTGAGAAATACCCCAGCTTAGCCTCCATTCCTCACCATCAGGTTTTTGCAGGATGAAATGTATAATCAACACAAAAATAAACAAACCTGTCTGGACTGTCCCTTACTATATGTTATCTTTATTTAGAAAAGTAAAGGGATCAAGAAAAGAAAAGAGAAGATATAATACTGAAGTTGGAACCCTAAGAATGAAAAATAGCAGAAAATACCCTGAGAAATCCTCTGAAAAGTAGCTGCATCCTAAAAGACGCCACAATGGATGTTAGTCCAGAAGGAAAGAGTGAATGGGGTTTTACATGAAGAAGTGATTGCAGACCTACAGCTTCTGACAGAGACATTGTTTTTGAGCAACCAATGTAAAATTTGTAAGGTACTACACAGTCAGAAACAATTAGCCGTATCATTTCCAGTAGGACTGTATTTGGGATATTGCAGTACGGCCATTAATTTACCTGAGTGCATGGAGAAGCAGGGTGTTGTACCTTCAGAGGAGCACAGGTCCACTCTGTACCCAGATAAGGGGGGGCTGTGTGCTGAGCACACAGGATCCACGATGCATGGAGGCTGTCAGGTCCTGGGCACGTCTCCCCCATTCCTGGGGGTTGGGCTCCCTGGGCACAGGACCAATTTAGAATTTTTTTTTTTCCTAACAGATAGTAACATGGATAATTTGTACTAGATCTCCTTGGCTCATTTATCTAGAAGTATAACTTAGTTAGAAAGGATTGATAAGTCTATGACATATTCATAAAGGAAGTAAAGATAATTGGTCATAATGGCTGTAACATTTGGTTTCTACTTGGCAAAGCACAGACAGTGCTGTCATCAGACAACAGGCCACAGATGGACAGCTTATTTGTGAAAGAAAACACAGTGGTGGGTGGACAAAACAACACTTGTTGGATAAGGGACTCTCTGGATAAGGCACTCTCTTTTCAGTGGCAGGGAGGCTTTTGTTCAAATCCCTCCTCTAAATTACAAAGAGGTTAGATTTTTAACTGGCTCCTGTGGTCTAAACAATTGCCCTAACCATTGGTTTGGGGGATTTGAGGGAGAAGGAAATCTACTTTCTTTTAGTTTTTGATTGACAAGTAAGTCTTCCTTTAAAAGACAGGTTTTGTTTCTACATTTTCTATGACTTAAAAATCACCCAAAAATGGAGCTGATTTAATTTTAAAGCAAATTAAGTATGTTTTGATTCAAACCAAATACTTTGCTTCAGTGAAAACTATTGAAAAAGTTTGATTTTGAGTTGTTGGAAACCTAGTAATTTATCTATTGTTCAATTTCCTGGTCTTGCCACTGAATTGAGAACGCATACGCCTTCTTTACCCTCCCTAATGTTTTGAGAAGCCTTAAACTAGAATCTAGCCTTGATCAACAGTAGATAATAGTTCCTCAAGACTATAGCATGCCAGCCGCATATTCTCTTGTTCTTTTCCTTTCAGTGCAAACAAAGCAAAGCACGGTAATTTTCTATCTTATAATGTATGTGTATCTAAGAAAAACCTGAGCAGAGAGCTCTTGTTACTGGCTCTAGGAATCACTGATTGAAGCAAAAATTGGAAAAGGGAAATAGGAAAAAGCAGCAGCCATTATTAATAGCATGCTTTGTATGTTTAAAAAAATTCAAACCTTTTAAGAACCTTATATTTTTCCTTTTTTATCTTCTCGGATGAAAGGTACCCCCTGTTACTAAGCTTGCCCGCTTTTGAAGCACATAGAAGGTATGGATCTTGGACAGATTACGCATCTGTAGCTCACAAATCCCAGAGTGTATTGACACAGTAACTGTCTGGAACTGGAATTCTCCTTTCTCTTTGCAATTATCTTCCGAACTAGATTATGTTTATTTGCTGCCAGGAGTTACATCTTTTCTTTCTTCCTTTCTTCCTTTCCTTTCTTTCTTCCTTCCTTTCTTTCGTTCTTTCGTTCTTTCTTTCTTTCTTTTTCTNTTTCTTTCTTTCTTTCTTTCTTTCTTTCTTTCTTTCTTTCTTTCTTTCTTTCTTTCTTTCTTTCTTTCTTTCTTTCTTTCTTTCTTTCTTTCTTTTTTTAATGGCACAGTAAAAAAACAATATAGCAACTTAAATATAATGGTCAACTGCAGTATTTATCTCCAAAAAAGATGAAATATTTTTTATGGGAGATTATTGGCAGCAAGAGGTGGTGAAGGAAAAGGAACAGTGAAGATAATACTAGCAAGAGGCTAGTGATCAGAATACTGCCAGTTTCAGAAATTACTTCATTATTATTGGTTAGAGTTATTTTTTAGAAGATATGCCTGCTTTTAAGGATTACTTTCATTGGCTTTTATGAGGGTTGGCCTAAGATGATGAAGAGCTTTTTCCTTTGCACATGCTTTGTTAGCATATTGTAGATGACATATAACAAAGAAAAATGTCTTGGCCAAGAAAGCATTCACTTCTTACATCTTTATCTATCATGGTAGATACTGATCTTGAGGTGAAATTCTATTAGTAGCATGGACTCTAATAGAAGGAGAGCTGTATTGTGTAGGAGTTGTTCACAGTGCTTCCGGTTTTACCTTTTGCAGAAGTATAGCTGGTTCCATAACTCCATCTCAATTTCATGGAATATATATATGCACTTCTTACACTGCATACAGCTGGTTGGTTCATGAGATAAAACTCATAAGAAGTACAATTTTTTTCATTTGGCCTTTTCTTAGAGTGGCAATAATACACAGATTAAGACAAAAGGAGCACTAACAATGCCAATCAGAAGCAGCATTAATACCAGCAGCACCCTTATACACTGTTTTATCAAAGATTTATGCTACAACATTTTCTCTTGCAGGATTAACAGTAGTTGGTTAGAATAACTCTGATCTGAAAGTCCCCATGCATGCATCTCTGTCTAACCCTTCTTAACTACTATAGCATTTGGGGTGGTTTTTTTGTATCACAGCAGACATTTTTTGATAAGGCAAAGTTACTTTTCTTTCCATATCCATATCTGGAGCCAGAATCATAACATTCATGCAATAGCTCTGGAGTTATTACATTTGTTACTATAGGCTTGTTGTATGAGGGAGACAAAAATGAAACATCAAAAAAACCCCATCCAAAACAAAAAGCACAAGCACAGCACTGGTTGGTATGAAAAGTTGTGATAATTCAGGTAACCATATCTAGGCAGGATCCATAAAAGAACACAGAAAGCTAAATATCACCAAACTGTCTTTGTAGATACTTCCATTAAAGAAACAGAAATTTTCAACCACCTACTACCAATAGGAAATATCACTACCTATCAAAAAGTTCCCAGGAATCTGTTTCAAGACATGACCAAAACTGCCTAGGTGACTGCTGCACACAAACTGGGCATTCCTCTTATACTAAACATCCAGAGAATTTTTCAGAGAAAAAATGATAATCACACATGTACATTTTCCCATGGAGTGGGAGGTGGCAATGACAATTGCAGTGCTTTATAATTGCATTACCATGGTTTCAGATGGCTCCTCCAACTTGTGCATTTGGCGAGAATTAAACCATGAAGTGTGATTCTTCCCAAGTATTCTTTGACCTAATTAATATTTATTTTTATCCTAGAAAACAGAATAATTTTAAGCTATAGCACTGATCCATCAAAAACTTTGCACAGAGCATTCACCTTGGAGGAAAAAGAAGTCTAAAGTTCTCTCAGAAAGGAAGTTTAACCCAGCTCTGCCCACTTGGGTGACTACTCTTACAGCTAGCTGTATTACTGCATCAAAGGAGGCAGGAGCATTGCCTTTCATTTCTATATGATTCTTACTTGTCTAACTGCCAGAGCAGAGTTGCAGGCCAAAAGGCTAAACACCTATGTCATGAGAAGAGGAGGTTTTCTAAGCTTACTCCCCTTCTCATTATTTCTTATTGGCTACAGATATGGACAGGATCCGTATTTTCTTAGAAGCAGTTTGTATATATTTCTTTTATAAAGACAACCTTCTACAAGGAATGGGTCAGATAAAACCCTCTACAAGAAGAAAGTGGTCCTTCCCTTGGGACACAGACTTGAAAGATAGGACTGGATGAAACAGACACAGAAGAGATTGTCATAGCGAGACACTGAGGAGCAGGGAATAAGCAGCTAGGTCTCAAAGGAGACTGAAGCTATGTAGGAACTAAAAGGAGCAGCATAAGGCTTATCGTAACCTTGAAAGATACTGAGCATACTGAAACCTTCCTGCAAGGGTTTCAGGAGAAAGGATAGATTTTCGTGCACAAACTGTTTATATTTCTATTCTCTCTGACCCGGTGAGTGAATTTGCTAGCCTTAAAAAGTTGAGTTGTCTTGTTTACCTTCTGCTAAAAACTGGCTTTTGTCTAAAACTTTAATTTTAAAGTTTTGGGAATAAAGAAGCCTAGAGAAATGCAACTCCATGCTGACACAGGCTCCTATCAGACATATCTGTGATAGCTCCTCACCTAGAATACTGTGATTTTTGTTTCTGTTCTTATTTTCTTGTATTTTTTAGAAGGTCTTGACACCTCATTTGAGGTTGTAGATTTCTCTATGCAATAAAGAGAAAATAGGGGATAAATACACTGGTAGTACACAGGAGAATCACCTTACAACTACTGTGGTTTGACTTAAATGAGGCTTAACCCATAGAGAGGGCAGCCATTGGCAAGGAAACCATATTTTATAGTAGAAAGGTAGGAAAAGATGCCACAAATGGAGTAGATGCTGATGTTCCCATAAGTGCTTTGGTTAATGGACATGATTTGCCACTTTTGTTTCTCTTATGTAGCTTCTGATACCACAAAAATTCCTGTTGCCTTTGGGGCCATTTTGTGCATTAAATGTTACTCAACATAAGCCTGTAAAATGATTGCCCAACTTCCAGAATACCATTAATATTTAATAAAATGGATGCCAGATTCTGACTGTTATTCAGATGTATAATGGGCGAAAATCCTTCCACTCTTACTATACCTATATAAAATCCACTGAAAGCTGCAGCACCCGGCATATGCAATCAATCAACTTAATTAAAAAATGGGGGAGGCAACAGTAACATAGATTTTTTTACTAGTAAATTTAAGTTTTGTGTTCCACAGTTACAGTACTATCAGTCCTGAGCTACCTGCTACTGCTATATTATTCACACAGAGGTTTATTTTGCACCTTCCTTAACCAGGCAAAACTGCAATGTAGTTACACAGAGACATTCTGGCATCCTTTTTATTGGCGAGTCTAGAATTTTAGGACAAAATCACAAATCTGTAACATATAGCAGATCATTGTCAAGCTGAAACAGTTCCTACTCCTGTATCTTAACTGGAAAAGGAAAAAAAAAGGTCCCCAAATCCCACCTAGTTAATTTTAAGATCCAGCTCAGTGACTCATAAAAAGGTTAGTACAATGTTGTTGCCTGTGATAGCACAATACAGAATTTGATGACCCTGGAGGTCTCTTACAGTCATATGATCCTATAGAATGAAAAGAGCTGATACAGAATCAAAAATGTATGCATCAGGGAGATCTGGCTTCTAAATGTTATATGGTTTTCAGACAAAGAATTATAGTGTATACTTAATGGAAATGACTGAAAATCCTCTTTGGGATTTTCCATAAATGCCAGAAAAGAGAAAGAGAGGTTTGTTTATATATATTTTAATGTTATTTCAGGCTCAAAATTCAAAGAAAAAAGAGAGAAAGAGACATGGGAGCAGAGAGAGAGAAAAAGAAATAAAATAAAACAGAATTTCCAAATGAACCCCTTTGATTGCAAAAGTTCAATGACTTTTTAAAAAAATCTTTTTGATTATTTTTTAATTAAGTCTGCACTGCAGAAAAATTGGAAGAGAAATACATAAATCACAGTTGTGTGACAGAGTCCTTGTTCAGCTGAAAGAAAAAATCTTTACTTTAAAGTAAAATAATATTCCCCTTGAAGACATAGCTGAGATGTTACCCTTCTCAGATTCACACGATGGACACATCAGTTACATTGCTCCAAAATGATCACATCATCAAATCTTTTAAAGGTATACATAAGCCTGATGCTGTATTGTCTTGCACCTGTTTTGGTTAATCTACACATTGCCAACTGGCTAAAAAACTAACAAATGAGAATAACACTCATGCAGAGGTTACTTACTGCATCTAGTCTGGCCACACGAAATTGACCATACAGAATTTATCCCAAATATTTCAGAACTTCTTAACTTATTGGTATCTTAGGTACTCATCCTCAGGCCTTTGTCTTAGGCATTTATACTTCATGCAAACTGTGACCAAATAAAAATTATAGTATTTTGCAGCCAGTTCATGTTCAGTGGCCCATACAATTAATTACGGGAATCGGGCAAGTTGACTTACAGAGGAAACAAATCTGCACTTGGACGCATAATCAACCATTTTCATGTTCAAATATTGGACCAGCAGTTGCAATTGCAATAATTACAAGGGGAACATAGCATATATACATTCTGAGTTTTGCATCTCAGGCTTCCAGAAAGCTTAGCAGAAGTTACCAATTAAAGCAGAGAATGTTTGTTTATCCCTTTCCCTTACTCTCAGCACACAATACTTAGTAACATAAATTTTATGCTGCTAACTGCATAAAGATGTAGTTAGGGGGAACTGGAAACATAAAAACACCGTCAGATAGCATTAGAAGCCTTGTCTTTATTAAGTGTTATAAATAGATCTTCCTGATACAGACATGTACGCGTACTACTATCTGTCTCTTCAGCCACAGCTTCAGTCTCTTCTTCCACTATGTCAAAACAGCCTTCAGTGTAGGACTTTTAAAGGTAGTTCAGAACTGTCTTTCATCACATATAGGCCATGTAGGCTTTTAGCCTCTACTACATGGATTTTTTGTTATGGTGAGCTTTGCAAAGATCTTCTAAAATTCATTCAATTTTTCCTAGGGAGCAGAATGGGTTACTGTTAAGGGAAACAATCATTGCTATCACCAAGATTTACATTTGCTTGTGAAATTGTATACTAAAGAATTGAATGGGTATGAACAGCTGATTTTTCATGCTGTCTAAGGCTATAAGATATTTTTATGATCATATAGAAATACAGAGAATGTTCAAAAACACCACCAAGACTGCAGTCAACAGGAGATATCAGAACAACATTGAAAGTAGATATTTCAAGGTTATTCTCGCATTTAGATTTTGAGAAGTACAGCTCAGAGTTAGGGACTGCATTTTATTTCTCAGAGTTTCTTACAATACGGAATTAATCCAGTAGAAATGGGACTGACATTATGAATTTCGGCATGTGTAGTGCTTACTGGACTTCGCTTTCTGTCATTTTTTTAACAGAAACTTGGAATTTCAACATATGAAATGTTACAGAAAAATATTTTAATGAAAATGACTTTTTTAGATAGGCAAGTTTGGAGGTAATGTATTCTGTTTAAGCAGATGATCTAAGGTTTTCAGTTTAAAAATAATTTATATTTCTATTGATTTTTCTAACTTGTGTTTGCACTACTACTTTAATACAATGATTTTGTAACCAGCTTCAGTTGATTCCTTGAAACTTTTATCCATGAAAGTGAGTACATAACACTTTATTAATGACATCACAAGCTTAATATACACTTTGCATTTTTTGCTTTAAAGAGGTAAGTGAGGCTCAATGCAGATTATTTTGCTCTTGCAAATAAGGTTTAAGGTTATATCCATTATAAATTTGTTTTTTTATTCAGCAATTTTAATTTGCTGGAGACAGGAGAAGCAACAGATAGGGTTTTTTTCACAACTGACTATTGCTCACATCTTATGAAGACAGAATGGAAAACACAAACTACTACAAAAGTTTTCCATGTTGGACATGGACATCCTTCTTGCATTAGTATGAATGACTACACAAAATATAGGGCAAGAGAGAATGTAAATCCTTGTCTGGACAGGTCAGTTACCCATGAAAAATCACATCAAAACAGTCTGTGATAGTGATCTTAGAAAGGACTAAGCACCTTAGGACTAAGCACTAATAATAGAAAAAGAATGGTTAAGCATATGCAGAAGGATTAAGATGCAGTGACAATAAAGACAGAAAGACTCAGTGAGTGAGTGGAAGGAAATGGAAAGGACTAGCAATAACAGGAGAGATTGGCAGGGAAGTTGAAAATAGGGTGAATATGGAGAAAAATATGGCAAAGAGCCAGCATCTCTCAATAGTCACAAGTAAAAAGTATCAGACAAACAGTGAACTATTAGACTGAGAGGGAAAGACTGAAAGAGGCCTAAAGTATAAAAATAACCAGGGAGAAATACTGTCAAAGATTTGGGTCTTATTTCAAGACAAGTCTTTTCCTGAACTGAGTCATGTTGGAAAGAAACTGTGATTTCATGCAATTAACTTCAAATCCAAAATTATTCATTGCCCAACTAAATGACCTTAACAAAAAAGGAGAATTTTCAATCAAATAACGTAATGCTTTCAGATGGTAGAAATACTCACCTGTTATTAAGATGTCAACATATTTACGTTTCTCAGCAAGAAGTTCTAGACAGAGATCCAAGACTGTATTTCAGATCTCTGTTCACAGTAGTCCTACATTAGAGTGAGGTTGTTTGAAAACCGGCTGAATGGCTGGGCCCAGAGTGTGGCGATCAGTGGCACAAAATTTAGTTGGAGGCCCGTAACTAGCGGTGTGCCCCAGGGGTCTATACTGGATCCAGTCCTGTTTAACATCTTCATTAACGATCTGGATGATGGGGAAGAGTGTACCCTCAGCAAGTTTGCTGATGACACAAAACCGGAAGGAGTGACTGATACACCGGAGGGTCCTACTACCATCCAGAGGGACCTCAACAGGCTGGAGAAATGAGCCAACAGGAAACTCATGAAGTTCAACAAGGAGAAGTGCAAAATCTTGCACCTGGGGAGGAACAGCCCCATGCACCAATATATGTTGGGGGCCACCCAGCTGAAAAGCAGCTTGGCAGAAAAGGACTCATTCAATATAAAACAAGATTCACTTCAATAGAGCTTAGTGATGTGCCATGTAAGAGCACTGAAGAAAAAAACAATTCAAATTAAACACCAGGATCTAGTACTTTCATTTCAGACCCTTACATTGACCAACATTTAAATGGTGCTTTAAAAAGAAACAGCATAGAAAAAGAAAAAAGTGCATCTATGTTCCCGTGTAATACAGCATGTATATAAAAAAAGCAGCCACATATGGATTGATATCAGCAAGTTTAAATAGTGATAAAACCACTGTTACTGGCTGTTTGATTGTTATAAATAGAAGGTTATAATAATCCAAGTTTGTTACAGTGAGGTTGGGTAGTCTCTTCTTATGCAAAGGCCTTGCATGACGTAATGAATAAGGAGGTTTACATGTTAGTTATGAACGAGAAAAGATAAGCTTATCAAAGGAACTATATTATGACAAAAAGCTTTTTCTTACTGTTTGTTGGGGTTTTTTTAAGCGTCCACAACCAACCACTCAGTTTATAGTGACTCTTTATAACAAGAGTTAGATAGTGAAATGCTGTTGAGACCAAGATACCTATTCTCCTTTGCTTTAGTTTCTATCCTATTAAAAATAAGGTGACAACATACATAGGCCTTCAGCAAATCTTAAATTAGTCACTTTCTAATACTTTTTAAATGGATTAAAATCTTGCCTTAATGCATGTCAATAATTGCAAATCTATTTTTTCTTTATATAAATATAATACAAAATTGCTGAGGGCCCTTTTGGATCACTGTGTAATTCTAGTCTCTGTGCTGTAAAAAAATGACATCATTATGGTAGAGACAAAAGCAATGAAAGTGCTGAAAGGTTTAGAAAACATGACTTATGAAGAGAGGATAAGAGCACTGCACTTGTACAGCCTACAGAGAAGACCAGCAAGAGGTGATAAAATAAATATCTGTAAGTACCTTCCAGGAATTACCAAAAAGAAAAAAAGAACAATTTTAGTTTAATTTGTCATTGTAGGTAAAAGAAGAAATAATGGCCTGAAATTAAGAAAATGGAGGCCGAAAAGTAAAAAAGCACTATATAACAGTGAGGTCAATTAGATAATAGAATAATCTGCCAAAACAGCTATTATCAGCGAAAACATTCAAGGCATATCACAGAGAAAAATAGTGGGAGAACCTATAAAAAAAGTTGTAAGTGCAATCCTACTGCTATACGAAGATAGGTCAGATGACCCAACAGGTCATTCCTAACCCTGATATCTATGATTTAAGGATAATACAAGATGATAAATAACCAGCAGTATAAATATCAATGCACACAGGTAGAATTTATTTGCCCTTCATAAGAAATACTTGTATATGTAAATTGCAGATTTTTAAAAGAAAATAGTTACCATAAATTTGGAGTCATTTCCCCCATATCAATACTGTCAGGGTTTGGGATACTCTGTAGAATTTTTTTCTTTTTAAATCTAAATAAATGTCTCAAAAATACATTTATAGTGATTAGCTAGTGATATACACAGATTAATAAGTTGTTTAGGCTGAAGTTGTTTAAAAGTGCCATAGCATCAAATATTCTTGCAAGTTTTAAGAGGTTTAATGTTGTGCAAAATGATCTATTAGCTCCATGTTCAAGCCTATATTGCTTTTAATTTGAACTCAATCAATTTTTCAGTTTGATGTACAATAGCATTAAGTACTTAAAAATCCTCATTTAATAAAGTTTACATATTAATATTCTGAGAACAATGTCTCCCTAAAGCATGAGGACTTTGCCATTAATTTTAGTATCTTTATTTCTTTTCTTTTTTTCTTTCTTCTTTTTGAACCTTTCTTCGACTATCAAACCAAGAAACCTTTCTCTGTTTTCAGAAAGCATGTTGAAAGACAGCTTGACGGGGTTAAAGGCAGTTTCTTTTAAAAGTAATGTAAGTGTGGATTCTATTAATGGGAGATCTATGCTCTATCAATGCATAATTTGAATAAAAGAATTAGTGGCATGTTCCTTCACTATTCTGAAGAGAAATTTAAAATAAGCCTTAACTTTAGTTACTTGGAATACAATGGTGAAAAAAACCACCACCACCATCACCACCACCACCACCACCAAAAAACCCCCTCATTTAACTAAATTCACACAAAATGCAGAACAGGACGTGCAGAAAAGGCCCCTGTGACACATTAGATCATAATTCAATATTATGTTTTCCTTCTCTGCTGATCATTAAATATGATGACAGTAGCATACACTCACTATGAAGAATTCACAAGTTCAACTCAAAATCAAAGAGAAAAGAAAAAAAACCCACAATTTGAATTTTATAAAAGGTCTGTTATAAGTTCTTTTTTGTTCAAAAATTTTCAGCATTTTGAGAGATCAGTTTTCAGCATTTTTGTGCAACACTGAAAGGTTCAAATTTTTTTKGAAGAAATATGGAAGTTAAGAAATTTTTGTACGTCAGATGAATACAAAACTATGGGCAGTTTTCAGCTGACATTTTCTTAAAAAATTGCTATCTCACCTCTTCAACACTAGGTGTGATGTTTGACAATCTCATTCCTCTGAGATTGCCTCAGAACCTTATTTTAATTTAATAAGAATGTTTAAAAACTATTTTAGGCAGAAGATATTTGGGACTACAGAATAAGACAAAAAACCCTAATTAAATACAATAATTAAACAACAGGCATAATACATGAAACATAATTTAGTCCTTGGATTCACCAGTAATTTTTTTCCTTTAAATAATAGCATAGCAGAACCAGTATGCTTTTTTATGTGTCTTCATAAGAATTTCAGTTGCAATTGAGATATTACACAGCACACTTTCTGAGAATTTCCCCTGCACCCACCTCATGAAGAAAAAAAATGCCAGTTGCATAATAAATTTAGATTCAGTTATGTTCTCATGATATGTTTTTGTAAAATAAATTGATACCAATAGATGTATACTTAAAAAACACCAGGCACTCATCATTTTAGATACACAGAACGGCTTGATGTGATGAGCTGACAGAGAATGTACAATAGTTCTTTCTCTCATAGTATATCCATTTATTTTATACTGGTGAGTATTCTGCTAGATAGTTCAATAATTTTCAAGATGAATGTATTAGAAAAGGAATGCTTTTTAAAGGTCGTCATGGTCTTTTTCTATGAGTGTCTCTGGCAATCCAAAGCAAAAACGGGCATGCAAATAAACAAACAAACAAAAAAACCCTCTCACAAAGGCAGAATATAATAGATTGAGCCAGGAAAAGAGGTATCAATGTAAGAATTTATGTCAACAAAACTAGAAGAAAGYATGGCGTAACAATGATGAAGGATCTGAACGGAAAACTTACCTGTTGACCAGATCTCATAATTTCCAGTTCTAGCAATATCTGTCTTGATTTTAGTGCTGCTATTCAGGTTTTAAACTTGTGTCAGAGACCAAAACTTAGCCCACAGCAAACTTCACATTCTGGCAAAATTCAAACTTTTTAGAGAAATTCCTATTTTATGTGGCAGAGCTGAGGAATAGGATTGACTTCTTGAGCCCACGAACAAGGTGCAAGGAAACAGTGTAGCTTCTGTAGAGCTAACACAGCAACTCAGTCTGTATATTGACTTCCTTCACTTTGCACCGGAAGTTTCATGTATTTCAGATTCACAGCTTCTACATAATTCTCTAAGCATGTTTTACTGTTGTATTGACTAATAATATTGATTCACATTTTCAAAAAAAATCTCTATTCCAGAGTGCATTTTCCATCTGAGAATTTGTCCACAGTGCTTAGATGTTTGGACCAACTAGTCTTAATTATAGATTTCTTATTGCATTCATACAGTGCCAGAATTTAATCCTTTAATTCTTTCTTATATAAAGAAAGTTCAGGAAGGAAAAGGCTTTCTTGAAAAAATAATTTACATTGTTATTTCATACTAGTCTGAATAGATTCAGTAGTTCTCAGCCCTATATACATATAAGAAAAGTAAGGCAGGGAGAGATGAAGTGACATACGTAAATTAACAAAGCAGCAAACTAGGTTAGTATTGAGCTATTTTCTTGTAAGAATGTGGCTTTGTTCCCCTTCACTTTGCATTGCTTAAGTGAGAGCATGAGGGTCTATTTTGCCTTGCAGATTTGAGAAAACATATCAATTTCCTTAAAATGCAATTTCTTTCACTGTACTATTGCTCTCATTTTTGGTTCATGCACTGATTGCTTTATCTCACCAAGTGTTGATAAAAAGGCAAATACCTATTTTGGAGAAAAAAGTACTTTCATTGTTTGCTGTGGAGAAAGGAAAATATGTTTGAATGTGTGTCTCAAACCTGTTCACCCGTGTATATTTTAGTCATCTGCCCCTGCATTCCTTAGTATTTTGTCCTGCATTACTGCTACGAGTTAAGTGAAAGGAAACTGTTAACGACTAATACAATGTGAAATTAAATAAACACTGACTAGGTTCCTTAGGAAACAACAGTAATGTTTCTGCTTTGGGATATCTCTAGCTGCCTCCAACTAGTTAGTGGAAGGATGCCTAGAGTGCTGGTTGGCAAATGCTGATACTGAACCTACAAAAAGACTCATGTATAAAAACAAATAGGCAGTTTTTCTCTGCTTGTGGGTAGAGATTGATACAGCCAGAGGGAGTGAAATTATGCTGAGGTAAGGAAATACGTAGCAAGATGTCTGGCTGTGCTAACTTATTTTCCTTGATAATGTGTTGTAGGTTGTTTTGGTTTTTTCTCCCCCAGTAATTACATTCAATTTTGTATTAAAGACTGTTCCAGAGTCAGAAGGGCTAACAAATACTTGATTGATATGGATATGGATGGGAAATAGGGAGGCTGGAGCCCAGAGAATCAATCAATTTGTTGGAGAGTCCTTTACCTAGAGAAGTGCTGTTTGCCAGGTCTTTTATTCTAGGGGTGTATTCTAAAAGTGTTTTAAAGAGGTTAAACAGCATTCACCTGATAAATATGCTATTTATAGGAATAAAAATATATTAAAACACAACTAAAAATTAAAATGGAGGTTTTCCTTCATGAAAAGACATTGAAACAAGCTAACATAAAATAGCAATGCTAAAGTATAACCCCTGCTACGATCCCATATTTGTCTTTTGTCTATACAGCCACTTATTATGAGTAGCTTTATGAAACAGAAGACAGGAGGAGGGAGCTGACAATTACTGTAAGTCGCCTGCCAATTATAAGCCTCCAGGAACTATATGATGCTATTGAAGGTCTCTGCAGTTTCTGCACAAACTAACAGAGACTGTTGTCCTACTCAACAGCTTTCTTACCTGACTAATCGTAGTTTCTGAATTACGGAAAGGCAAAGGGGTCAAAATTTGTCTTTGCTCACACAAAGTTAATTTCAGTGAACTCCATTAAATGAAGAGATGTTTCATTTCCAGTGGGGTAAATGAGAGGATAATTTGTTCTCTTGCATTTCGTTTTCCCCTGTAGAAATCACTTGAAAGATTAAATTAACCAGAAAGCATGATTTGTGGAGATTTCTTTGGCACAAATGTGATGCGCATTATTTGAAATATAAGAGGAAGCATTTGATTGTGACACTTCTAAACACTAGTGTTTGATAATTTAATTTTATTGATCTCATGTTCTTAACAGCCTTTGCAAATCCAATTGTTGTCAAAGGGATTAAGCCTATTAGACCCCTGCCTCCAACAGCAGCATATTAGGAGACTAGAATATTTGTAAATTCTATTTACACTGGATATTGACTGCTCATGGCACAGCCTTAAATCAGCAGTTTTCAGAATTTAACTTTATTTCTAGTAAATGTAAATAATTTTGAAACATTTTTATTCATTAAGAAAATAACTCACAGAAACATAAATGTTACTTGTAGTCAAAAGTCTAAATCCTTGAAGCTCAGGATCCAGTTCTTTATTTGTATTCCTCCTCTTCCCCCAGAAGATTAAGAATGAAATATTAGTGAACCTCAAAATCCCAAAGAAAGAATACTAAAGAGGAATCAGAGCTCTTTCAGTACTGCAATTACATGGGTAAATTCTGGCATTATTTCAGAAGTAGTAGCAATAAACTGCACTGATATTTTTTCCTTCTAACAAAGTTTTATATTCTTAAAATAAAAATAATTAGATATTTCAAAATAATTGGTTACATTTAAGAAATGGCTAAAGGGCACTCACAGGTTGTCAATGACTATTTCTTTGTATACATACTCTTATTGCCTATAGGCACAGTGACAGTCTTCATTTATCAAATTCATTAGAAATATGGATCATTTAATCCTAAAATGAGGTATAATTGTGATTTAAAAAAAAAAAAAAGGTACTTTTTCTGTTAATGAAAGTCATGGTGAGTAAAGATTGTGACGTGCAGATCACATATGAACCGGTGTACTAATGCCATTGTTCACAAGTAAAATCGGCCAAGATTGTACTTATAAAATCAGGCACCTGTCCCATATATTATTAMAATGTTCTTAAAGCACAGACTTTCTTACTATGATCAGGACTTAAAGAACTGCCTTTATTTTCATTTCTCTTCTCATCTGAAAACAGAAAATGGTGGCCACTAAAGTATTTTTGTCCCTACATTTTCTTAAAGCAATCAAAGAATTATACTTCAAGTTAAAATAACAAAAWATAGAAACCTTAGAAACAAATATCCCCGATTTCTCAACACTCATATTTGAGAGTTAAGATAAAAGATACTAATCTCATATAATCCAGAGTTAAGTAAAGGTACTTAAGTAGTAAGGGAATTAAGATCAGCCCTGTAAGCAATCTTGTGTAAATTCAGATCTTTGGTAACATTTCCTTTTACCTCAATGGAGCACAGATTTAGTCTCTTCATTATTTTTTCCATCTTATGATCTTGGGGTCAACCTCCTACATTTTTAATATTACCTTACTGTTTTACTGTTTTGATACTTCTTTCTAGCAATATTTATGCCACTGCTTCTACAAATGCAAGGCTATCATGCCTTCTCTTAACATTCAGTGTATTTGAGACTCAAAATGAAAAATGACTGAATATAGTTAAAATAAAAATCATTATTGAATCCTTCATGTTCATATCCCACCAGTTATACCTTTGGCATGAAATTACGCCTTGGATGTGAAGTACTGTTAGGGCACTTTGCTTTTAACTAATAACTGTTTAGTTGAAGTCTAAGTAGAAGAATTATATTGGATCTAATAAGCCAGGAACTAATGACTTTCACCACTTATATTAAAATATCACACATCTTTGCAATTGTGGGTTTCCTTATTCTTTTAGAAACGGTCTCTTCTCTAGAGCATATTGAATAGTATCACATAACTAACCTGAATAAATATATATGATGGACTTTTATGAGGGCTTTTACATTATTATGAGGTCTCTTTTATTGCTTTCCTCCCCCCTCCTCTTTTAACCACAGTCTATTTGCCAGCTTCAGGTAAAGAATTTTATGCAACACTTAGACAGTTCTGTGTTACTATGAATTCTGATTAACCAAAGGGGTCAACTTTCATTAAAACTGCATAAAACTCAGTCCATTAAATTGTTCATTTCGAGCTTGCAGTAATGGCT
The DNA here is from genome assembly GCA_030449065.1 of Oceanodroma leucorhoa. Classification (NCBI taxonomy): domain Eukaryota; kingdom Metazoa; phylum Chordata; class Aves; order Procellariiformes; genus Oceanodroma; species Oceanodroma leucorhoa. The sequence continues at coordinate 29,930,287 of JASVER010000001.1, read as the reverse complement.
TACGGTTTTGATTATATTAATTAGTGCACCTACTGCATTGCCAAACGAAATGCTTATTTTAAAGAACACAGAGGTTTCTTCTTCTGGCATAGAACTACTTTATAGAGAAGAAACAGTAGAGGAGATGGTAGATTTAAAATTTAATAGGTTAACTAAAATTTAATAGATTAAAAAATAAAGTCATTATGACAAATAAATTATTTTGTCAAAGAAGTTAGCATATCATATCAACTACATTTAAAAAAAATCCTAAATCATTACTTTTTGCATCTTCATTTTTAAATTGGCTACATCTTATTTTACTGCCTTTGGTCACAGAAATCAATTTAACTGTTCATAACACAAAGCCCAAAAGAATATGCTCATATCTTCAATGACTCCTCTAAATACCTAGAAAGTTACTGTTTTTCTAAGCCCTGCTTTAGTCTAAAATTGTCTTGATTTCCACTTCAGCAATAGTATGAAACATACATCACCAGACTCGGCTATTGATCTATCCAGCTTGATAACCTACACAAAATGATAAATCCTTGCATTTTGGAGAATATCTAAAAGATTCTCTATATCCCTCATACTCAGCCAGTCAAGGCTTAAATCAGATCAAAAGAAGGGTAGAAGTAGCAAATCTTCATGATCCTAGAAGTCACATACAAAAATGTCAAGACAGACTCAACTGCTACCGATGAGCCACTTTGGGGCACCAGAATTGCAAGAGTATTGCACCTACAGGCCTGTATTCACTGACGAGGGAGCAACTACCTTCTGCTTAGCACTGTGAAGGATGTCACACATGCTCCTGCATCATGTGGCGTGGTCACAGATAGTCCTCTGCGTGGGACCACTCATGGATCAGATGAGAGCTGAGTCAGCTCCTGTGGGAGAAGTGACTTTAATTCACTCCTAGCACATGGAGCCCAGCCAGCAAGCTGTTTCAATGATTAATCTGGACATTAATAGTGAACTACATCTCAGAAGCCTTACACTAGGAGCCACCCTTCCCAAAAGGAACAACAATGGGTGAATTTTTTGGTGAGAACAACACCAATCATGTATGCTAGCTTTTTGTCAGTCAGAGACACAAAGTTGGCCTCACCTCCYTTCTAGGAAGGGGCAAGAATTCAACAGCCAAAAGTTGAATGAACCAATGGTATTAATATTGGCAGTAATATATCCAACACTAATCAAACTGTATTACTTCTGGGCCTCCCATGTCTCTTTCCTCAGCTAAGCAACATCAGCTTACCATGTCTCTGCTAAGGACCTGCAACTTTTAGCTATCCACAGAGACCCTCCTTCTTTCCTTGACCTTCTCATGTCTAAGATGTACACATAACATGAAAGAACAAACTAAGGGAAGTTGAAACTGCACCATGTAAGTTTTCATGAGTCCTCCCTAAAGTTCTTGGTATGACCTCCTGTCCTTGCTAAGGAGGTAAAGGTCCACACATAGATGCTAAAGAGGCATTTCAGTGAAGTAACAGGCCTCTCCCATCTTCCCTCCTTGCCCTCAACACCTTTCCTATCTGTGAACAATAGCTCCCCTTCCTCCATCAGAAATGCCATTCAGTTAATGTTACTGCTTAGGTCAGGTGGCTAGTTACCAAGAATCCCTACATAATCCATAGGGACAGAAACTTTTTCAGGGACTGTTTCAGAGCAGATGTTAGCTTGATACTCTGGTCTCTCATTGAAGAAAGCTAACCCTCTCTGAATACGTGGCAACATGGCCTCCTACATCACCACTCGTTTTTCCCCATCTTTCCCTTCATTCTTCAGTTAACAGAATCAGTAAGTCATCTCTTAGTGTGGAATGAGGGGGAGGGTGACACTGCTGATGGTTTTGTAATACCACTCTCGCAGAAGAAACAAACAAAACAAACCCCAACAAAAAATAACAACCCTAGAAACAGAACTCTCTTCTCTTTAAAGAGAGTATAAATTTGTACATTGTTTTGCATTACTGTCTGGTATAACATCAAAGCTCATAACACAAATTTTCCTTTTTTCTGTTCTACTGATTTCTGATTACATCTGCCCCTAGCAAAAAGTTGCCAAATGATCAGCACAGGACTGATATAGGCAGCAATAGTGCAAGATTTCTACGCAGCGTCCCAAAGCAGCACTTGTAATGTTTAAACGATTCAGGGCTGGAAAAATGAATGAGAAAAAAGGGAAGTTATATAGCTGCACAGCTGGGCTACCATAACCTGACCACACTACACTGAGCAGGGTCATAAGTGCTCCACCATATATGAGGATATTTAGTCTCCAGAACTGAAGAAGATAGATCTCTATTCCTAGCTATTCCTACCCTACCTCTTTGACAGTAATTCATGCCAGAGAGTAGTGTGTGGGATTTTTAGATTCTTTCAATATTGGCCTCTGTGTTCAAAGCAGTCATAAAGATATTGTTTGAGAGACAGCAATTCCTGGTCCAAAAATGTGCACCGTCTTTCAAAACATTGTTCTTATCATACGCATTGTTGCTATAAGCTTGCTCTGACTACAGGAGTATTTCAGAAATAGATTAGCTTTTTTTTTTTTATCGGTCAAGTTGGAAATAATGATAAAAATCTAACATGTTTGGATAGACCTCATTAAAATACATTGATTTTGCGAAGACATAAGAAGAGGAGTTTAAATTAGAGCCTATCAGTCTTACTAGTTTTTCTCAAAATTGCAGTTTTGATACTTTTTTTTTAGAATCAATAACTTTGATCCAGGTAAGTAAAGAGATTTTTAAACAGTTAAACAAGGTTTGAAAGTTCTAAAGAACATTTTGTATACAGAGAACAAACATCTGTAATTACATCTTGGGCAGAACAGTCTGGGAGTTCTGGATTGTTGAAAAGGCAACAGGTCTTGGTAGAAAAAATTAAAACTGGGTAAAAAATTGTCAGCATGACAGTTTCAAAAATACAATTTTGTATTAATTTAAAAGCTTTTCATCAATTTTGACAACACTGTCATAAAATTGTGAGAGAACATTTTGCTTCAGCAGGATAGAATAAAAAAGAAGAAACAAAAACCTCTTATTTTAAACTCACATATTAGGGAGGTTTACTGATATTAACATACTAACACACCAACAGGCCATATTTAATATATATTACCAGTATATTGGGAAAAAAAACCCAAACAACAGTAACATTAGATGAGAATGATACAAACCAAAATGGTGTTTAACTTTATCCAACCAAATAACTGTACATTATACAAAATATCTGAACACAAGATAATTTATTTACTTGCTCTTCTTCACCAAAATTATAAAAAAAAAAAAGTATTTATTTCTATCTAAATTGAACAAAATCAACTGTTAGAATTTTCCAGAGGATGGACATTAAGCTAGCTGGTTTCAAGTTAGATATTATCAAATATTATAGAAAGCAAGTGTACTTCGCTCTGCACTACASAAATACAGACAGGTTCTATCTGATTTGTTGCCAGAGGGCTTACTTCAACACTGAAGCTGATGTTCTTTCTTACGAAATTCTGAGAGTGAAAATCTGTCTCTCTGTAAAGTGATGCAATTCCAGTAAAATAAAAGGATTGTTGCCTAGCTGTACTTGTACTAGCAAAAAATATGGTATCCAGACTTTTTGTATGTTGGTATAATATGTACACTCAGAAAGATTTACAGGCATATAGAAAGTAAAGCCAGAAAGAATATTTGTTCTTGTTAAAAGCAGGGCTGTTGCTGTTGTTGTTGTTGTTGTGTAACACATTTGCATAGTCATTAGTTGAGGTGATATAAGCATTATAGCAATTACATCAAAAACCTTCTTTGATATCATTTCTCAAAGGCAATTTTATATTGATGTCAAGAATCTGTGGAGGTCTGTTTAATTCAAACATGTCAGTATTCAGTACTAATAGCAATATAACAGGCCAATAGCTTTTACTCAAAGCCAGATGTATACTGTCCTTCCAAGTTCTGTTTCATAGAGCATTTTGAAGATTTCACGTGTTGACAAAACATGAACCACAGGATGCATGTCCTATCCAGATAAATCTTAGGTTTTATTCTAAAAGAAAACCTCTATTCTGACCTATAAAAATGTCCCTTATGTATTACTCCTGTGGTATGAAAGAAAAAAAAAGCCTACCTTTCATGGTAGTGATGAAGCACTATAGAAGGTTTATCACATCATGATAGTAAATCAAGTGGGAATAGAAGTTTGGATTAAAAAGAAAGGGGTTTTCCCTTTTCACTCACATGGATTGGAATATTAACAACATTATTCTTGAATTTTGCCTCTGATTTTACATGTTCACAACTTGATCACTTATAGCTTCAAGCAAAAAGCAATGATTTTCAGTGAAAAATCAAGATCAACTGTTCAGATCATGCTCCAAAACAACTTTGACTTTATACTTTTCTCAGCTTAATGAGTCTCTGATAAGTGAAAATATTAACTAAATTTAAAAAAAAAAATAAGTCTGATATTAAAACTATAATTCCTGTGTATTTCCAACAGAATCAAACTCAGTATTTGCTTCTGTCAGATGTGGATGTGAAAAGAATAGCCAAATTTACTTCGACATTTTTTTCAGCTTTCATTCTAAAAGGATTTTAATATATTCCAAGATAAATGGATATGTATAYATATATATAATTTCATGCATATATGTATTTCTTTAGATGAAATAAAAGATTGCATACCATGTCTGAATCAGGTCAGACAACATCTAAACAATTCACCAACAAAAGCAAATGCCCAGAATGCCTCATACACATAGTACAACTATTTCATTACTTTTACATCTGAAAAAACCCTACACTCATATGCAGCAGTCCATGCCCTACTCTGACAGTCAAAATAAATTACCAAAATGCAAGAGGAAAAACCAAATGTATTTAAATGACAAATAGCCATTCTATCTGAAATTCTAAGTAGTGTGAAATGGAGAAGTCACAGCAGATTAAAAAACAAATGGGAAGCAGAAATTCAGATTGCCATCGAAGACAAGAATGTTCTAAGAAAAGCGAGCTCCTGTGTTCTGTCAAGCTCTTGATACCCTTTGCCTCACAGCAGATGAAAGAATTGCAAGGGCTGACTCCTTCTGGAACACTGCAACAAGGAACAGATGAAACGGGATTATCATTTTCCCCCAWGGACAGGGGCTTGAAGACAGCTGGCATAGTAATGCTTAAAGACAGTGCCATTATGTGGAAGGCTGGAGTCATGGGCATTTGCCTTTCATTTCACTGTTGAAAAGTAGAGGCCACTTCTGAAATATTTGTGCATCTGAATGTAGTCAGTTCACTGTAGCTAGTCAGTTCAATTGTAGCTACAACACAATTTTTGCCATCTTTGGCCACAAAATAGTCTAGCTGTATACTTTTATTCTAACCTGTGGATCCAGGCTATACTTCCAAATATCAGTGGATTGGAAACTGCATGGAGATCACATAAGCATTTCATTCAAATGATATTTGAGGGGATAAAGAATGACAGCAAGTTAAAAAAAGGTCTTGTTTTTAAGCAGAACAGCTGAATCCTCAGCTGAACACCTTTTAGGGTTAGCTGAGAGGAGCTAGCTCGCTAGCATGTTGTAAGGTAACAATACAATGCTGAGTCAAGAATCCCTCCCATGAGTGCACCCTGAAACCTCCATTATAGTGGTTAACATTATGGAAGAATAAATGCCACAGTAGCAGTACCAAAAGAACAACAAAGCAAGCAACAAACAAGTGGATCAAGTTGCCACAGAATTTCTCCAAAGCAGTCTTCGAAATCTTTTCAAAGTTTGAAAGTCTATCATAAATTTTGTGTAACATTTTCATCAGAGACTTGCTAAATTCTTCTCTGAGATAACTAATAGAATAACAACAGTGGAATGTCATAATAGTCTTGGAGGATTAATCATATCATTGCAAATTAGCCTTCCTTAGCTACTTATTCAGAACTGACCTTTAACCACCAGACTGACATTCCTAAGTGCAGTGGTGAATATTTCATCATTTGGTGAATTCCACTAAACCACTAACAATCTCTAAGTACACCAAATTCAACCTTGATCTTAGTATGCCTTCAAATGTTGCTCCTGGAACTTTTTGCTTTTATAACGAACACTGCCAAAATTTGCCATAAAAAATAGTKCTTATTTATCCAAACATAATATTTCACTTTCTTTTTTCTTTTGACATACTATACTTTTCTTTTGACATTTGTTTCTAGCCTCCTTCTCAGCCCCCTTCACCTGCCTTGCTAATGTAAGGTTAACAGCCAGAAATAAGACCACTTTGAATGCCTCACTCTCTTTTGGCTGTCTGAATAGTTCAGAAGAATTAATGTAGCAGCAGAAAAGGAAATGTGGGTGTTAGTTTATGTGATTAAAGGCCCATACACACACGCACACACAGAGGAGCAAAGAGGCACAGTGCTAGGCAGGGGAACCTCTCTGAGAAATGAACTCTGGGTTTTCCCACAGCTGTCCCAGGAGAGCCTCAGCCCCCATGTCAAGGTGGGACACCCACCACCATAAGCCAGTGCAGCGGCTCTGAAGATCACCTTTCCAACTGAGGGGGATCACTGCCCAGGAATATGGGGCACATTATGGGATGCAGGGGAAGAGCTTTTTGGGATTGCACAGGACATTATAGGATGTTTAGGGAAGGAACCAAAGGTGGAAAAAGGGAGGGATCAAGGTGGTTTGGGGAGGAACAAGCATGGAAAAATAGAGGAATAAGAGGATAAAAGGAGCTGGTTACATGTAACCACGTGACTGGTCAGCATGTATCTGGCCATAACACGCAGTCAATGCAGTCTTCCCTGTCCTCTTAATAAAGGCCATTTCTAACTCATGTATGTTTATGGAGGTCTGAGTGCCAGCAACTGGAGTGAGTGCGAGTGTGCAAGTGAGTGTGAGTGGTCTGAACCAGCAGCTGAAGGGGGGCTGTGGCCTCAGGGGCTCATTTGTCCAGGTGCCAGCAACTGGGAGGATTCGGATCCAGGGGCAACCAATGGATAGGCTGAGTATCTGAGTCCAGCTGTGGGAGGGATCCATGTTATGTGTGCGCACGTACATGCATGCACGTGTGTGCATGTGTCTTCCCCACTACTGGACCTTCCTCATAATCAGCCATTGAGGGGAATAGGATAAGGCCATTGGTGCCATTTGAGCTAGTATGAGTGCTGAGTGTATGTGTGACATATATATGTCTGATCTATGTGTCCAGATGTGTATATATGTGTATAGGTGGTATATGTTTGTGTTTGAATATGTGCCTATGGTGAATACTTGCTTGGTTTTGCTACTGCTTGGACCCGGGGCAGGGAGTTGCAGCAGCCTCACTTCTATCAGGCTATGAGATTCAGTAACTCCCTAACACTGGGGATCATAGTATATGCTAGCAGATGTGAAAAGCTAAATCATTAAAAGAGGTGCGCACATGAATTTAGATAGATGACCACAGAGACAAACTGAGAAGAAAAACATTTCTAAAATGGAATACCCAATTGTTTTTTACCATAGCATGCCGGACTTTTAGGTCTTACTCTTTCAAATGTTTAATTTCCTCATACCAACAATTCAAAGATGAGTACATGTAAGCCAGGTGGCCTAAGACCTAAGAGAGAACTGTAGGTCATCCTGGAAAACTGTAAAAGGAAACCCAAAACTCTGTTGACATTTGGTGCAAAGAAAGGGATCTGAGTGAAAGAGACTTTGGGGCAAGTTTTCATCCTAATAGAATGGGTCAACCTGCAGACTTAGGACACTGAAGTCCTAGGTAAAGAAAATGCCACTTGTGAAATCTGTCGGCAGCAGATTGTGTGGGGTCCAGTATTCTGTGATATTCTTTAAGAAGTGAAAAAGTCACTGAAAAGTGCCCTGCTTCCAACTAGCAGGAAGGAATGGGGAGGTCAGCGGGGGACTGGCTGAAGCCTGGCTATTGCACAGAGGACAGGGGAGGCAGGAGGTGCCCAGGATTGCCACCAGCAGTCAGGGACTTGAGCACTGCTGCAAGAGGAAGACACATTCCAGCTATTCAACAGTTTCCTCACAACAAAAGAAAAAAGACAACATTAAATTCATGTCATTTGGGAAAACAAATACTATTAGATCCTACATTTGTCCTTCCCCCTCTTCTTTTCATCTCTTCCTCAACAACAGGGTCTTTGTTTCTTGATTCACTGCTTCTGAGGAGGCAGCAAAGGTCACTGAGCAGTCAGTTTGGTCTAGTTTTCCCAGATTTTGGGATAGAACTCAGGCCAGCATTTAATTATGGCACTTTGAAACTATAGCTGCTTCCATTGCTAATCAGAGCATGGTAAATGGACTATGCATATACATGAATAATATCTGCATATGTGCACATATATATCTAATTCAGGACAGTTAACTACCCTTAGGAAGAAAGACACATTACACACACATTCTGTGTATATATACATGTGTATATATATATATATATATATATATATAAAATAAATGGCTTCTGTTTGATTAAGTTCTCAGCTTGAAAATAATATATTAATTCAAAAAGACAGTTACTTATGAAAGACCCATGACAATACTTCAACTTGTGTTTTGAGAACATAAAATATTTACTTGTGTCTCAGATATCCCTGAACACCTAATTAAGTTAATATTTCCTTTTTGTTCATTATGGTAATCTTTCTACTAGAAGTGAAGAGGTATTCTATCTCTAAGGCAACTGGTCTTATCAAAGAAGAAGTGAAAATAGCAGGCATTTATTACTGACTGGATTTTAAAAATGTCATCAGCCAGTTAAGCTGCGTATACTATGAAGTGAACAAATAGTAATTAAAATGCTGAATTTCCCTTCCGGAAGAAATTCTAGAATTTTGAAAACATTTTAGTTTGCAAGAAAAATTGTAAGAGAGAAATCCTTGTGGAAGGAAAATTTCTTTCAGGGGAAAAAAATGCATTCTGGTTTAGCTTTTCTAAAAATTAAACAAATCAAACAAAGCCTGACCCAGCTGGGACCCAGCAGTCTGCCTCTAGCTGTAGTAAAAGCCTAGCAAAGTATAGAAGAAGAAACATAAGAATGTTTATATTCTTAAGAACATTGTTTCATGATATTGCAACTGAGGTTCCTTTGTGCTGGATCGTACAACAGGGACACCAGGTTTAATATTCAACTTCCAACAGCTGGCATCTGCTGCTTTAGAGAAAGAGGAACAAATATAATTCTCCTAATTATCTGAATCATTATTCTTCTTACTTCATAAACTACATCTGCCTCCTGGGTTTGTTTTATACTGATCTCAGTTTCTACCAGTTGTCTGCAAATCATTACCAAAATCTTGTCCTTTTTTCAGGCCTGGTTCCTTCTCTTTCTTTGAGGACCAAACATAACAAATGAGCATATTTAATGCTGCAGCCATGCCAGATTTATATGTTTTCATCAACAAATACAACCCTTTGGATCTCTGCCAATAATGCTTAGATATTCCTTTAAAACTCTGCCTTTCACGCCTTTCCATTAGAAGTCTCATATATTTTCTACTTATGGCTTCATTTACTTACAAGTTTCAGACTCTAAGCATCAACTCTCCGCTGCATTGTAGAATATTACTAACCTTAGAATATCATTGTTAAAAAAAAGCACCTACATTGCTGCCCATAGACATATTTTAAGTTTTTAGTTTTCTCTTAATGTAAGTGCCTGCATGCATCAAACGCCTTACTTCCTTATTGTCACGACCACTGCTCAGCATTACTTGCCTAATCACTCGCTAAGACTACACAGCTTCTGGGTAGTATTCTGTGTGCTTTCTGTGGAGTGAAGCAATGTCTGGTACACTTATGGGTGTCATAAAATCACTCATGGTAGCATGCAGTAATGTGTTTATGTCCTCAGACTGTACTTACAGTTGATCATGAAAATCTTCCAGCAAAAACAGATATGGAATGGAAGTTTTTGGAGCAAGGACTGTCTCTTAATCTGAGTTTGTGCACTGTCTGGTATAGTACAACTGCTTCTGCCAGTCCAAAGGTCCTGCTGTATTCAACGTGACTGATGGAGATTTGAGTATATATAAAAAAAAAAAAAAATAACTGCAAAATTTAAAATGTTACTTTTCCATTGTGTTGATCAATCTGTTACTAAGCAGTTAGACACTAGATTATTCTCTTTATCTACACCTTTGATTCTCTGTCGTGCACTCTGAAAAGTGATATAGGTTAGGAGTAATTTCTGGGTGAAAAATAGGACATTAGCTAYAGCTAATGTAAATGAATTAAATAATATTTTTTAATAAAAATCTCAACACATCTCAGGATCTCAAACATATTGTAAGAACTGGCAGGGGTTTTAGTAGAGAAAATGATTAATATTATGAATTTTCAATAATACCATTGAGATTATAAAGGGGAAAATGAAATATTTTACAAAACCTGCAGGAAGACGTCAGGCCAAACAAGCAGAGCAGGAATACTGACTAATTTAAAATTTGGAAACTAAACACTGAATACTAATAAGAGTACATGCTGGGCCTATTTTGAATTGGCAGWGATTCATTTCGGCGAAGCCACTGAGGCGAAGGGCTCCGGAGCGGAGGATTGCKCCGCAGGACCCTTCCTAAAGCGGCAAAAGCGCGAAGGCAAACGCGGAGGGAGCGGGAGGGAGCGAGAGGGAGCCCCATCCCCCACCCCCCTCAGAGCCGGAGGAGCGAGCTCCTGATGAGCGGACAGCTCTGACTCAGCGTGGGCGGGGCCGAGGGTGACGGCGGCCCAACCCCCTCGCGTACAAGAGCAGCCCCCACGGAGCGCGGCGAGCAGGGCGGGCGAACAGGGCACGGGGCGTCAGACGGGCGCGGGGTGGCAGTTTACGCGGGCCGAGCGCAGTCCCCCTGCCGGATCTAGAGGCCAACTTAACTAGCGGTCATCGCCTTCCCAGAAGGGGACCTAGCCATGGTTTCCACGGGGTGTTCCCCAGGGCTCAGTTTTGGGGCCTGTCTTGTTTAACATCTTTATCAGTGATTTGGACGAGGGGATTGAGTGCTCCCTCGGTAAGTTTGTGGATGACACTAAGCTGGGGGGCAGTGTTGATCTGCCTGAGGGTAGGAAGGCTCTGCAGAGGGATCTGGACAGGCTGGATCAATGGGCCGAGGCCAATTGCATGAGGTTCAACAAGGCCAAGTGCTGGGTCCTGCACTTGGGTCACAACAACCCCAGGCAACGCTACAGGCTTGGGGAASAGTGGCTGGAAAGCTGTCCAGTGGAAAAGGACCTGGGGGTGCTGGTCGACAGCCGGCTGAACATGAGCCAGCAGTGTGCCCAGGTGGCCAAGAAGGCCAACGGCATCCTGGCCTGTGTCAGGAATAGTGTGGCCAGCAGGAGTAGGGAGGTGATCGTGCCCCTGTACTCGGCACTGGTGAGGCYGCACCTCAAATACTGTGTTCAGTTTTGGGCCCCTCACTACAAGAAGGACACTGAGGTGCTGGAACGTGTCCAGAGAAGGGCGACGAGGCTGGTGAAGGGTCTGGAGAACAGGTCTTATGAGGAGGAGCTGAGGTTGTTTAGCCTGGAGAAGAGGAGGCTGAGGGGAGACCTTACTGCTCTCTAAAACTACCTGAAAGGAGGCTGTAGAGAGGCAGGTGTTGGTCTCTTCTCCCAAGTAACAAGYRATAGGAYGAGAGGAAATGGCCTCTAGTTGCATGAGGGGAGGTTTAGATTGGATATTAGGAAAAATTTCTTCACTGAAAGGGTAGTCAGGCATTGGAACAGGCTGCCGGGGGAAGTGGTGGAGTCACCATCACTGGAGGTGTTCAAAAAACGTGTGGATGTGGCGCTTCAGAACATGGTTTAGTGRGTATGGGTGCTGGCTTGACGGTTGGACTCGATCTTAAAGGTCTTTTCCAACCTTAATGATTCTATGATTCAAAGCGTTTTGCAGATTAGCTATTTTTTCCTGGAACAGGTAAAAAATTTCAGGTACAAAGCCCATGTTATTAATATACTGTGAGAAGAATCCTTCAGTTTGAATATCAAATTATGATAATCTGCAGTGTTTTTGAATGACACTGCAGATATTGCTACTGATGAAAAAATACAGTACTTACAATGGCTGTAAATGTGGCTACTTTAATAATTATAGTGAATTCTACTAATGGTGTTGTTACTGGTAGCAATAGAAGCAGTAGCTTAGGCTTCTCATAGACTTTCATTGACTCCTGAATAAAGTTAAAAGGAATCCTTTGTGTAAGTTAAGAGATTATCCATCAGATAGGCAAATCTAGTAACAAATTCAAAATTCCTCACCAGAATGAAAAAACATACCCATTCAGCAAGTCTCTTAGAAAAAACAAAAGGAGCATGTTTCATTGTTTCCAATAAGATTGATCAGGGCAATAGAAGGCCCTCATCCCAGTCCTGGTTACTGCCAGACACACTTTCCAGGCAGACCTCACTGGGTTGCCTCACCACATTCCTCCCCCAACAGGACACAGTAAGCATGGTGTGTGCCCACCTGGGATTCTGCAGCAATCATGCAGCCTCCTCACAACGGCATCTGGCTTGTGTACTCTGCAAATTATATAAGATTCAGAATTATTTTAGTCTGCCAAGAGTTAAATTCAATTCTGCATTGGATTTCCTTAATTTAAGTAGGCTTTAAAGTGTTACAGGCCCTTCCTTCTCCTTCAGTCAGGTAGTTTTGCTCTTGAGATATCAGCACTGCTGGTACTTACGGCAGACAAGAAGCAAGATATTTGTTTAAAATTTTTAGTACCTATTCTGGCCATTTTATGTAAACAGATTTGTTTACCTCAACCAGAACTGTGTCCAAATTCATGTGTTTTACATTTCAATATCTGTGAAAGAACAGTGCTTTGTTGGATGACATGTTGAACCAGATTTTAAATGGATTTAAGTATTTAATGGTTGAGGAAGGTGAGTACTGGGATTATCAGAAAGTACCAAAAAAAAAATTATATATTTAACACTTATTAATTTAATTGGGAATTGAGTTTTGAAATCTCTGGAAACCCTATTAAGCAAATAACTATCTTTTAATGAAAATATTGTGGCCATTATAATCTAGAAATTTCCCTACAAATGTTTTTTGGAAATACTTCATCTGAACATCTATACGTGGTATCCAAAAGATATAAAGGACTTTTTTCCCCATCATGTTTTTAAATGAATAATGACACTCAGAGGATCATTTTCGGTTGTTACCTCAATATTTGGTACTGACGGCATTTCTGTTGCCTCCAGTCACAATAAAGATTTGCTCCTTAACTTATGTAAGTAACAGCTACAGATTTTTTTATATCATCTGAGAAGGTTCAGGTCACAAATGATAGATTCTTTATTCTTCATCCCAGTCCCTGTCTTACTGATGTGAGCTACTTCCAACACTGCTTAAAAATTACTGCTATAGTTCCAGGAGCCAGCTTTATTCTGCTCTGGATAACAGAGAATAGGATACAACATGTAACAGCTTTGACAAAGAATTATCTTGCAATTAACATCACAGAAAGTGGGTTCTCTTATTGGTCATACCATTCCAAACCTTACATTTYTTAAATTATTTAAGTATTTTCATAAATAATATAGTGAGACTACAAATTCCGCTGTATAACTATGCTGGAAACATTGGGTGAAACATGCAAAATTGATTTCAAAGTATAGCAAAGATTTTGCTCATGAATGCATTTGCTCCTCAGAGAATGAAAAAGAAGGAGAGAAAAACCTGGTTCATTAAGTTGTCTTGCAAGTAAAAGCAGAAACATCCATTAAAATCATGAGCAACCTGATGGCTAGACACAGCAAGGGAAATGAAGAATTAGATGTGCATTTCACTTTGTCTTAAGTTTTGCAGACTTGTAAGAAGAATATTGTTTCAAATACTATTCTTAATGCATGCCTTTGATCTGAAAAACAGGTAGAAAAAGTATTGTATGGGGTCAGTCATAATATGTACCGCTAAATAACTATTTGTTAATCTACCTTTCTGTTTACATTTGACTGTTTGCTATTACAATGTGGAGAAAGTTCTTTGAAGGCAAGAAACAAAAAAGAAAAGCATATGCTTGGTTACCTTTAGCATGTTTAGCAACACAAACACTATGAACACATACTCCGTCAGATTTGATGGTCTTCCAGATCTGATGCTGAGGATACGAAAGGGAAGTAAAACTGTAGAAGGCATACTTTTACCTATTTTCCATGTAACTCCCACCTTTTCTGGTCCGCATTATTGCTTGTTCATGGAAACTGAAAATTCAGCTTACACATTTTCTATCCCACTGAAAAATGCATTTTAGGGGTCATGATAGATTACCATAATCATGGCTGAAATGGTACGTAGAACTTCAGTTGAAATTTCAGCGAGCAAATATGTGACTCTGCATAAGCCCCTTTGATCATATAACTTGAACCTAGTGAGTTTTACTCTTCTGCTCTTGTTGCTTTGTATTACAAGACCACAGCAGAGTGATTACTTAATGACTGCGAAGTCTGTTTAAATGAATCTATTTATTTCCTATAGATTTCTCAATGCCTTGAGGAATTATCTAGGGAAACAGAGTCTCACGTGAACAAACTGGGCAGGGAATAAGTAGGAGAAAGAAAATTGCAAAATATTTAAAAGGCTTGTTTTCTTTCTAGAGAGTATTTGCAGCTTTTGAGTATTTTTAATTACAATTTTGTAATTTACAACAGGCCCTTACTTGCCAGATCATTGAGCTAGAGCTGACTCAGCCTTTATCTTATCTTAAGTTCCAAAACCCAGAAAGCTTTCACACCACACACACACCAAAGAAAAAGAAAAAAAAAAAAAAAACAAAACAACAAGGAAAAGCTTTTGCTTACATTAAAGACCAATTAACTTTTTAAGAAACTTTAAAATAGCTAGGTCAGAACAGAAATAAGAGGACTGTACATATTTTTTCTATTGCAACCATGCAAAGCAGGTTCCTGCTTTTAGGCTTAGTCTCAGTTAACTCAGCGTCACTCTAAACTACAGAAAATCCCCTGCAAACTCTTATTCTTACCTATGATGTTTTACTTTCTACCATCTCTGTAACTTGATGATCTCAGCCTCATTTCAAACAACTGCCAACTCTACCCTTCAACTCCTTGTTTCACACCCTCCAGGGTATGTGCTATTCCTCCCCAGCATGATCATCTGGATGCAACGGAAGACATCGGTGTGCCACAGTATTAATTATACTCAAACTACTCCTTCTTTTTACAGAAATGTAAAGAAACTGTGACCAAACAAATCAACTATACAGTTCATCAGTTCATCACATCATTGTACTAATATTTGAAAATTCTTCCCCACCCCTACTTAACTATAACAGAACTTTTCAGCACCCAAGTCAAGTTTGTCCTGCAACTGTCTTAATCCCAGTAATGCTCTGTACATGGCCATTCATTATATCCCATGCGATAGTTTAAGGATTATTCCAATTTACACTGGCATCAATGACCACCTGCAATGAAATGCAGCTGTGGCTCAGCCTACAAAGCAAACATTGTGACTATATATTTTTCTTTAGTCAACCCTCTTTACCTCTGCTGAACTAGGATAGGGAAATTTAGAGGGGTTAAAGTCTCAGCATCAATTTTACTCTAAGGTAAGCACCTTTCCTTTATGACATTGTTTCCTCTGGCAGTTAAATCAATGTGGTAGCCAGACTGTGCTAGCAATGTGATCCCAGCTCTCTGTGTTATTCCAGAAGTGTTAATCGAGACAGGACTGGGCTTTGAAAGAATTATTTAGCCAGTTAGTCCTTTAAGAAGCAAAGAAAAAAGGCTGAAAAAGTAATACAAATCCGTTTTTATCATAAGTATGTGAAAAGTGTCTCAAACATAAAATAAGAGTAACCAAGGGGAAGTATTTAACATAATAATGAAAGAGCTTTTAAAAAGATGCATGTAAACATGAGACAAAATGGCAAATTTATTCTGAGGGACAGAATCAAAAGTGAAAAGACATTTTCTGTTAGAGATGCAAACTATGAAACTTTCAGTTTAAACAGTTTTCCCTTGTCAAAAGAAAAACAAACAAGAACATAAAATTGATTTAAAAATCTAAATAAATAAGTACTCGAGTGAGCTGGACAGAGAAAACAGGTAGCTTTACAAAAAATAAAAAGGGGTTCTCAAATTAGGAGGCAGCTGGTGCTGCCACACACCATTAAGCAGTGATCTCTACTTACAGACCCAGGAGGTGCAGATCTTCACAGCTCTCCCCTGGGACTGGGGATCTGCTGTGTCTCCTTGTATTGGGCCTAGGAGCCTATCAGGGCTAGGGGAAAGGATGGGCCAGCTGCCACGTGGTGGAAACCTGCAGTGATGTGTGAAATGCTGTGCACCCATGAGCCAAAAGAATGAGATGCTGAGAGAGGTACAGGCTCATATGGTGGCACCGCATCAAACCTTCACTGACGTTCTGTTCCGACCCAGAACACTTTTCTCCTCATGTTTTGGTGGTATGAACAAACCCAAGTGACTTCAGCTCCCCCTCCACTTCCAGTTCAGCTGCAACAGCTAGCATGTGTTGGGAGAGAGAGGAACCATGACTGTGTAGCTTCTCTTTTCTCGCTGATTCGTTCTCCAGCTTGAGTGGGTGAGGAAGAAGTGGTCTGGGAGGCACAGCTCTTTTGTTGCCCATGAACTGTGACAGCAAAAGCCTATGCGAAAAGTAAGGTGTATTCCACTTATCCCTGTGTATACGTATAAGACTGAAAACCAACAGTTTTCTTGGGGAAGAAAAAAAAAGAAAACTGGAAAGAATAATAAAAAGAGGCTGAGTCATTAAAGAAAAAGGGAATAGAACATGCTGTGAAAATGCTGTCCTCTGAAGGACGTAGTTGCTTAATATCTAGGTATTTTCTTTTTAAATGAGAGAACAATGACAGAACTTACGTAGCTAGCTCAGTAACAGGAGTGGGAACAGACTGTTGCTTGAGTTATCAGCAACAATAAACTGTGCTGATAACTCTTTAAATTACAAGGTGAAAGTAGTCATTGCAGAACACATTATTGGTCACATTTTGTGCAGCTCTGGAACTGAGAATGGTACTTTGTAGTGAAAAAAGCCATGAACATAAACAGAAAATCAAGTAAAAAAAGAAACCTAACTGCTATCAAGGGTGTGTGTGGTTTTCTTGGGTTTTGGGGTGAGTTTTTTGATATATCTTTCTTCCAAATGCCATACSTGAAGTCTAAGCTCTCCTTGACTATTCTCTCGCTTGTTCTAACACTCTCCATGCTGTCCTGACCCACAAAGCTGCTCACCTGTGTTACTTTCTGAGGCTCCCCTCAGGGTGGGTGAAAGTTTTTGGAAGAGCCTCAAAGAACTCTCAATCTTTTTGCTGTGGACTTTGTTTTACAATAAGGTTGACTGCAAAGAAAATAGCTCATTCTTGTGTGCATCCTGGGCAAAGCACTAACCTTGACATAACAAGGATGTTTTTTAAGCATAGAAGAATTGTGTTCAATTTTTTTTGTGTATTAGGTATAAATAGGCTATTTTCACAGCAGGCATGCATGGGGTTTAGTTTTGGGAGTACTTTTATTATTATTTTATTTCTTAAATGACTTTCTTGTAATAAATATAAAAAAATGCTTCTCTTTAATTAATTTTAGTTGGAAGGGACCTTCAAAGATCATCTAGTCCAAACCCCCTGCCACGGGAAGGGACATCTTTCACTAGATCAGGCTGCTACAAGTGCCATCCAACCTGACTCTGAACACTTCCCATGATCCACAACTTCTCTGGGTAACCTGTTCCAGTGTCTCACCACTCTTGTAAAATATTTCTTCCTTATGTCCAATCTAAATCTATCCTTTTTTAATTTAAAAGTGTTGCCCCTTGTCCTGTCACTACAGGCCTTGGTAAAAAGTCTTTCTCCACCTTTCTGATAAGCCCCCTTTATATATTGAAAGGCTGAAAAGTGTTCCCGAAACCTTTTCTTCTTCAGGCTGAACAACTCTAACTCTCTAAATGTTTCTTCAGAAGAGAGGTGTTCCAGCCCTATGATAATTTTTGAGGTCCTCTTCTGGACTCACTCTAACAGGTCTATGTCTTTCTTGTGCTGGGGACCTCAGAGCTGGATGCAGTACTCCAGGTGGGGTCTCATCAGAGGAGGAGAATCGTCTTTCTCAACCTGCTGGCCACGCTTTTTTTTATATGCTCTGGGTTGCAAGTGCACATTGCCAGTTCATACCCAATTTTTTGTCCAGCAGGATCCCCAAGTCCTTCTCTGCAGAGCTGCTCTCAATCCATTTATCCCCCAGTCAGTACTGATACTGAGGATTGCCCCACTCAGGTGCAGGACCTTGTACTTTACCTTTTTGAACTTCATGAGGTTCACATGGGCCCACTCCTCAAGCCTGCCAAGGTCCCTCTGGATGGCATCCCTTCCCACTACTGTATCAACTGCACCACTCAGCTTGGTGTCATCCACAAACTTGCCGAGCGTGTACTCAATCCCACAATCTATGTGATTAATGAAGATATTAAATAGTATTGGTCCCAGTAGAGACTCTTGAGGGAGGGGCACCACTTGTTACTGGTTTCCATTTGGACATTTCCCCAATCATCTTTGCAGTATTATGAGAAGTATAGATTCCTGCTCCATTGTTACACAGTTTTTGCAGATATCCTTTCTGATTCTCCAAAGTAACATCATATTGACCTTTTTAAGTTATTGTTTTGTACCAATGTTACTTTTCTAGTTTGGGAATCATCATTCAATGCCAAGCTTTGGTAGCCTAAGACATAGAAAACCAACCTTTTGCATATTAAAAGTAGAAGATAAGGGGGTGTATGTAGCTCAGGTTTGTAAAAAGTTTGGGAGAAGCTTCTTTGTCACTACCACATCAATAATGATCAAAATATTTCTCAGCTGGAATATAATTTGTTTCTTTGGACTGCTGAGAAGTTAACAGGAAGCATCGGTTTACTCTGTAATGCAAAATGAAGAAAGGAAGACAGGGAAGGTGATTACAGAATTTTAAGCTGGTTTCAGCTACAGCATGTACTTCTAAAATAAATAAATAAATAATTTGTCAGTGCTTTTACCTTGGACAAATATCATGATGAGTTTAAGTTAAGAACCACTGTGTTGTGAAGTCCACTGTCCTCACACTTCACATCAGGCTTCTATCTGATGTGACAGATATATTTGTCCCTAATTTTTATTCAAAAGGTCTGTGTGGAGTTGCTATGAGTCACAAGCTTTATCATAGACCTGTTCTTAAAGTTGACCAGGATTCATCTTGGTTTTGAAATGTGTTTGCCAATAGGGTAATACTGCTTCTGAGTCTCAGGAATATTGGTTTACCTGAAGCTGATCATCAAAACCTTTGCTCCATAGAACATACAAGTAAGTGTCATTGTGCTGCTTTGAGGAAATAATGAGTCTTGTTATTTTTCAATTTTTTAAGAGAGGATGTTTGGAGAACATGCAAGGTCGTCAATGGTAAAAATGACTGAATCAGACTGGTTTGGGCATTTGGAAGTTTTAAATCCTATACCAAATCCTTCCGGTGAAGAAAACTTACTTTCACTCATGAATTATTGATCAGAAAACTTAGTATGGGTAGCTGACAGATTGACAAGCCAAATCCCAAAAAAAGAAGGCTTTTTTTTAATGTAATGGGATTTCAGTTTCCTGTCAAGTCAGAGAAATAACTCACAGTGCATAAAGCTAAACCTGTGCATGTTCCTGCAGGATTTGGGTCTAATGTTATGAGAAAAGGATGAGATAGTACAATATTAAGGAGCTCTGCTTGCTCCTCTGACATTCTGTAAAGTTTCTGTTTTGCTCAAAAAAAAAAAAGGTAAATGCCTGGAGAATGTGATTCTGTGTTTTATTGATGTACAATCTGAGCTCACTGCAATTTAGGAGAAGGTGGAAAATAGCGTAACTCTCAACATTTTGACAGGACTTGTTTAGCTCATTTCTTCTGTGCTGGTTTTGGCTGGGATAGAGTTAATTTTCTTCATAGTAGCCAGTATGGGGCTATGTTTTGGATTTGTGCTGAAAACAGTGTTGATAACACAGGGATGTTTTCGTTACTGCTGAGCAGTGCTTACACAGAGCCAAGGCCTTTTCTGCTTCTCACCCCACCCCACCAGCGAGTAGGCTGGGGGTGCACAAGAAGCTGGGAGGGGACACAGCTGGGACAGCTGACCCCAACTGACCAAAGGGATATTCCATACCATATGACGTCATGCTCAGCATATAAGGCTGGGGGAAGAAGAAGGAAGGGGGGCATGTTCGGAGTTATGGCGTTTGTCTTCCCAAGTAACTATTAGGCGTGATGGAGCCCTGCTTTCCTGGAGATGGCTGAACACCTTCCTGCCCATGGGAAGTAGGGAGTGAATTCCTTGTTTTGCTTTGCTTGTGTGCATGGCTTTTGCTTTCCCTCTTAAACTGTCTTTATCTCAACCCACGAGTTTTTTCACTTTTACCCTTCCGATTCTCTCCCCCATCCCACCGGGGGGGGGGTGAGCGAGCAGCTGTGTGGGGCTTAGTTGCTGGCTGGGGTTAAACCACGACACTTGACATTTTGAAAAGGAAAATTATGTTTTAATTTCGAAATTGCCTTTGCAACAGTTTCCATAACTGACATCTACTGCCAATGTTTCTGTATTTGTATAGCAGTACTATAGCAGAAATATTTCTGTGTGGTTTGATTTCCCTGATGATCCAGGTCCTAAAAGCTATCTAGATGAGGCTATTCCAGGTCTGTGTATAGCTGAATTAGCAATTATTCATGCTTTACTTTTTTTTTAATTTCTATGATTCACTGTTATAGTTTAACTGCCATAATTTTACCATCTGAAATATGCTTCCAATATTCAGTAATGTAAATAATGTACTAAGAAAAGACCACAATAATGTTTCAAATTGCTTCACAGTATTGTCATTTTTATTTTATTGGTCTATTCTGTTTACATGAACATAATTAATAAGAGCTCTTTCCATACAGTGTAGGTGCATTTATAATTATAGGCAAGACCACTTGTACCACAAAATATTATTCTGTGATGAAATGAAAATAATTTTCAGGGCACTCAGTTAATGTTACTTTACTGAAGGAAACAATCATTTATATTATATTTAACTGGTCACAGCATCCTTTAACAGTACATGCAAATTCTAGGAGCTAGTCATGGAAAAATAGCAGTTCTCTGCTTGCTTAGATCCAGTTCATGCTCTTGAGTCTCATACTCAGATTTTTTCATGGTGGAAGGACTGATTAACATAGTTTGTATAAACAATTCAAAGAACACTGATTTCAAGTGATCAGGAACTGCGATTTCTGATCCATGGGAAACTTTAACTCATCGATGTCTTTGATCTGACATTTTCTTCTATTTATCTGATGACCATGAAGTTAAGACATCAATTAGCTACCTTCAAAATTTGCTTTACCCTGACAAATTTTATTGTGCATGCATGTGACTTTTGCACAAATAATGGAAGGAGCAAAGTATGTAAAAGAAAGAAAAAAGACAAAGTGTTAGAAAAGAATGAAGTGGAGTGTAGTGAGGCAGAGAAGAAACAACTGAAAACTGAACAAAAGTGTGTAAGTGCCTCACAGAAACAYGCTATAGAAACATATAGTTGATTAGTCATACAGCTATTATCACCAGTTAAATTTTGTTATTTTTGACTGAGATGTCAAATGTTGATAAAGGACAAAGAAAGTAGACATGTAGGAATCACAGAATGTATGTTTGACCAACACCTGTGGAATAGGGGATATATTATAAACTCATATGGTCATTACTTTTGCCATCTCTGTATCTTCATGTCCCTGTAGTCTCCACAGATGTGAAACTCAGAAGCTGAGTGACTCCCTGAGGTCAGACCTGCAGTCTTCCAGAGAGAGCTGAATGCAGGCCACCTGGACCAGGGGTAAGTGCACTACAGGGGTTACATCCTCAGTGGTTGTAAATGGTCATAACTTAACTGACTTTAAGCTGTGACTTTGCCTTTACATGTTCTGACTTCTGCTACATTTAAGAAACTGATTTCATTTGCTTTTAGGAGGGTAAGAAATATTAAGGAAATAACTGATTTAGAACAATAGACTCTCAGTCCCTGGGACATCTCTCTAAACAGGAGAGAGGGGGAAAATCTAATTGCTGCTGAAAGCCAAAATAATAAAAAAAATGTTTTGAAAACTGGCAGAAATAAGCACTAGTCCAGTGGTCACTGTAGTATTCAGTGCAGAGAAGCTAGAGTTCATCTAGCAAGATAATCTGACACCAATGCAAAAAGAAATATTAAAGATAAAATGTGKTTTTTTTTTTTTTTTAATAAGCAGTAGGTAGGAGTAGTGCTGTAATAGTTGCATAAGAAATTAAATAACTCAACCTAATATGCCTTGTATTTCTAAGTATAATGATTTTCTTGCAATGAAACTCCAGAAAATTATGTGGGATAGAATAACCATTTTACACTCACTGCCATAAAAATAATTCTCAAAATGCTAGGTTGCTTCACCTTAACATTATTGCAACTATTAGTTAGAAATGTGTCTCAATAAATGCATTGGAAGCTTCTTAAGGAATAGCTCTATGCTGCTTAAAGACTTACAGGTCTCTCTCCGCAGGATGTCAGGTACCCTTCTGTTAGTAAAGAAAACAGACTAGCTTGAACCATCCATCTTCATTTGAAAGGTAACAAAAACAGATCTTTCTTGTAACACAATACTTATTGGATTTGTCAAATGTGTAAATATAAACGAGAAATTATTAACCAAGCCTACAATATTTCCTTTTTATTCTGTAGCATACACCKGAAATCTGTCAGTTCTAATATCCCTGTCAGTAATTATGAAGGCCCTCAAGGCTATCTGTTAGACGCTACATGATACGTTTTGCACAATATTCATATTTTGCTTCAGAAAGGTAATAATTAGTTTTGCATAGTCTCATAACAGATCCTGTACAGGATTCCCTCATTTATGCAAGGAGGTAAAGAATGAAAGCTAAAAAGTAAAGATTTTCTTCTTTCCACTGCTGCATTTGAAGAAAACAGCTAGGTTGAATGTTGAGGTCTATTCTGAGTCTGCTTAATATTTAGAATTTCGTTAAAATTTTATTGAGCGCTTCCTTACGCTTTAAATTACATCTAGGAAATTTATTGTGCATTAGTTTATTTTATGCATGGCCTATGTTGCGCATAAGGGGCAATACTGTCCAGTTTTAGTGTTAAAACGGAAGGAAAATGCAGACTTCTTTCATCCTGGGCAAAGGCCAAGTAAAAGCTATGTTAACATTGCAATCAAGAGTGGTAACACTACAAATGTAGGCACATCTGAGCTACCTCTATGCTTGGGAATCTGCATTCTGGGAAAGTTCTATTATTAAAATCTTCATTTTTTTTCTCTGTTTTCCATTAACCATTTTGAAGCTGTATGATGGACACCAGTAAGGTCAACAGAGAAAGAACAAATGGGTCTTGCTGAAGATGAATTATAGAGAATGTTTTAAATCAGTGGATTGTTTCTCTGCAAGGAACCGAAGATGACTGATGATTAATTCAGCCCCTTTCACCATCTCCCTTTCCTCCCTAGGCAGAGCGCTCACCTTGAACAGCAATGTACATACAAATAGGGGCACCTCTGTGTCATTATTTGCTTTCTAGCTGCCACTGTGTGGTAGTGACATGGATTTAGGGCTTTGCTTATTATGGGAGTTCTCGAGTTTCTGGACCAAACCCACAAATTCATGAAATTGTTGTTTTTTGGAGCCATATATGACACAATGGTTGTGCTAAATACAGCATATTTTCAACCTTAGCAGTCTGTCAATGAACTTGTGGGTGGTATTTTCGGTACCCATGCCCTACCTATCCTCCTCCCACTGTTCTCCTTCAGACAATTAAATCAATTACAAATTTTATTTCAAAATGGAACTCATGGCTAATCAGTGGCCATGGACAATGGATCTTCAAACTCAGACAGTTTACTTCCCTGTCCCAAGAAATGCTGCCCAAACCAAGGACTATGATCAGGCATGCCCTTAAATTTAAACTAACTTACGTTGGGGCCAAGTCTTTATTGCACTGAAGTGAGATGAGATAAAACACACTCTAATGTTGGTAGGGGGCAGTGGAGCGAAGCAAATCTTAACATTTCTGAGTACTAAAAATAGTTTTCCAAACTCTACCTTGGTATCATTAGACTAAAGGAAAGCAAATTTTACTTTGATACACTAATTTAAAAAGGTTAAAAAAATAGGCAGGTACACAGTTCCAGTTTTCAAAGACACATACTTTGGTGACTTCAAAGATCCTGAGGTACTCTCAGAAATCAAGTGAAAGAAAAATAACGGTGAGCATGAAAAATACACTTGGGTTCAGTTTGCAACACCAAAAATTACGTGGTTGATCTTAGATCACAGTCCTGTTGTGCTTTCTCTTATAAGAGTATCCTTAACTCATAGAAATATTGTGGGAAAACACATTAATAATTTTACTATAATGGATATACTATTGAAGTTGCTAAAGATATGTCTGTATGGAAATGGAAATAAGGATAGAAATTAGGATGGAATAATACAGCTACTGTGTGATAGCTACCCATATGAACACTTTTATGTTGCAGTAAATGCAGAGTAGCCTTTTTCTTCAATAAATATGAGTAAATTACTATGTAAAAAAATAAGAAATTAAGATCAATTATTTTACTGTGAAATAGCTTTGTTTATCTATGTCATGATAGGTAGTTTGCTGACCATGTCTTAAAAAAAATCTGGCCTGTGATTTCTTTATTTGGAGAAATATCCTCCATGCTCATGGTGTCATACAAATCTCTTACAGTTATACAAAGACAAGATATAGAAGAGAGAGTTGCATAGACTGTAAAAGCTGTATTTGGGAGAAAATTGTATCTCTCTTAAATGAAAATGTTGAAATGATCAGAGAGAATATTCAGTCCCTACTAAGTATTATGAAGCTAGGAAAGAAGGATAAATTATGGGATGCAGATGATAGAAATTAATGAGCACTTGGAAAAGAACATATTTTTTCTACAAAACAAAGAAAAATGCAAGCACCATTTAAATAAATTTAAACTAATCAGAAACATATTACATAACTCTCAAAATTCTAATTTTCTAGAATAGGTACTGAGGGTAATACGAGCAGTTTGCTGCTGCTGCTGTTTGCAGTTTTATAAATCCACAGTAATATGTTACATTAATTTTTATTTAAGGAGCAGGGGATCATCAGGAAAGCATTTCAATTTCATTTATGATCCTCCATCAAATTGCATTACTCTTTTGCAAAGTCACCTTTCTATATGCGAACTCAAAGTGTAATTGTGCAGGTTAGTTCACTGGCAGGATGTGAGGGGGAAAGAAAAACTGAGAGAGGGAAAGATAGAAGGAAGAAGAGATATAGAAGCATAAAGGAGTAGGGGAGAGAAAGAAAGAGAATGAATTTCATTTACTAAACAGATTTAAAAGTACTCAGCAACAAATTAATAAAAACAAATGTAATTAATAGCTTCAGACGTGAAATGTGATTACTTATTCCTACAAAATCTTATATCAAATTGCACAGGACATATTACTAGAACTTAAAAAGTGCTGGCTAAAATCTAGCATGATTAAAATTAATCAGAATTTTAATGCTATATATAGAATTAATTTGTACATATGGAAGTATAAAGCAAAACTTAATGCTGTGTATATCCCAAGTTTGGACTGAAAATCATAAAAATATATAATTATATGGTTAAAGTTCAGTGTCTATACAAGTACATAATTTACACGCAAAAAGGCAGCGTTAATGAGGTTTTTCAAACCTCGTTACCTTATTTGCCTGATATTTGAATTCTTAACTGTGTAACCTTAATGTTGCTTTAGAAGAATTAAAAAGCAAATAAAAATGTTAGGAGTTGTTTCTCTGCAGTGAGAATAAGATCTTAGGCAAGAAAGACCAGTAGGACTTTTTCCAAAGTGCAATTTTGTCCTCTTCTCAGTTAAAATTTTGCACTTTTATTTTGCATATTAATTAGCAACTCAAGCACTTAAGTGATTTATATATTTGATATCTATTTTATATTATATAGAAATTGCTTACAATGTTTGTAACAAGGAGTACACCTTTTTAATCTTTTATTCAGTCCCGTGTTTAATTTAGTATCTGCTTGAGAATTAATGTAATGGATTTAGTGAGAGAGACTGGGAGGATAGAGTTCTTTTTGAGCAGACACCTGGCATACATCAGTTGCTATAGTGATTACCCAGATGTGCAAACAAGTAGAGGAAAAAATGATTCAATATTCCCACGATAAAAGAAACAGAATTGTTAATTGATAAACAGCAAAGTAATAGGAGACAGAGTCTGGATTTTGAAACCACAAGGAAAAATGTAGGAAGAAGCACTAGAAGGGAACTGCAGGAATTTCAGTTTATGTTGGAGGAGTAAGTAATCTGCATCATCTAGTGCACTGGATTAGCAGATTATGCCCTACTGTGCCAGTGCCATTTCCTGCTCAGACTTGTAAAGGAGAAGGGTCCTCTGAGAACATATCTGAGAAAGAAAACATGCAACTTGTCTTTCCTCCTCTACCCCAAATTCTCAGCCTTGGTTTTATCATGACTGGGATAGAACAAGGAAAGTGAAAAGGGAGAGGGGAGAGTTTTACTATTTCTCCTGCTCTGCAAAGGCTATGATGTACCAGAGTTATGATTTCATGTACAGCCAGGTTTTTAATACATGTGTTCCAGCAGCAAGCTGAACAAAAATAAATATCCCACTGCCCAATATTACACTGCAGTACTGCTTCTGTTCATGGTTCTCAGAGGCCCGTTTTACTGTTCCTATGCTCAAATCTACAACTGTCTCGTGAACTGTTACATCACTTACACAAACACACAGAGAAGAAGAAAAGGTCTTGAATATGAAATGAGATCTGTGAATCTTACTGTTTAAGTATTTCACACTGCATCAGGGCCTATTCCAACAGCATACTTCTTGGGATTATTCTAGGTTTGCCACAACGAAAGGCAACATAACGTTTTGCAAAGTGAGCATTGGAGCTAATTGGGACCTAATGATGTATAGTGAAAATAATTGCTTGCAAAATAAATTCTGTGAAGAAGACTATTGTATTAAATGACACAGAAAGAATAGCTCTAGCATTCTTTCTCCCTAGTGATTTTGAGACAAAGAAGGTGTGCATGCAAAAACAACATTAATTGTACCACAGAGAAGAGTGCAGAGCCAGATGGGTATCCCTATGTTGAGCAATGCCAGAAGCCACCAGGGAAAGGAAGAAAGAGAAATTGAATGACTATAGTTGAAAGTCTGTAGCTCCAAAACATCAAAACACCTCATTAACATTCCTTCCCCTGAACTCTGTATAGCACTTTTTTTTCTCTCCTTTTTTTCCCACAGTAGCTGACAGATCTATCCTTGATTCTCATATTTACTTTTAATAATATAACCTGAGAAGACTCAACAAAAATGTGTCCTGCAATATTGCACAGCCATAATCTTTTATATGATACTTATTGATAAAGTCACTTGTAATGGTTAATAAATGCTTCAAGAGAGAAGGAACTATCTATTAACTGCATGAACAGGTACTTTAATGACAATCTTCTGGTATTATCTAAGTCACACACGAACAGCAGATCTCTAATTTCTCATTCTTTGGAAGATGTAACAAACATGTTTCTCTGTCTTGGTTCCAGCCTACCATTTTAAACAATATAAAGGCCAGTGGTAAAAAAAAAAAAAAAAAAAAAAAAAGAAAGAAAGAAAAGAAAATCCCCCCTGGAGTGGAAAATAGGAAGCTTACACGTTAGTTGAGTGAACAAGATTAAACACATGAGGATACCTACATGCAAACAAAGTTAAGCGAAATGAGACTTCAAATGCACTTAGGTCCATCCAAGGTCTGCTTTTACTCAGTAGTGTATTTTTTTTTTTCAGATTATTAAAAAAAGAAAGGAAGAAACTAAGGAAAAGAGGTAGTGGAATAGGGAAGATGGAACGAAGGAAGGGTCGGGTAGACTTTGTCTCTAATGTACCTGAGAGAAACCTTTTCTGAACACCTTCCCTTGAAACTTAACTTTGGAAATCCCACTTCCAACAGCCAAAATGGGGGAGTTCAGGTTGAATATGTTTTTGACCTGCAGCTTCTGTTCTTTATCCAAACCTTAAATTCAAAGTTTTTCAAAGCCAGGAACTAGGGCAAACACTCAGTTGTAGTTAAAGTACAAGGTAACTAAATTATATTTTTTTTAAATTAGCAACGTGACTGTGAATTTTTAATGTTCTCTCTCCACACAGGTAAAGCCTGTTAAAGGTTCTTAGAGCAATTTACTGGAATGATGGAGGGAGCTGTTTATGCACAACTCAGAAAAGCAGGAATTCAGAGTCAAAGGAAGTGTTAATTTCAGGGACATTGCAGGGACTTTGACATGTTATTTTATGCTTGTAACCATTGTGGCAGTTGAAGAATTGCCTTCATTTTTTAAAAAAACTGTAAATGACCAATTATAGATAATGGGAGACCATAACTTTTATCTTAATCCTCAATTATTGTATGTATCAAAAGGACGCTACTGAGTGCCTATATCCTGTTAAATTTAATCTGGATCTTATTCATTCAATGTACATAATTGGTTTCTGTGCCCATTTTAAATGACTCCTACTCTGTGAATCTTCTCCCACAAGAATAGCAATTATRCATTTGATTTTAGTAACTGCTATAGACCCATAAGTCTCCAGGTACTTACAAATAGTTATACAGGATTTTTAACTTCATGTATGTGGGCTGAAGAGAAGTATTTGAAAATCATTACTGCTCAGGACACAAGCTCATGCATTTCCTGTCCTCAAAAGAGTAAGAAACAGACAGGGATAAACCTTACTTCTGTGATAGGATAAAGTTCATTGGCAGCGGAGTCAGCATGCAGATAAGCTATCAGGTACACAGTGATGACATGAACTCCCCGGTGTGGTCTTGAGATTCACTCTTCAAGGGCTGTCTGTTCGCAAAGAGCAAGAAGTTCGTGGCAGTGGCTAAGGCAAAGCCAAGGAGAGTGCTGCATGAATCCTCAAATCCCTCTCCCGCCTGCAGGTATTTGAAATGCTACTTCAATCACGGAGCATCAGAAGCAAAAGTAGCTCTACCACTTGACACAGAGAACATGGTATTTTCTGTTTCTCCTTCTTTGTGCAGAAGGAGTAACTTACAGGAGGGGCTATCTCACATTCAGCTTCAGAAAAGCCAGAATGTTTCACAGCACAAGATAGCACAGACCAAAGTAGAAGCAGCCTTATTTCTCACTATCAGAGAAGATTTGCATTAGTTTCAGGCTTAAAAAACTGCTAGCCAGAATCTAATTCAAAGTACTTGTTCTCAGGAAAGGCTCAGGGCCAGTATTGGATTAGGAATAGCCAGGGCTATCCCACGTGCTATCCCACTCTCTAACTGCTTTGAGGGGAAATGGTTTGGCTTCAGTGCAGACTTTTCACTTCAGGTATAACAAGGGTTAACACTTTCTCCACAGTGGACTGTATTAGTACATCAGTCTTTCACTTGTGAGCTTAGTAATAAATAAATTAATAAAAATTAAAGTGCTACATCCTGCAACTAGGTAGGTCATGGAAAGAGAAGATGAGGGAGGAAACAACGGAAGAGAATGCATAAAAGAGCACAATTTGCAGGGAGATGGAGTCTTCTGTAATAAATGTAGAGGAAAACAGAAAAAGAAAAAAAACATGGGAGAAAAATRAAGCAGAAGGGAAACAAAGAGTAGGGGAAAAACTAATGAAAGGAAGAGTGGAGAAAAGAACTTGACCACTTAGGAGATAAAAAGGCAAACTGTCTAGGATAAAGTAATACAGAAGCAATTACTGAATGCTTTACTACCCCTCTTTCAGATATGCCATTCTGTTTGATCTGTTAAGAGAAATCCTCACTTCATGTGTCTTAATAGAGCATCCAGTTTTCCAACTTGCTAGTTTTTCAACTTGTTGGCTTTTTTATTTATTAAAAAAAAAAGAACACCAGGAGCAAAGGGCCATATTTAGTCATATCACAATAGAAACCCTGTTTGAGAATCAGATTTGGAGTTAGGATGACTTAGTCATCACTATTTGCCTATGGTGTTAGCCAACATGCAATCCCCTTTCTTTTTAATTGATGAAAGAATTCTTTCCCTAGGCAGAAGTGGAGAAGTCCCCTCCCCCTCCCACCAAATCTCCATCACTAGGAGTTATTTGTATTTTAAAGAAGTCAGCTAAATCATCTCTCATTTCATCCAGGGGTTTGTAACTTTTAAAATTGGCAATTACTCTGGTGATCTCCTTTCTATGTGACGTTCCAGTCAAACAGTATCTTCATACGACATCATATCTGCACAAASAAAAGCTATGCAAAATATCATCTTTTTCCCATTGCTGTGCCCAGAGCTTAGTTTTACACATGGCTCTGTAGAATATTTACTTTTCATAATACCACAAATTTTCCTTTGAATCCTTTGTTGTTGTTGTTATTTTAAGCACCGTTGGATACCCGTAATTTTAAGCATGAAGCTGTTGTTTTCATGTTGAACCTACCTTACAGGAATTATCTTCAGTTTTTGAACCTCATTTCTGTTAATTTGCTTCTCTGACTTGAACCCCACTTGTGCTAATTTGCTTGGTATTCTAACTAGCCTCTTGGGATCTCCAGCAATTTAATTCTCCTACTTTTCTAGTTTTCTCTATATTTTTTTTTCCCCGCCTTTTTTTGGCTTTTTGTCTTYGGCTTTTTTTACTTCAAATGTTTTTTTTTTTCCTTGAGCTTTGATTTTTTTTTTTACCCTTTTTCATACCATCACATAGATTTCTATGTGTCTTTACACAAGCATAAGACATTACTTTTCACTGCAAATATTCCTTGAAGGTCTCACAGAAATATCCTTAGCAGCTTTCATTATAATCAGCTGAGTTTCAAAATATTTCCTCATTATTATTAAGCCTTTCTGGTCATGTTCCTTGCAAGGCCTTTAAAGTGACAGTCATTTCAATAAGGGCAAATGCTGAAACACAGCATTTAAAATTTGTATGTCAGCATCTCAAAATGTTTAAGATCATGTGCAATATTTGGAAAATATTTAATATCTTTTGACATTAATTTTGCAAGAAAGAGCAGGAATTCTCTGGTTTAAAATTGTCATAGGCTAGTAATTTTACCTTTTAACAATGATCTACCTAGAAGCCCTTATCAATTTATCCTCTCTTCAAGTGGTATTCGTTTACCCATGTTTAAGGAATTGTTACCTCCCTAAAGTGACTCGTACTGCATGAATTAAACTAGCATTACTGAATACACCTCTTTAGAAATGAAACTACTGATGATGGGGCAAACTCTACTTCAGCCAATTTCATTCCCACATCTATTTCTTTTAAGACTACCCTTTCCCTCCCCTCCTTCAAAAGGCCCACATGAAGATACAAAATTCCCAGTAACTTTCAGTCCTGACCACCGACAGGACCCTGAGAGAGAGGCAGAAATACTTTTCTACCTTATCTCAGAAACTCTTTCCTTTAGGTTTTTTGTTACAATACTGTCTAAAAATAGTTAAAAATCCCAACTCCTCTCTTCTCAGTCAACATTTTTTAATACCTTATCATACCAAAGAGGATGTGAAACACAACTAAATCAAGATTTTGCACTCAGCTGCCACACGCATGAGGCAACAGACGAACAAAGATCTGCAAGCCTGCCTTCTTGCTGCTTTGTCTCTGCAAGCATACTTCAAAATTCCTAAATGCCCCAAGAATCAGTATACTTTCACCTAACTCTGCACTTCATGTACTTATAAGAAAAAAATTCTCATTGCATTATTCACTTTTGAAGTATCATACAGCATTACTTGGTAGGGGGAAGAGGTAAGGGCAAGAAAACTCATCTAACGATATCTTTCATACGCTTTCATTTGACTTCTTTGACCACAGTTTCACAATTTCATTATGTTTTCTTTCTATAGTGCTATGGTTTTGATTTTAGCCCTTCAACCCTTTGAGGAGAGAATATCATTATGTCACTTTTTTCAGTGGGTGGTATTTTGATTCTTTCTATTATTCCCTCCCTGAAAAAAAAACCTAACACTCTCCTTCATACAGCACATCTCTAAGATAATTCAAGACTGCTTTCCTCAATTTCCTTTAAACATGAATAGTCTCTCTACCTAATTAACAGTATTTACAAAATCCCAACAATGCAGGTACCTTAGCAGTGTTTTTCCTAGTGCTCTGGAACTCTTGCCTATAATCCCCCTTCTGTAATGCATCAGAACATTGGCCTCATATTTTTTGCCATCATTAACCATTTTGCTTTTAACTTTCTTTTCTTTTTTTAACTGAAAACCTGAATTGAGAGGCTTTTAATACTTCCTACTTAGTTTCTTTAAATAAAAACAAATGTTAAAAGTGATGCATCAGTGGCATGCATTAATCATGACTAAAAGCTGTGGCCATGGCTACATGAATAAAACAAATATGTTAAGGGCTTCTCTGACGCCCCTTTTTCTTCTTCCTACAGACTGGATGATTGACTTTTTTTTTTCCTTCCTTATTCACTTGGGGTTCAATTATGGTAAAGGCTTCAGTATTTCTTACAGCATGTACCCCAACCCATTGTTTCTTTGGCTCAGCTTCTACTAAAAGGAGGTACTTTTCTCTCCTTTGTCACAGATATGAGTTGTAATAGAAGATCCTTGAATTAGTGACAAAAATAAGGCAGGAGGGGGAAATAATCAGTAGTATATCACACCACTGCCCTATGATAAAGTTATAAGTGATGGTATTTCAGTACATACTGTGTACTGAAGTTCACACCTATGGGAAGCTGAGTCCTTTCTACATTCCTGAGCTAGCATATTGTGATACATTATTTCAGTGAGGTGAAGGAAGGCCTTTTCCTACTGAGTAAAAAAGCATAGAATTGTATCCTTGCTTTTCCTCCTGTATGGAAATTAGAATAAGTCTGTCTTGTGTTGTCCCTCCCAACACTTCTACTCAATCATCTGCACATGCAGGAGCAAATAAGATTTGGATAAGTTTGGCACTGTGGCAAGAAGACTGTTGCTTATATTTAATACAGAAATCGTTTAGGTTTGCCAGAACCAAGAATGCAGTTTGAAAAGCATTGCAAAATTTTGACATGTAGCTTTGTTTCTCAACAATCAAATTCAATCATACCAAAGAGATATGGGACATATAGGCATGTAATGTCTTACCTCAAAACAATCAAGGCATGGGCAGAGAAGATATTTTCCAGACCTCTGAATTACACTAAAGTAGAAAAATGAAGCTAAATTTCCTCATGCCTGGGGAATACCATAGTTTCTTAGTGAAAAACACTAAGGTTTTAGCCACCATATTGGTTGTGGAGAAGCATAATGCTCAAAAGAAACTGCCTTTCCAGCTCAGTCTTAGGGGACTTAGTTGGGAGGTAAGACCTGCCAGTTTCTGACTCTGCCTAACCTGATCATCAGTACAGTTGAGTATCCTGCTCATCCAACTGATGGAGCAGCCTTTTTTAACCAGAAATTCCCAAGTATAAGGTCAATGACAGTGACATGCCTGCAAATAATTTTTATTATAGCGAATTAACATTATCTGAGAGAAAAAAAACATTGCCAGAATATTCTGTCTGACCAGCTCCACAGATCCTCCCTGTAGTACCGTCCACACAGTTGCTGCCCTTGACAATAAATTCAGGCCTGACTGGAAAGTGTAAACAAGGACAGTTCACTGAGTTGACTGAAGCAACACCACTTTACTGTAACTTTAAAATCCATTGAACTACCTAGGAGTGCATAATTACTAATTAACTGGAGGGCTAAAGCCAATTTTAATTTTGCTGAGTATATCTGTTAATTTACTGCTTCCATATGTGCCTTGATGGACTGGAGACTGAAGTCTCCCACTAAGATACAAAATGCTATTAAATGGGCACTAAACTTAGGTATTAGGCTAGATGGGCTAGTCAAAAGAAGGAAATGTGGTACACTTACATTTGCACCCATTCCTTAGGCCTACTCTAATAAAGGCTATGCCAGTATGAGTGCTGAGTAGTTCAAGTTCTCTGTAACAGATTTGCCATGTGGACTCTTGCCTACTATTAACTTGAATCAGACTGTCAACACAGCAACTATTTGCTTACAGCAAAGAGCTTGATGGAATTATAGATCTCCATCAAGTTTGACAGATTTGAATTACTGACCTAGAAAGGAAAATACTCATATTTCTTTACCTATTCCCAAAGCCATCCCATTTTTTTTTTATTACAATTTTAATTAAATATGATGGGAAAAGGATTTCAAGATTTGGTTCACAGCACTCCTTCTTAAGCTGTTTTTCAGACTTACGATGTAGCAAAAGTTGCCCACACTTGTAAGGGCAGACATCACATGGAAGACATATGAATATGTGCTATTAGCTGCAACAAAAGATATGCCAGCAAAAAGAAGGAGACCTAGAATAGCAACATATAGCAGAAGACAAAAGAAATTAAGTATCAGTCCAGAAAATTTAGAATGCAAGTATAATCTGAACCTCCCAAGGTGAAGCCTACTGAACTCAACTGATGCTACTTCTTCTTCCTAAGTTCCTCACAGATGATGTTCATCTAGACCAGCTTTCTAGTGGTCAGTGAAGCTAATTAATTCTTCATAATTTTATTTAACTTTGTAATATTAAATGTCTTGCTCTTGTCCATCTTATTTCTGCAAACTACTAAAAAATCAGCTAAGCTTTTGGAAAACAGGTAAAATTTTGGCAAAGATCTTTCCTTGAAAATTTTTTACAGTTTATATTTTAATATTTTAAAGTCAATATCAAAGTAAGGTTTAAAAAAAGGATTGCATAGTTGAGAATGCTTAAATTAGGCAAGTTCTTGACAAATGGGTTCTAAAATGGGCAAAGTGTCTTGAAAATGCATGATTAGGAGGTGACAAAAATGGAGAACAAAAAAGTATTATTAAGAAAAACAAAATAGCAGTGGTCTTAGATAACGCACAATCATATTAATTAACTAGAACTAAACAAATGATCAGCTTTTTCTTGAAATTCAAACTTTAATAGTAGGTTAAAAATTAAGAAAAAAACTTGGTTTAGTAATATTGCAATTATATGGCAAATCTGCCAGTTGGAATATTTTTTCTAGTTCACCAAAGGTGTTAYGAATCACCTTACTAAGGATCTTGCATATAGGAATTTGTTATCTCCAAGCACATCCAGACCCCGTCATCACTGTTGTGTTTCATGTGGATAATAACGTTACTGATTTGTAAGAAAATATTTCAACTTTATCCAGCTTCCCTTTTTCATCTCCAACTGTATTAAAAACATCCTTTTTCTGATTATGACCAGATAAAATAAATACAATATGCACACACTTTATGGATAAATACACAAAATATAAAAACCATTCCCAGTACTGCATATGTTATATAAAAGACACTCCCACTGTACTGTATAACTATCCATATACACATTCCAAATAAAAATCCAGATTTGTCGCCCTTCAACACTAGATATTCTCCCCGTCATGCTTAGAATTCTTCTACCGTGCTATTTTCTGTTGTTGCTGAATGCAGATAGTTGATGGAAGATGCTGTGTTTGTGGGAATTCTCAACATTTACTATTTGCCATTGAAGCTTGGCAAGTAAAGGATTTCTGTGTTCTAGGAAATTATGCTGATGGAAAACATTTCCATGTTTAACCAGACATTTATTTTAGTGGAAATATTATTTTCATCTTAAAATCGGGCAGGTCGTGCTGGTTTGTTTCCTTATTTTGTCATATTTGATAATTTAAAAATAAAACCAAACCGATTTTGAAATGAAGTCTTGAAATTCCTCATTTTGAAAACTTCAGGTCAAAACACGCCGAGTCTTCTGAAGAAGTTTAAACTGAACAATACAATGAACCCTAAGCCACAAGGATGGCATTCTCAAAGTTAGGTGCCTAAACTCCCTTCTTTCTGTAATCAGGGAAAAAAGAGGGGCACCTCTAGACATTGTTGTCTGAAATAGAAGTGATAAATTACCTCAGGATGGGTTGAACCAGGCTTCATTGATTATAGAGAGAGCCATGACAGTTGCCTGGATAGTTGCTGAACTTGTACATAATTAAAAATGAAGGTTTCAAACCTTCCTTTTTTCTGCCAAATACAGGTTTGATACAACCTCACTCTAGTTATCAGTAAACTGATTTGATTTTATGTCCCCAAATTAATCTTATTTCTCCAAACAGTCCAAGACAGTTAATTGAATGTGCAATGGATGGTATCTCATTCTCAGTTTGTATGTTATGATGTTTGTGTACATGATTTCCGTATCTTTGGAAAGATGTCTGTGCTGGATGGAGCACTCCTGCAGAAGGTAGCGATTGCCCCGTCTCTGGGAGCAGCTGAGCATGTGTCACAGCAAAGGCATCCACATCAGTAGCTCTGGGAAAGGCATCAGGGAACAAACAGTCTCTGGGCACCTGTCACTTCATATCTTGTTTATCAGTGGTACTACTGACTCCCATCTCTGAGGCAGGCCGCAGAGATGACAGAAAGAGAAATCTGCAGAGGCCAAAAGGGACCTGATGGAGTTTGTTCCAACTCAAAGCCACTGACCTGATAAGAAAAACAAACTCGGAAGTAGGAATCTGCCTGCAAGGCCACAGTGGGAGAATATTTTATGAATTTTTTTCATTTCTGTTCTATCTGACCAATCACTTGCAGCTTGCTTTGTTTAAAAGTTCTGAAAAAGCTTTTCATTTACATTTTTTTAAACTTTAAACTTTTGGAGAACTGTCTACACAGTAAAGATCCGGGCAAACTCAAAGTTTTGACTGACTTGGGATCCCATCACAACATACCTGCACACAATAATTTAATCATATTTCCTTCAAGAACTACAGCTCTATCTACACTGATGATCCTCTATTAGAAATCCTAACGTTTTCATGAATGAGAACAAAAAAAACCCACGCAATATAGGACAGGGGCAGTATTTTATTGACTTTGTTTTTTTCATTGTCATTTTGGGAGCAGGAAAAAGAAAGATGAGAAAAAGACATATCTAAGTTAATACCTATTCACTACAGTAGAAAAGGTACTTGGATGGTTTCTCGATTTAATCACAACCTTAGCAAAAGTGACTTGAAGGGAGAAATTAAGAAAGTCACGCTTATGTCTGATTAAATTTTACAATGATTGTTGGACTGAATTATTGGAAAGACATAAGGGAAAAACAGGAAAGAAGTAAAGATTAAAAATGCTGAAGGAGCATAAGTAGGGTCAATATAATGCCCAGTAAATGAGTTCAGGATGACTCTACCAGCAATATACTGCAATGACTTCAGAGGAGCAAGGCTGCTGTAAGCAAGGCTAGAGAACAGATGTTGTCATAGTTAATGTAGGCAATAATAAAAGCTTGCACAAATGTTTTGGCTGTGTGCACAGTTGGACTGACAAGGTTTGAGAGAAACCCAGTGAAAGCATTCCCCTAGAGACAGCATGAGTTTAAGCTTTGACATCAGTGAAGTAATTTGGAGAACAGTGATGTTGCTGCTGAAGATGGAAAATGAATTAGTGAAACATTTTGAAAGATAAGATAAAGAGATTAATTTTGGCCATGATGAATTTTAAATAACAATTGGACACAGCTATTTGTGAAAAGCAGGCCAAGGTCCTTGACTGGATGAAAGGAGATAGATCTTCAACAGAAAAACAGGTTTTCAAGTAATTTAAATAACTTTCTGATACTGTTTGAAAGCCATATTTGGAAACTGGTGAACTGCACTTTTGCTATAGCCTGGAGGCCAAAATAACAGAGAAGAGGTCATGAACACCATAAAAAAAAAAGGAAAATTAATTTCAAGGTGTTATTAAAATAAGGAAGTCAATGCTATCAGTAAAGGTAAATATATCACTTCTGGAACATTTATTTACACCCAGTTTGAATTATATTTAAGAGGTTCACTAATTAACTCTTTTTTTCCCACCCAGAACATCCAGCTATAGCCTGCATTACATTTAATATTATGCTTTAAATTTATACAAGATTACAGGTCTAAAGGGTTTGCATCTCTTCTGTAGAAGAAGTCTTTTTCCTTTTTATTTTTTTTTTCCTTCTGCCTCCCACTTCCACACTTTACTGGGAGGCATTTTATGTGTTGAAATATATTGAAAGTTTATATCTAAAATAAATATTCATAATGCAAGATTTTAATAAACTGCGACAGACATTTTTATGCTGCCACCAACAAAACAAGTGAATTTAATTAAAAAAAGAAGATGAAAGAGTGTGAATTGACATGAGCTTGTTTCATACAGAGTGCCATAATAAATTCAAGAGCCACCAGAGATCAAGAAAAGGGGAGAGATGAGAACAGAAAGGAATTTTGCTGGAGGGGATCTCACTTGCTGGAATTGTAGCACATAGGGAGAAAAAAAAAAATAATAAGAAGAAAAGGTTCAGAAGCCTCTATTGTAGATAAACCATATAGATAAACTATGGATTTTTATTTTTTTAAAAAGGAACACTGGCCTCCATAAATTTGCAAATCTCCACTTTCTTATATTTTATGTTTGCTTCTAACTCCACATCATAAAAACACAGAATCCTCCCATGGTTCATGGCTTTTCTATCTTTCTCTTTTCTTTCTCTCTCACATAGAGTAAAGAGCTGAGCATCTGGTTTTGCAATTTGGAGTTGCGCCCTTGGCTCTCAATAAAAACATATGATCAAACCCATTTGCACCTGTGCAAACTGGTAGTCTCTAGCCAACCTTATTTATTTTTTTCAGTTGATTTCCTAGATTTACCTAAACTTCGAAAAGTCAAGTCCAAAACTAAAGCAAAAAAAAGCAGTCTAAATATTGACTTGCAGTATGTTTACTGAACGCATTTCAATAAATTATTTTTTTATCTGTTTGCATTTTTTGTAAACCAAAAAATTTCATAAGGGAACATTGCAAATTAATAATGCCTTCCTGTTTTCACAACCAAAAGATGTGAATATTGAGGGTATTAACCTTCTCAAACACTGAAGAGAGAGAACTTCTGTAAGAAATAGTTAAGTAAGACTCACAAAGCYTTTTACATGCTGAACTTGACTTCTTCCTGTATTTTCCTATGACCACTGATAAACACCACAYTTTTGCCATACACTTCACAAATCTATAAAAATATGACTCTGTAGCCAAAATGATATTTTCTTTAATGCCAAAGCAATGGCTTACAAAGACACTGATATTTTTCCTTGAAATTAAAGACCAACAGGTGAGTTGGATATCCCTAGGCAAAGTTAAGGATCATTAGCACTGACAAAACAAAAGGGTTGCTGTTATCAGAATTGTACATCAGGAAGATTATGGTTGTTACAAAATGCATTCAGGTCTTTGTTTTGGGTGTTTATTGAAAAGATTGTCTTATATAAAAGATCCACTTCTCTTGCTTTAATTTTTCAACCAAATTGAATGATTTCTTTGTACTCAGACTCTGCTGTGTTCTTCACACAATACATTAGTATCTATGCATTCATATCTAAGGTCATTCTGTATAAACCTTATTTACTTGCAGGACGCGCATCTCACAGCATACTGAGAATGGGCTCAATCCAAAAATCGATGTAATGTAAAGCGAAGATTTCCACCATCTCTCTAAATTAGAAGTCATCAGCCCTAGGTGTGAGACCAATACAACACATTTACTCCAGCAAATAGAAGTCATTATTCTTTTTCTTAGTTTAGGCACACAAATTCTCAATCCATTTACAATGGTGTACTTTGCAAAAAAGCATTCTGAGCACTGTTTATGCCATGTCTATTTCTTCAGAAATGGTCAGCTACCAAAAAGTTTGGTCTGGATAAATAATTTAAGGAACTTCCAGAAGTTTTAAATGTGTTTGTTTCCTAACTTTCAGCTGCCAAAACAGCTTCCTGGCCAACCTAGTAGCTGTTTGTAAAATAAAGAATCTTACAGAATGAAAACCASTCATTTCAACTTGTTGCAAATCATAAATTCCATGCAATTAACCTCTTCCTCATAAGACCACAGCAGCTGTCCACAGATTTTTTCAGACTGATTACAGTTTAGCTGCCTGTCTTGTCTTCTCTAAACAATCTTATTTTCAACTGTGAGTGATGTAGTCTCAACTGCATTGCTTGAAATAATGCATGGGATTAAAAGGGAAACAAGTTCATTTGAAAAGTCAGGATAAAGCCAAATGATGMTTAAGATCTGCATCTGCACTTAACTAAGCTGGCCAATTCCAAGGTGTGAGCTCAAACACAACCCTCCATAAAGACCCTGTCTCAAACATTCCTGTTGTGGACGTCATCATTTTGGCTTGCATTCAACAAGGCCACCAATATAAACCACTCTTTTACACAGGTGATATCATAGTTCTTTTAGGAAGTTTCCTAAGCCGTTTCCTCTGTTACAGTAAGTTGTCTGATGGCCCTTGAAGGACAAATGTGATGGATACGTGGAGTCCACCATACTGAGCAAAGTTTCATAGCAGAGTCACACCACAAAAAATGTTGCTCTGAATATGGCTTAAATCAGGAGTTCTCAGCCTGTGCTCTGTGGTGACCTAGATGGTAGACAAGATAACAGAATATGGTTCACATTGTATAAAAAGTCAAAATCACATCCCCATATATCCACTTTGATGCATGACAGTAAGTAAATAGTCAACAGCAGCAATAGGAAATTAATTTTCAAAGGTTAGCCTCATATTTCTCTGGTTGAAAACCATTGAAAACCACCTTGACCACAGCTGACAGTATTTTTTTCTAGAACGTTAAATTGTCAATTAATTTTTTTCAAAAATTTTAAATAATTGTAATTTGAACAAGGCTGAGAAAGAACGTCTCTTTTGACTTCATATTGTTTGGGACAATCCTGAGCCAGACTGAGGCCTGCTTGGTTAGTTGCGAACATAGATTTACACACTGAATCCAGGACCTATGAGTTTAAAACATGCATGGCATGGTTGGCATGCTCTGGGAAGGTAAAGCTGGGAAGGTATTACGAACTTCAGTAAAAAAATCCCAAGACCCAGGGAGAATCCTTGAGGAAAAAGACATAGAAAGCAAATTTATTTGTAAGTTTAAGAATTAAGTTTCATGACACTTGGGAGGGAAGATGCACATTTCAGGCTGACATATGTAACTGAGACCCATAATATAAGTTTTAACAGAGATTAAACCTCATAACATGGATGAAATAACACAGATTAAGTTAGAACTAAATTGTAAGCAATTATATGTCTAATTTTGCAGTTTCTGTTTGACAAATTGAACTTTACCAAAGCAAACAGAACAAGAGCAAGAACAAGGAGTAAGGAAAAAAAAATTTTTGAATGATAGGATGGATGTGAGTGGTAATAATCTGGTTTTAGATCAGCCCATATAATTGGAGAAAACACAGAAAACTATATCATGCCCAAGGCCTTTAGGCTTTTTCCCCTTAATTTTATTAACTGTGTAATTTATTAACAATAAAAGATATTGCATTTCCCTGTTTTTTTTTCCTATTACATCTCTAGACCTATTACAGCTATAATAGTGGTCTGCAGAATTCTTATGCGGTTTTGTCCATGAACATTAATGTAAATAGATTTTTGTTCAAACCAAAAGTTGTGATGTGTCAACTCCTAGGGAAATACCTGAGTTTGAATATGAATATTGATATGATATCTGAGCTTCAAATGTTCTTTCCTAGTAAAGCTGCAGTCATTCAATCAGAGAGCAGTTGAGGCCATGTGAAATGGTGGGGGTCTGTCACAGACTGTGAATAATGAACTTCAGATGGTTGAAGACATCTTCAAAGTGAACACATCAAACACCTTCTAGCCTACCATATGCTTGTATCTAGTCTTCGGTTAACGATTGCAAAATAATAACAATCTGAAGCTGCTTACATATAATTTGCAAGAATAAAAGGGCTAAATAGTTTGCCAATTTCATCTATGAAGAAATATCTGATGGACAAAAAGCTAGTCCTTTTATAGTGAAGATTTCACTGACTGTGCCAGTGAATAGTTCAGAGATTTTTTTGGGGGTGTCTGGTAAGATAAAACTACTGCAGCTGTTTCCTTTAAGACTACTAATACTTTTAGAAAGTAATAATAAAAATAAAATAAAACCATAAAAAAACACCAGCCCTAATTACCCTAATAAATCAGTTACTTTTCTGTCTCAGGATGTTCATTTTACATAAGCAGAATCTATATTTGCCAAATAAAGGATGTTCATACAGAATGACTTCATAGCACAATGCATTACAGTGCAATAGTTCTGTAATATTGTGTGTCCTTCATGTTTTTAGTTGCCTTACAATCCCGTTTCTATGTCTTTACCTCTCACACCCTTGTAAATCTTTCATTCCTCTCCAGCAGCTTATTCCACAGCTGCCCCAGATGGACAAGTGACAGCATATGCTGTGGCTGTGTGCAGGCTGTGTGTACTCTTGCTAGCCAGCAAGTGTGCGCGTGCTGATAAACTTAACAGCTGGCCACACAAAACTGATAATTGCTGATCTCATGAAACTTGCTGGATTTTAATTATCTTCGTGACCTTTAATCCTCTGTAAATTTGGCTCAAATTGATAAGTACATCAAAAACTTCTTGGAGAAAGACAGACCATATGATTGCAGCACTGCCTTGTTTCTAAAAGAAATCCTAAGAAATATTTCTGAAGTGACCTCAGTCAGAGGACAGCAGGTCAGAAAATTAAGGATCAAGGTCACAATAGTTTTTGAGTCAAGAGAGGGACATTAGCACCAACATTCAGTCTGAGATACAAGTCAAATGTTGGAGGATGATAGGTTTTATTTTAGTCATCTTTGTTACTGAGACCGAATAATCTTCCGGAAACTGATTACCTAGCTATCAAAAGAACAACGGCAGGAAAAAAATGAGCCTAAACATAAACAAGTGCATGGAAAGATACATCAAAATGCAAATTATTTCAGTATGGGATTAGGACTCACAATCAGTGACAGGTATACTCAAATTTCAGGTTAACTTAGTCCATCACTGGGCCTGCTGAAATCCAACTGCTTGAGAAATAATGCATGACTGGGAAATGTAATGAGCAGGAGGCAAAAGGAGAAGCAGAAAGCAGCAGATAGCTGATCTTTACTTCATAGGAATTTTTACAGCAAAGAAAGTTTTGCAAAATCAAGAGCTCTATGGAAAGTTCTTTTGGTGGCTTTTGGTTTAAGGTGTGGAAAAATAAGTCAGCCAGAATAGAAAAGCATGTATTAAATCAAAGTAAAATGCTACCTAACTGAACTAGCAAAAAAAAATGGCTGGAGTGTGTACATAAACTATTTGTCAAATAATACTGAATAATGAACAAATTTGTAAAAATCAAAGATCAGGAGAAA
Organism: Oceanodroma leucorhoa; assembly: GCA_030449065.1. Taxonomy (NCBI): domain Eukaryota; kingdom Metazoa; phylum Chordata; class Aves; order Procellariiformes; genus Oceanodroma; species Oceanodroma leucorhoa. The sequence goes on along the minus strand of JASVER010000001.1, from coordinate 29,886,917 downwards.
ATTTAAAATGAAAAAGTGGGTTATAGCTGTTGAAAAAGTCCTATAAGTTCATCCATCTATAAGTCTGAAAAGACAGAAAATCATATTCATAGTCAAAACATTTTAAATGGATAGTATTATTAAAAGATAATTTTTAAAGAAGGTGAAAATCAACACATGGCATTTTTATTGAAGGTAGCTTGGCTGCACCTTTTATACTAACTCTGAATCTAATACACTAAAAGCAACAGTCACTTCAAAGCCCTTAGATTTATCTATTACTTCTGCCATGTCTCTCATTCTCAGTCTTTGTGACACATTCTGTCACACGTTTTGGTTCTCCAGATTCAGAATTATGCTTCCCAAAAATCAGTGCAAAAAGAATCTCTATCTCTTTTTCATTAATGCTCAGAAGATTTACTGGTAAGAACTTACCTCTTCGTGTCTATATTGGTCTTACCCCCCTGGGAGAAAAACAAACATGATGGCCTGAAATCAGGGACATAAAAATACAGCAAAGACATACTTCTCTGATCACTTAATGTGGCTCAGAAGGAGGTGTTCTTTCACACTGTCTAATAAATATCCAAGTAAACTTGGTTGGAACACGTTTTTCAGTAGCAGACATATGAAAGGTATGCTCTGGCTGAGACAAGCACCATGCATTATTATGACTCACTACTTCTCTTGCGTCCTCAAAAGAATGGGTAAATACATCGGCTATTCAAAGAGCTTCAGTGAGAGGATTTTAACTACAACACTGCTCACAGAACTGTTTAAATGTAGGGAGAGAAAAAAAAATAAAAGCCTTGTCCCATTATTAATTTATCAAGTTCAAAGATTGTCCCTGCAGAGCCTACATGATGCCAAAGAAAGTAATATATTGTATAAAATAGGGTAAATTAATACCATAAGTTAGATATAAATCCAAATCAGATAGAACACTACACATTAAGGAACACAGACATTTGAAATATTACTGGACCGTGAACCCTAGGATCAGAAATACTACAACTAGGTTGTGAAATGTAGGAAGGTTTAACACATACGCATGTGTTTCTTCCTCTTATGACTCATCAGAAGGTTGAAAAGTGTTGTTAATGAAGCTAACTTCAGGTCAGTATCAATATACCATGTGTCTACGTATTTCCTAAATTAAGGATTATAAAAAAGAAAGATATAGCTAAAGGTGAAAAACAACAAACTGTACTTTCACTTGTAGGGAAATCTTAGAAGAAGATGTGCATATTTAGTAGAAGCCTCTGAAGATAGCTATGCAATTTTTCTTATAGGCCAGGAATCTGTATTTCCATCTTGCAAGAAAACAAGAAGTAAATGAGAAAAGAGAACATAACAAATACAAATATAAAATCAAATCAATGAAATTAGTATTGGTATCAAATTAACATAACTATAAACTAAGGCATAAACCCTATTTTAATATTCTGGAAGGATATCATTCCTACATATAAGAAAATCCAAACAAATTCAGTGGAAGCAAGTCCTTAAGCAAGTTGCTTAAGTCTTCTAGATTTTCAGCTTTGAACTACATTTTTCTCAGGTACAGGGAAAGTCTAACACTTTTTTTGTGGCATGTTAGCTGAATCCATAATGGGCATTCTAAACCTACACCTTTGGTGTTTGTTTTAACCTGAAATGTGAAAGGACTGTGTACCATTCCTCCACTGTGAGAACTAGGACAGCGAAACCAAGAAGTAGAGAATATATTTTCTCTAGGTTTCAACATTTTAAAGGCTATGCAGAAACAAGACAGCTTTGTTTTCTTGTATTCCATATCAGATCTGGATGACGCAAAATGACTATGTTCCCTTTGGCTGTCTTTATGAAAAATCATTTCTTGTCACTTTATATTCATGAGGTAATTCAATTTAATGCATGTTTTTATCAGATGTCTAAGAGGCGCAGGGAAGCGGATCACTGTCTGGGTCATTTGTGCAAGAAGCACCTTAACATACAGAAGAGTTAACTCAAGGATAAAATAAAATATTCAAAATTTCAAAGCTAGATCTAAATTAAACAGCCTTTTTATTGTTGTTTACCACATAACAAAACAAAAAATGAGCTTTAAGAGGAACTTGAAAACATTATAGTTCTTACTTTTGCTAAATTCTCTGTCATGAAGAATTTTTCAAACATGAATGGACCCCTGCACCTAAGCTCTTCAGGAAGAAAATAATAGCAAGTTAATATTCATGGCCAAAAGGGAAAGAACCCATGCAAATTTGCACTAGGTAAGGTCCTGAAATTCTTCTATAATATTGCTGCTATCAGAAGGAGATACAAACCTCCTCAGGCTTTATCTCCCATGAGCCTCTCTTTTTTAGTCTGTTCCTCTCAGGCCTTTCTATGACTTTCATTCTTTTTATAGTTTGTGATCAATTATATTACGTTGGTGGAACAAACATATTATAATATTCTAATTGTGATGTGTTTTGCTCTGATTTTGTTGATGACGATGATAAAAAAATTCTATATCTGCCTCACTTTATGTACATAATAGGTAAGTAGCACTAGTTATAGTAGAAGGGGTATTAATGTTTTAATGTGCATTAAGGAAATTCAATATAAGGTTCCCCATAAGTATAATAATGATCATCTACATATTATAYATCATATCTATATGTGTATATTTACTTCTTCTTCTTTGTTTTGTCATTTCTAATTGACTCTTGAATCAATGTGAACTCAATTTCAAATTCATTGAAATTGATTTCTCTCATTAAACTATATAAAGATCACTATCAATCCATTGCGAAACTCAAGATCTCAATCTAAAATGTTAGTCAGAAGACTCTTGTGTTATATCCTATTCTTGGGAAAAAAAMCAAACCAAAACAGAAGTCCTACACAGTGCTAAGATAGTTCCAGAAGATGGCCACTCCCTTTTCCGYTTCAGGATGTCTAAGCAGCATGGCACCTTTTCATTAAGAAATAGCTATTTTCAGTACTCTTGGGCCTTTAACCTTTATAGTCTATTACCTTTATCTTCATGTCTGTGGAAAGTAGCATTAAAGTTTCTCATTATCACAAAGCTGCAATTTGGAGAAAGTACATCAGAAGAGACAGCCAGGTGTTACATCTTTGAGAGTACCAATTAATTCTGGGTTTTTTTTGACTTAGTAATTGTAACTTTGGTGGGAAATACATACCAAATATATGTAAATTGGGACCATTTAAAAGTGAAATATTATGGCAATTTCAACTTATTAATTTAATGAATATTTTAGCCTCACAAAATCCAGATGTATTAAAAATGCTATGAACAAAAGACAATTCAAGTGCCCAAAAAAATGTAATATGCTATTATGGTGCAATATTCTTATTTCTTTTTCCATTATGGAAATCCAGTATTACATATAGGTGTTAACACTAGTATCCCCTACAAATCAAACACAAGATTTAAAATTTTCATTAACTTTTGCTCCCTCCCTCTAAGCACCAACATTACACAAATACAATATGTGAACTGCATCATTTACTTACAAAAGACCATTTCAGTATTGCTTGCATTCTATTTGGCAAGCAGATTTTAGCTTCATCTGTCTATACACAAGATGATTAGCTGGAAGCTAAGCTGGAAGTTCATGAAGCACTGAACCCAAGGTAGCACTGTTAAGCCTGCCTCTCATTTATATTTCTTTATTTCCGCTTGCTGCTGTGCTAACTGCTTTTCATGAAGGTACCTTTCAACCTAGACTACAGCCAGAGCAAGCCTGTGGGGTTTTTTTGCAAAGCATTGCATAGACAGTATTTTAAGCCACATGTTAGGGGCAACAAACTAAAACTCCCAAGCCCCATAACTCCCAGTGATATGGAGGTTTAAAGCTAAAGAGGAAATAATCAGAAATCCTATTTCCTTATTTTCAATATCTCATTAATTTAAACCAATTCATGATCATCTGAAGCTTTTCTTCTAAGTCCAAGGCTGGTCATCCAGGACATGGCTATTTCTAAGTTTTATGATTTGCATAAAAAACATGAGATAAACATCTCATTTGAGGAGGAGCACTATAAGATCGTAATACCAGATTTAGCTGAAGTTAAACAGTAACAGAATCATTCCATTTAACACAAAAAACAAAAAAAAAAAAAAAAAATTTTTGCAAGGTTTTAGTTTACCAGTGAAAATCTTTATTACTTAAGCTACCCTGAAATAATAGTAAGCCCAGTAGTATAAAACTGAATATCCTCTGGTTAAGGTGCCGTATTTTTAAAATTCTTAAAAATAATGTCAGTTTCTCATTCTTTTCTTACTTCAATACCCAAGAGGCAGTTCACCAGGCAACCGAAATCATTCCATCAAAGCCAGTTATCTGGCTTCTTAAAAAAAAATTGTCAGACGAGGCAAAAATCTATTTTGAAGATACTCTTCCAGGTCCTCAATATGAAAAGACTTTCAGAGATAGGAAATGGAAGCTTAAATAATAGCTCCCACCAAGCTAGGAGGAAAGTGACTTTTTTCCTCAGATATCTATTCTATGGTAATAGATTATAGTTTAGTACATAATTTATTCGTGGCTAATGATGTATGTCACTGTGCACAGAGATTTGAGCAGATGCAGTTTGGTGCAGTACCATTTCTAGCCTCAGAATCGGTAGGTGTGCTGACAGGAAGTCAGACCAGTACAAAAATGTCATCAGTTATATTATCTGTGTTTCCAGAACTAGCATCATTCCTGCCAGCTTCAGAGTTACTCTGTCTGCTGTACTGTATGCTATGGACATGTCCTTAGAAGTCTAGGTATGCCAGTTGGTAAGATGTTAAACATAAGTCTCATGATAGCTGCTGTTTTTCTGGAAGATCCTGAGGCAAGAATTCAAAGCCCACATGAAAATCTCATCTTGCATATTAAAAATTATGCTTGTATTTCTTCAAGTCATAGAAAAAGGCTTTGAAATTTCACTGAAAATGTGCCCTAAAGGACAAGAAAGCTAAGGGAAATACAAACGCAAACCCCCAAATCCCTTTTTTGTTTTTCCTTTTTAAGTAGTATAATGTTTAATGATTATAAAATCTTGAGATGTTTTTGGTTTTCAGGTACTGAAAAAAATCCTAAAAAAGAGAGGAAAAAACAGTCAGGATAGAAGCAACATAGTGGATATGCTTCTTCCACATATGATATATCCATGAGACAACCCAGAATCTTTTTGGGAATATGTAGCTCCCAAAGGACAACCTATCTTTACAGATATCCAAACATAGCTACTGATGTGTGCCGTGTGTGCCTTTATTACTCTCTACCTTTTAGAAAGTCAATAATAAATCTAAATGTCACTATTTTCCAAGCACAGGGTCTACATGTCTGCAAACTACTTTTAGCATCCATTACACCTATTATATCTGGTACCATAACATCATATTCTGAACTTGTCTCTTAATATACATTTCATTAAACCAACCATTTGTGTGGCATATAGTTATGCCAAAGATGCATCATGAGAACAATAAGTAGCAAATAATACTTTTAGCAGTAAAACTTTTTATTGAGAGCTCTATTATTTAAAGACTTTGAGCACCTCCTCAGAGGTATTGAGCGCTCTTGATTTTGCTAAATTCATTGGAAGTTGAGGATGCTTATCACTTTGTATGATGTTATTAGCACTCAGCAGGAGTGGAAACATAGCAAACACAGTTTTGTGACTGGTTATATGGTGTTATGTCCATACTCTCACAACAGTACTTTCAAGGCTTGGCCTTATATAAAGTCAAAAAAAACCCAAACAAACCATCAGGGACAAATAGTCTAGCAGACCAGCAGCAAGGAGTGTGAAATTAAAGAAGAGAAAAAAAAGTATATTGGAATTGTCTATCCCCACAGCCTGAGCTCGTTTCTGCTGTTATTTGACACCAACTAAGTGCCCATTATTATAAGAAGTTGTCATGGGGGAAAAAGAAACACCAAAATCATGATACTGCTAAGTTCAATTTACTGAGCAGACCAAATAAGAGAGAGAGAGTGTCAGGAAAAGCTTACCCTCATGCACACACACACAATTAACTGAGACCTGCCCCAGTTATCGTTGCAGTGACCAGCATAGTTCAGCCACGGGAACACAACATTCACTCAGGGCAGTCTCAGTGCCTGGTTCAGGGCAGCAGCTCAGCACCAACATGTAACTTTTCCATCTTGGGCACTCTGCTTCTTGAAGGCACTGAATGTCCACATAACAACATTTTCCCCAATCTTTGTTACTGGTGGGGTTAAATAGCCAGATCACATACAATCAAATCATTATCAGAGTGTACCTTTCCAGCAGTTTCAGGTATTGTTCTGTCACTTCTTGATCTGTACCAAGGCTCATCATACTCAGTTTTTGTTTTCATTATCCTGTCATTCACATATCATTATGTTCATTTACTCAGCTCTTGGTCAAAGCAAGGTCACAATGCTCCTGTGTCAGGTGTAAAGGAAACATTTTTTCTTTTAGCATGCTCATTTACAATTAAATTAAGAAATTTCCTGAAAAATCATTGTGCATATTTTCTCTCTTTTTAGGGAAGAAAATGAATAACCTTACTTGATGGGCCAGATGTTCAGGTGATGTAAATCTTGGTAGCATGACTAACTCTAAATATGTCTAGTTCCAGAGAAGGACATACTCTAATTTCTCAGTTCATCTGAGTTTTTCCCACCCCACCACCTCTCCTGAATTTCGTATCAGTTTGGCACATAGCATTCATCAAACATTAATGGTGATTTAATGTGAAATTAAACACTATTAGAACAACAAAATACCCTATCCCTGTTCAGAACTACTTGGTTATTCTATCTGTCATTTTACTTCTCAAGTCCCTTAATGTACTCTACTGTCATAGCATCAGCTGATTTCCTCTGAAATGTAAAAATCTTTACAGTAGTCTTTAAAAACTTTCTTATAATTTCCTCTGTTTGGATAAGAAATTTATACTTATTAATCCCTAGCAGACACTGTCATATTCTGACAGGTCTATTCAGATAATACTGAGAAGCTAAAATTACATCTTCCTTATTTCCTTTCTTGGGACAGATTCTGCTCTCACTAATAATGCGAGTGTTCCAGACAAATAATGTTGCTTTAACCTCCACTTCCAAGATTTTCCTGCAGAGAAGCACTTAGGGGTACTGGTGGATGAAAGCTGGACATGAGCCGACAATGTGCACTCACAGCCCAGAAGGCCAAGCGTATCCTGGGCTGCATCAAAAGCAGCGTGGCCAGCAGGTCGAGGGAGGTGATTCTGCCCCTCTACTTTGCTCTGGTGAGACCCCACCTGGAGTCCTGCGTCCAGCTCTGGAACTCTCAGCACAAGAAAGACATGGACCTGTTGGAGCGGGTCCAGAGAAGGGCCACGAAAATGATCAGAGGGATGGAACGCCTCTCCTATGAGGACAGGCTGAGAGAGATGGGGTTGTTCAGCCTGGAGAAGAGAAGGCTCCAGGGAGACCTTATTGCAGCCTTTCAGTACTTAAGGAGGCTTATGGGAAAGATGGGGACAGACTTTTTAGTAGGGACTATAGCGATAGCACAAGGGGAAATGGTTGTAAACTAAAAGAGGGTAGATTCAGACTAGATATAAGGAAGAAATTTTTTACAATGAGGTGAAACACTAGAACAGGTTACCCAGAGAGGTGGTAGATGCCCCATCCCTGGAAACATTCAAGGTCAGGTTGGACAGGGCTCTGAGCAACCTGATCTAGTTGAAGATGTCCCTGCTCATTGCAGGGGGGTTGGACTAGCTGACCTTTAAAGGTCCCTTCCARCCCAAACTATKCTATGATTCTATGATTTTCAGAAAAGATTTTCCACATTTTTGTGGAAGCACTTTTGTACATTGGGTGCCACAATGTAGCTAAGCAATTCTGTGGGATTTTCTTGTGTTGTTTATGCTTTTTAAAAATGCATTGCATTAAAATACTTCTATATATTTATTTGTGCATTTACACAAAGTAAAAAACTAAGTTCAGTGGTGTAAGATCTTTGCCTTTGCACTTGTCATTACCAGAATGATGCTCCATATGGTGACCCTTCCTCATGCTCAAAACAGCTGGCAGAAGATTACAGTAAACACGATACCCACCCAGTGTGTTTCCAGAGAAGAGGAATATTAAAATGGACTTTAAAGTTATTTATTTTGGAGAAGGTATCCAAATATCATGCTGGTGGGCAGCAATATGAAAAAGCAAGATGGGTGGGATGCAAATTTTACATTTTCCAATGAATATATAATATTTTCCATTGATGAGATTAATGAAAATAAGTCATTGCAGAATTATTTTAGATGCTTCTTGAAAACAAGAGAACACATAATATATTCAATAAATTATTAATAATTAATATTTTAAACAGATGGATTTTCCCTCTTGTCCTGCAGCCAATTCTCCTTTTGGACTTTGCATTATTTCTAGTGTGGCAAGGATTTATCTTTTTTGTGTTTATAGTTTTTGACATCTATCTTGTTTTTGACAGCATGAGTGAGGGCTGATTGTTCCTAATCACCTCACCTTTACAATTTTAAAAATTGACCTGGAACTATCCTGTCCTTCTGGAGGCTCTTTAAAGCATTCTGATTTTTAGTAGGCAAATGCTAAATCCTTTTTTGAAAATCAGGCTCTTTCAGAGATACCTCAAAATTAGGCTTCCAGAAACAAAAGAACCCCAAACCACTTCTCATTTTTGAAAATGTAGGCTGCAACTCATGCGAAATGCCATTAAAAGAAGCTATTCATAGACAGTCTATAAAATAATGTGTAAAAAATGGAAAGTCTTGTTCTGTCCAAGAATAAAAAAAGTAATACATTAAACAGTTAAACTTCCCTTCTGTATCCTGTGGTGTGAGATGGTTTCTTATCTTTATCTGAAGGCCATCTGGTACATGCTGTTTTGTACTGGGACTTTGAGAAAAGGATGAGTTGAATGCAAGAGATGGCAGTCTGACAAAGAATAAAGACATACTTCTGAATGCATTGAACATGACTTATAACATGCTTCTATCTTAGAAGATGTAAAAGTTCACAAGTGACAAATATTTCTTTTAATATATTTATATGAACATCCCTAAGCTGTCCAACATCCAATTATTTTTTACTGCTATTTCTGTAAAGCAAAGTGCTCTGTTCACAAAAGAATTATGCCCAAGTGCAAGGCTGAATTTAGTCTGCTTTTTCCTTATTTAAGTGTGCACTTAAATGGAATTGGCGTTCTGAAACATGGCTTAGTCATCCTGTGACTCTTCTGCAACRCAAGGATAGTAGACAAATGCAAGAGGGAAGAGAGCTAATTAGACACTATGTAGAGTTGCCTGTAAACTAATAAGAAATATGATTTATAACCTAAAAACCGATGACATTTAAAAAATTTGGGTGTATTGGAAATGAAGCTCAGAGGAATTTAAAGCTTACAGTATTTGTGTATAACTAATGCCGCAGTTCTCTGTGGTGTCATTGTTGTGTATGCTGCTGTTTTTTTTACTGTTCATATCTATTTCATTTAGATTTAAAACCTAGTCACTGAGAAACCTCACATTAGGACCAAAAAAGGTAATTAAGACCCTTGCTATGGAAAGAAGACACAAATACACAGCTGCTCCCAATTATTTTTTTAAGAGCACATAAATCTTGAAATACTGTTCAGGTATCATCAGCATAGGACCCCTTGCAAAAACACACACACACACACAACAGAGGATGTTGATGACAGTTGGTACGTCCTGCTGTCAACATTCCATGTTTCTCCTCTGCCAACCAAGAAGAATAAACTGTTGCTGAGGCAAAAGGAAGACAACTGTAATACCACTTTCCTGACCTCTCAAGATAGCAAGTAATTACTCCAGCTACTTTTCCTTATTGAACCCAACTGCTCCTTCCAGCTATCAATAGAGAGATGATCAGGACAATGTTTCTCAGAGAGAACTCTAGCTCTTGAGTCTGCTCAAATCAAAAGGCCAAATTGAAATCAGAAGATGATAGTAATTTATAATCTGAGAAGAGTTTACTAGGCTAGACCCAAAGTTTTATATAATTACTGAGAGGTCTACTTAAACTTCAGAAAAACCTATGTTTCAGGTGTGATCAATACCAACCTACCCCTCTTCCAATTCTTCTCCTCAGTAAGCTCTAAAGCAGCCCTTCCCTCTCCCCCTATTTTAATTTTGTATTTGCCCATTTTGTAAGATTCTAGGTAGCCAAGCAATGCACAGTATATAGTGCCCATACTTTCAGTTTAAATATCAAAATCTGGATTTTGTAAACACCTCCATTAGTGATGACATTACATTTTTATTAGCAGGCAAAGTTAGCTCTTGAAAACATACCACAGTGGTTTATCTATCAGGCAGACTCATCTTGTTCCAAGTACATACTGATAACGAGTACAAATACATTCATTATTGCTAACACAAGGAAAACTTCATTATCATGTTTTACTCTAATTCCCCCCCTGTTCCTTTTATATTATTAAAACACATACAATTCAAGGCATGTGGATGACTTTACATCTTTATTACAATATGTCTTTCAAGATAGTAGTCATGGGTAAGTTTTTTTGGCTTCCAGTAAAAGGAGCTGGACATTTTCGATAACATTTAGCTTTCTTCATCTTCAGATCAGAGTCCCACAGAATTAAGCATAAGAAGAATTGTCCAGCCTGGGTGGCTGATTGTTTTTTTTTCAGAGAATAAAAAGTCACCCAAGGACACAGGTGCCCTAAACAGAGAACGATAAGTATGCCCACATATGTAAATGGAATCACACAATCACAGAACTATGAGGTTGGAAGGGACCTCTGGAGATCTTTTAGCCCAAGCCCTTGCTCAAAGCTGGGCCAACTGTAGCAGGTTGCTCAGGGCTGTGAGCAACCCAATCAAATCTCAAMAACTTCAAGCATGCACACTCCACAAACTCTCTGTGTCCCTGCTCCATTGTTAGACCACCTTCAGAGTGGAAAAGTTTTTCATTATATCTAATTGAAATTTCCCATGTTGCAACTCATGTTTTTCCTTCAACCCTGTTGTTTAACCAGGTCTGTTAAAAGCTTATTTATGAAGTGTCCATACATAGGGCAAATGTGGCATATTACTCAGTGCAGAGGTATGCATCCTRTTTCATAGTTGGATGGATAGCTTTTTTGTTTTTTAAGGAAGGGGCTTTTGGTTTTGGCTTTGTTTTTTCTTCTAATTTCTTGAGGGTTGGTCCACACTACTGTGGAGCTTTTTTCACATATATGCAGAACAATGTTTACACTGATTTTAAATTGTTTACAAGTACATTAAAAAAAAGATTTAATTGATCTTTTACTGAGTACAGGAGATGCTGCTGTATTTGCAATGCTTAATCATAGGCAGATGTGAGCCAGGAAATAATGTGAAATGTGAATAACAAGCAAAAGCCATTATAAGAAAAATGGAGACGTTTCCTAGCATGACTAAATATACTCAAGTACTGCATTCATTCAGTGTATTTATGTAAATAAAGCAATATTCATCTGCTATCATATTTCCATTGCCAATCAAAACAAGAAAAAATGTTAAAGAGAAGCATGGATAATCACTGATAAGAAATTATATAATAATAAGGAACTAATTATCCCTTTCCAAATTTGARCTTACAGCTTCACATACTGACATAATATTGATAACGATTCATGGGGTCTCTAGCATTATCTTTTGTGGTAAAAATTCTGTTCAGAATAGAATTTTTTTTTTTTTTTTTAAAGAGATTTGTAAGTGCTAATGGCTTCAAAGAGATATAATTTTGTGCATTTATTTTTCATAATGAAAAGGATTTTTTCAAAAAATAAGATTTCAAAGACTCCCCTACAACTTAGCCAGACTCCAGGTTCATGGAAAAATGTTCTGCTGGCAAATGCCTCTACCCCAAGAGAGGACAGTTTTAGGCCTTGTATTCTGTATTGTTGCAAAGGAAGACAGACTGACAGCATAAACGAAGATCTGTTCATAACATACCTACATAACACAGCATGAATAAATAGGTGGGCTAATAGTAAAATGCCCATCTATCTTCTCCTGTAGCAATAAAAACTTAGCAGCTGGTAAACTTCCTCCTGTCTGAAGTCTCCTCCTTGAAAGTCTCACAGGGATCAAACTAGCCCATCTCTTCAGAAAGATCCAGTAGTGAGCACAGATACATTTCCTCTCGCTAATGGATTGAATTTGTAAGGACTAGAGGAATGATTAGATTTTAAGGAGTTTGACAGATGAGCTCCTGTGAAGGGCACATTGGCTATTTGCTTTAATAACAGGTGCAGTTAATCTTTGGCTTTAAGAGGGGATGCATTTTTTTACAGATTTTGGTTATTATATTTTATTCTCTCTTGAATTTGATATAGTATGTTTCAGTTGACCTAGCAAAATAGCTTGAAAGCTCTGCCCAGCAGTAACTGCCTGGACCTGAATTACATGGCATCCAATTTAGATGGTCGTCTTTACAAATAGCATTGCTAATCATGGCATTAACTGTGAAAAAGGGTCATTTTGCTTCCTTCATTTTAGAGGTAGCTTTGTACAAGTTATTTCCAATGTCAGCAAATGAATTCTTAATACAGTAAAATTTTTGCAGAAATATTCATAGAAGCAATGATTCATAAATATGGCACTTRTTTTTATGGAGTCACTTTTCAGAACAGAACTGTATTTCATACTGCTAAAGAAAACTCAAGGACTGTGATCTATTAATTAAGCTAGGGTGAGGATTTCACTGTCATTTGTATTGATACCCTGTTTGAACTTAGACAAATCACTTAAAATCTTTGTCCTTCAGAGTATTCACTTTGAAGATATGTATAACAATTCATAGCTGCTCTACAAAGGTTTTGTAAACTTTAATTCATGTTTGTAAAGCAGTTTGATGTCATTGCAAGARAAATCACTGTAATCTTCATAAAAGTGCAAAGTATTTTTAGCTAAAGTACACACATTTTCACAGGACATACCTTCATAAAAAGTGAGCTTGATGAAATGAATACTAACCATTGACATTCAATAAATCAGGAAGTGTATATGAATATTTAGTGACAAAAATGTACTAGCAAAGAGAAATCTTTGAAGCTGTCGATCCATCTCTGTGCAGAGAATATCCAGCCAAGTTTAAAATCAACAAATAATCAACTTGATAGAATATATACCTTAGTAAAATGACATTTCTCTTTTGGGGGAAGAAAAGAAACAGAATTGATTAAGTATTTTAAGTACATCCATTTTAATATACCCACATACTTTGCAATCATATTAATTAAAGCTGAAATTAAAAGTATAGCTGCATTGGAGAAAATTATGTAAGGAAAGATGACTTTTAAGTCATTAGCATAAAATCAGTCAGTTTACTGAAAGGAGGCCAGATAATTCAATATTATTCTAAGGATAAAATACACTGAACTTTCTGAAACCAGCTACTCAATTTCAGAAGATCCTAAGATTTTCTTTTGGCAGTCACTATAAGTCAGGCTGCCAGCAGTAAAATCTAAATAAACTCAGGAATTTTAAGGGTATTATCAGATGTCAGGCATTCTATACTAAATTAAGCTCAAATCCTTTCTAAAACTTAGACCAGCAATGTGTCCCAGTATAGAATATATCCCAATATTTCATTAAGCCTGGATTTAATTAGGCAAATCCACTACATATGAAAAAAAAAAAATCAATAATTTGACCACTGTGGCCTCAAAAGTATTTGATTCATTAGAATTTTTTTTTATTTAACATGGTCTTTAACTCAAGCCTAAATAATATTTCAGGCTCTCTATCTCTTATTCAGAAGCCCAAAAGAATCAGTGCCTGCTGTCTCAGATATAGCAGAATTATATATTCGAAGATTTTCCAAATGACAAACTTGTTGCAGAGTTAGCAACACATCCTCAGACAAATACAAAAGAGAAGTGACTTCTGCCAGAGAAAAGCAATGTTAAGATGATGATCAGGAGAGAGGCTGTGATACTTCTATGGTAAAGGTGAAAGGAAGACTGTTTGGCTGAAAGTCAACAGTGTTGGCCAAGGAAAGAGAATTGCTTTTTTACATCTTTCCTTCTGTAATTGAGTTTGGGCTTGTAACATTGTCTAACCACTTCTGACAACCTGCCAAAAAGGAGATGGCAAGGTCTTATAATAAATTGCTACAGAAATCATCCTTCATCTACKCAGTTCAATGCCACAGCAACTTTCAGTATGCAGAATATACCCCTCATTTTTAAATTTTTCTAAACAGCTGAGATAACCTTGATCGTTTCCACAAATAAATAAATAAACAAACAAGCCAAGGAAAAGCTAAGAAAAAAACACAGCTTTTTCAAACCATGAATAGGTATGGAATTGAAAGCTACAGGCAAGCCACTGCCTATGACCCTCAATATTGCCTTCGTGTATTAAGAGAGCACAAAACACCTGGGAATTCTGCTATTCATGTTACAACAAAAGACTGTTATTCATGTTACAACATGCCATAGGCTACCCAAATAAAAGAAGTCGTGGCTGGAGAACTGTGTTTGGAATTACCATCCAGTAATCAAGTAATTGCAGTGTCTACTACAGAGGCAATCTCCAGAAGAAACTCTTAGCAGTAAGCACCTCAAAATTCTCTCAGTCAGGCTCCAGCTCAGAGGATGGAAGTAGGGCTGATTTTTCTTTTTTGTTCTGTTTGTTGTTCACCGATAAGGGAAATGCATCCATTTTCATCCCTGATTTTGATACTGTTGCTCATCCAGTACTACACCATCTACAGGAGACTACAATGATGAGAAGAAGAAACACCTTCCAGTGATTTGGATTATTCTTCTCAAACTGGATAAATTTTGCATTAAGCAAAAATGCCCCTTTCAATCCAGAAGTCTTATTTATAAGAGCTTTTTTACACTTTCTATCATGATTCTTGAAGCTGAAATAATTTCCTTACTACTTTGTCTCATACCAGAGAGCTTTCCTAGTTGCTACTCATCATTCCATGCCTATTCTTTGCTTGAAGCATCATTCCATGCTTATTCTTTGCTTGAGCCTGCTCACTAATACACAGACTCAAACCTTCAAGATGTTGGGAAAATAGGTTGGAGCACAGGGCACATGCTACAATCCTTATTTTTAAAGATCAAGATCCCCAAAGATACCTGTTGTTAGCTAGTCTTCTTGAAATTATACGTAATTCAAATTAGGTTATCATATCACAAATAAACTTATCTATTTACAACTTCTAAAATAAACAACACAGTTATGAAACTTGTAAGAAATTAAGGTGAGAACATTTATTTACACAATGACTACATATAAAATGTATACCTCTTTCTTCCTCCCTCCGTAGTTATCCAATCAGCTGTGGACACTAATTCAAAAACTGTGATTAGGGACTTTTATCATCCTGTATGCCTCTCACTTTCCATTCATAGCTAGCTGTTACAGCCTCTTTTTCCCCTTGAATCCTCTCATTCTCTCCTATGTACTCATTTAGTGTTTATTAACTCGAGCAAGAGAACGAGTGCTTTTCTCATAGACAACTGAAAGATACTTTCCATGTCTGTTGATTCACTGCATAAATTGCAGCATGAAATGTACCTTTCAACTGAAACTTTTATTTCAAAGTGCATTTACAAATGCACCTACAAAATGCATTTACATTCCTTACCTCAGATGCTAGGACTAGCTAGAAGTTTCTACTTCTCTTTAGCAGAAGAGGCAACTGATCAAAGAAAATTAACAGCTGAATGTTCTAACTTGATTCTTTAAATTTTCTGTACTGAGGAATCTGCACTGTCATAAGCAGTTTTTCATCTCGGCATACCAAAAGTGCATATTGAAGCTTAGCAATCCATCTGAAAAATCAGTAACGTTTTGAGTTCTATCTTCGGTTGGGCATTCAGCTTTTCTTGTCATGACGTATCTTTAAAACCGTAAGTGATTAACAGTTAAGATATACGTAATTAAAATTATCTCAACAAAGAGCCTTAAATGAACAGATTCAACTTCGAAAGTCTARGCCACAAAAGGCATTAAGAACGTAAAACACTTATATGTGGTAACTGAAACTGTTTTATCTTCAGGTTGCAGCAAAAATATATGCAAGAGCTAATGCATATGGCATGAATTGAAAAGTTCCACAACTTCAAAGATATTCATCCTATCCTCTTCTGAAATGTATTTTTTTTCTTTGTCTATGTGAATATATCAAAAATTTCATTTCAATTTTACAGCACTAGCTGCTTTGTTTTATGTAGGATATGAAAATGCAGCAAGACAGAAAACTGTCAGCTTTTGTATCCCAAAACCAAATAACTAAGTTCTCAGATTTTTATGAAACAAAAATACACCAAAATGAGCCCTAAACCATGGAACAAGACTGGGAACTGCAAAAGCAAATATGTGTTAGAAAATTTTGATCAACTGAGAAAGCAATTGCATTGTGGTGTGATGAAACTCACAGAAAACAGTAAGTCTCTGATTTCAAATCCATTAAAATCAATAGCATTGCTTCCAGTGAAATCAATCAGTACATGGCAGGGCTATGTAATGAAACAACCTTCTAGGTGTAAAAGAGCACCTAAATCCCAAACTCCTGTATAAGGTTTCTAATCAGATTTCATTTTTATGACTGATACTGCAAGTAAGAAAATCACTATTTCATAACAGTACCAATACAGAAAGAATATAAATTCCAGGTTGCATTTTCACACTTTTAATGAATGAAATATGTTTCATAACTATTATGAAAATTTATGTTTATACTAAAAGAACCCATTAGGCTTGGAGAAAAGATGCATGAATTGAGAACTTGCTCTATAGACAACTCTTCCCAAACTTTCCCAGCCCTGCTACAGATTATAACCTCATTATAAAGATCTGTCAGTCCTGCAAGTCTTTGTGTTTCAGCCACTTGCAAATAATAAAATGCTGTAAAACTGCCTTTGTCTCTTGATACTTAGTTATTCATTTGGCCAACTCACCTTCCCTTCCCTTCCCTTCCTTTCCCTTCCCTTCCCTTCNAGACTGTTCATAACACAGTGGTTACAAAAGAGCACATATGTTTAGTTCACTCTGTTTCAAAGCGTCATTTACCCTCCAAAATTAAAGTACCTCCCCTTCCCTTCCCTTCCCTTCCCTTCCCTTCCCTTCCCTTCCCTTCCCTTCCCTTCCCTTCCCTTCCCTTCCCTTCCCTTCCCTCTATACAATTTTTGTACTACATACAGCCAAAAAAGTTATTTTAAAGGAAAATGAGACTGTTCATAACACAGTGGTTACAAAAGAGCACATATGTTTAGTTCACTCTGTTTCAAAGCGTCATTTACCCTCCAAAATTAAAGTACCTCCCAAGCCTAGGTAGTTGTGGGGTTTTGAACATTTCACTAGAGCTGGAGCTTCTCAAAAATTTAGAGCTAACAAATGTCAAAATTGCTTTAAGATAGTCAGAACAGTTAATTTTTTCAGCTTAGCCTGATCTGCTTATTTTATATATTACTTGCAACTTTACTTTATGCAGAAGCCCCAAACCCRAAAATGCTTAAAAAATTATATTATTATGCATAACTGACCATCATGAAGTTAATGGGACTGTGATTTCCAAAATTAGGTGGCCACATATATTAATATACTATTTTTCTTTATGATTTTTTAAAATATAAATTATTCAGATAAACCAGATTTTCAAAGCAACAGACAAGAACATCATAACAACATGTAACCCAGGTTCCAAACAAATTTCCTATCTTGAATATGTAATTGGAAAAACAGACTTGGGCAGTTGACGTCAGCTATATAAAGTATTAATTACAGATACTCATATCTTTATGTGCCATCCTTTGATAGAAAGTTAAAGTTTCAAAGTGAAGTAATCAGAGGTAAGTAAATTCAAAGTGAACATACACTTTAACAATTTTATCACAACACTGATATTTTTCACAACACATATCATGTATATATAATCCCATACTACCATCCATAGTACCTTTGCCCTATTTAGCTTATATCACTGATGATACTTTCTGGTTTTTTTTTTCCCCCCTCACTGCTGCACATATATCTGCAGGTCTTATTACTCCAGCTTACTGAAACTGTGCTGTAAGGACAGCATCATAAAATTCCTCGGAGCAATCATCTCATTCCTATCTGCTCCCTTGTGCTCAGAACAGCCTCAATCCTTCTCACAACCTCCTTTGGCTGCATGTCTCAGTTCTAGCTTACTTAACTCTGTGTAGAGTGGACAACCAGCACTACATAGAAGTGAATATATATTTTAGTTTTGCCCATTGCTTGTCCTTATCAGTCCACTTTGCCTGAGACTTACCTGAACACTCTAATCTAAAGCTACTAGAATAGCTGTCCTCTTTTAAAATCATCCAGAAATTAATTTAAAAAAATCCCACTGTGGTGGGTGGACCTTGGCTGGACGCCAGGTGCCCACCAAGCCGCTCTATCGCTCCCCTCCTCAGCAGGATGGGGGGGGGGGCCAGAAAATAAGACGGAAAAAACTTGTGGGTCAATATAAAGACAGTTTAATAAAGCAAAGCAAAGGCCGTGCGCAGAAGCAAAGAAAAATAAAAGATTTATTCTCTGCTTCCCATCAGCAGGACATGTCCAGCCACTTCCCGGGAAGTAGGGCTTCAATACACGTAGCGGTTGCTCTGGAAGACAAACATCGTAATAACGAATGCCCCCCCTCCGCCTCTTTTCTCTTAGCTTTTATTGCTGGGCAGATGTCATATGGTATGGAATATCCCTTTGGTCAGATTGGGTCAGCTGTCCTGGCTATGTCCCCTCCCAAGATCTTGCCCACCCCCAGCCTACTGGTGATGGGGGAATGTTGGAAAGACAGCTTTGATGCTGTGCGAGCAACACTGGTGTGTTATCAACATCTTTTCTACCTACCAATACAAAGCACAGCACTATGGGTTGCTATGGGGAAAATTAACTCCATCTCAGCAAGACCCAATACACCCTTCTTTTCTTCTGTGAATGTTTAGAATTTCACTCCCTCCAAAAGTCAAATCTGTCCTGTGTTCAAGAGAAATCTGATTTGTTTCTATATAAATCTTTGTTTTATGGTTCATAGAAATTAAAATGTTAAAGGTTTTTTGTCTTATGGCTTTGCTAAGACTACAAAAGGGAATCTAACACCTCTGAAACAAGAAAGAATTTGGCTTCTGAATGGTATAGGCAGTAACTGCTTCAAGGCCCCAGAAAACTTTGAAATCCTGTCATGAAAAAAAGAAAAAGTAGATCTGACCTCTTGTTTTTCTTTTATATAGCACATTGTAGATCTTTTTAATACATGCATGTCTACTAGCAATCTTATATTCTTAATGTCAGAAATAGCCTGATTGTGAAAAGCTGGATTTACTTTAAAATATTGGATCTTCAAATGTAAGTGATACACTTACATGTGTGTATTTATTGTTTGTTATAACATATAGGTAGAAAGCACATAATTCCAAGACTTTGATGATTACATTGAATTAGACCATATTTTCTGAATATGAATTTTCATTTTGAAACACTAGTTGCTATAAACAGAGAAGTACTTTATCCTTTTGTTAATTTATAGTTTTGCTTATAGTGGACTGTCTATTGGTTGAGCCTATATAAGTTGCTCCTCTAGAAGCAGGGAGACCTGATCTCAGACCGGACTGGGTAACAGTGAGGGTCATGCAAACGAGGAAGCTTTTTTCCCATCAGCCCAGCTGAAGTTCACATTCTTTAAAGAACTGATAACTACAGAGTACTTGGAGTTGTTTTGAGAAAAATAAGGGTTCAAAGAAATGAAGACCAAGAAGGAAAACCATAGCAAGAAAATAAAGGGGTAAGAAGGAAGATAGACCCAGCTGAAAGCCCCTAAAAAGCTGTGATTCATTACAGTTCATGGAAAAGATCTAAGTAAAACCTTGACATCTATGTGGAAGGAACTCAACTGAGTGGGAAGGAGACTTGTAAAAAGTAACTATTTTATTGAGTATCATGAGACTTGAAGCTGGAGATGTCTTAAATGGTTTGTAACTACACCTAGATAAAAGGGCAAGCTGCAAAACCATCATTAGGAAGTTGGAAGAGTATGGAATACCTATGAAAGGTAAAACTCCTGAAGGACGAAGGGTTTCATAAGGTGCTACAAATACTGGGAAAAGACCTCAGAAAAAAAGTGACTGATCTTAAATTAATGAGTGAGATATGTAATACAGAACAATAAAGCATGATCACAGATCATGCTGCTGTTGACTCAAAGATCCAAATCCACAAAGAATCCTGGAAGGTACAGACTTGGGAAAAGCCACCAGACTACACAGGGCTGCTGAAGTCACCCAGGTCACAAAGTAAATGCTTGGACACTGTGTTACTGAGCTTATACTGATCCACAAGAGAAGAAAAGGCACAAATAAGTAAGTCAAAATACTCTGCAAAGCAAAGTGCAAAAAAACTTCAAAGAAAAAGATTGTGAAATATTGAAACGTTGCACAAATGCAAGCAGGACACGCGTTTGGAAAGCACTGTAACAACTGCAAAAAATACACCTACTTTGAAAGACCTGATAATCAGGAGCAGTAAAAGGAAAAGTGACTCATTCTGATGTATTAGAAGAGAAAAGAGGGGGAAAAAACGAGCAAGAGAAATGTTCTGTAGATTGTCAGCAAAAGCAAAAACAAAGGAATGGACCTTTCTTTGGAGACCAGTAGAAGTCATATACAAACATTTGGACACTGGTGCCCAGGTAAATATTGCCTCTGAAGAGTCTGAAAAAATATGAGAAAGAAACCACAATACACAGGGGAAAGCTGATTTAAATTGTGAATATATAATATTGAACTTATTTCTATTAAAAAAAAAGTATGATCTTGAAAGTTAAGAATAAAATTGAATTAGTTAGGTTTGTTATAGCTGATTGGAAACACTGAATTTTAAAACAAGTTAAGCCTTATGTTTACTTCAGAGGATCCTTGTTTCACAGGGGAGTAGAAAACAGAAAAGGAGAGCCTGTGTACACAAATGAATATAAAGATAGAAAAAATGTAAAAAAAAAGGCCATGAAACTTGTAAAAAAATCAGATTTAGACAAATGGAGGAACTATACTGATACTGCTGGTGTTGGACATTTCTGTCCTCTCCTGTATGAGAAACTTGTTCTTGCCAAAGTGGAAGATGGTGGTCAGCAAACGGGTAATGCTCAGGAGATTGATGGCTGGCAAGATATGAAAAACTGTATCTCCCTCTGCAGCTACCTGTCCCGTAGACAGTGATATATCACAAAGGGAGAGAGAGTGAGGAAAAACATACAGGAATAGGAACTGGGTGCTTTGGCATCCTGCTGAAGTCAAGTGTCTGTCTGCAAGTATGTATGGGGATCACAGAGTCCAGCCACTTTCCCTTCACTGCTCCAGTCCCTACAGAGAGTCTTCCCAGAGAAAGCAGAGAAAACATTAGTGCCAGGACCAGCCTCCCCAGCCTGAGCTCACAGAGCTGGTCTTGGAGGTCTCACCTCTCTGCTGAGCTCCAGACTTACCATTAAACAGGCATTTACAAAGGAAAGCAAATACCGACATTAAGCAAGAAAGCAAATGCCCTCTTGCACAAAACCAGACGTGTTTACCCTGGGTAACAGTGGCACATGTCACTCCAGTGACGTGTATTTTGAGGAATACGTTTTCTCTGTTATTTCCCTTAGCCTCACTGGTGGTCCTGCTGCTAAACATTGCTGTCAGAGTATCTTGCCCAATGCTCATTTTGGCTAAAATCTGAGCCTCTTCAAGACAGAGATTCAGAACATGAATAAAATCTGTCCTGTGGAAAGAGTAAAATGACACATGTCGTGTTACAACTGGCTCATCACACATGCTCAGCTGCTCGCATAGCAGAGAACCTGTCTTGACTGACGTGGCCCTTGCAACAAAAAGCTGAAAAGCATGCTTGTTAAAAAAGTTTCCAAGCCAGCAGGTGAACTTAAATAGCAATTTCTTGTATTTATTTTATGATCTCATGATTTATAAACTTATTTTAGGACTTTGGATACTTCAGAGGGTTCAGCTTCCTCACTCTAGGGGAATATTGTGGCAATCAGACTGGCTAGGTCTTTCCACCCAGGAATTTCAAAGGAATGAAAGGTACAAATCTGACTTCAGGGAGAGGAAAGATGCAGGTGTGAGAAGCAGAGCAGGAAAAAAAGAGCACAAATCTTTTTTTCCGCGTTTTTTTCCTACTATTGCACAGGAAGGGCAGAGAAGAGGGCCTTCTTCATAAGCTGGGTTTCTAAAAACACCAAGGAGACCATTGCAAAATAGCAATAACTTTCTCATCATATATACTACAAGGACAATGCCTTTRCATGCAAAGGGTCTGAAATATTTTGTTTAGACTTCAGCTCCAGGATGATAGACATGCAAGAGCCAATGGATTTCCTCAAGAAATCAGGTTGGGCTGCACCTGTACAAATGGCCCCTCAGGTGCTTGCAATGAGGGCTCCCACCTGGATACCCAAGGAAGGCAGCTGGGATGCCTATAAGTAGCTTCCCAGGAGAGAAGGAGGTTTCTTTGCTTATGCTGCAGTGTGGTGTGGAGGAGCTAAGAGGTGCTGGAAGGGTCCTCAGTGTGCTCAGGATCAGTGCTTCAGAGAGAAACAGGCAGATGCAGGTATTGGGCAGGAGATGGGGTGGACTGGTGGGAGGAGACACTTTGCAGCACTGAGATACTGCTTGGGTAGTTAAACCTGTAGTAGCAGTTTGCTTTGGTTTCGTGTAGGCCAGATGCAGCCTGGAGCTGAGGTCTCTGGATTGCTCACCACCTCACCTGTGAGGTTACAATTATCATTCTGCTCTGCCCTTTGCCTACTGCTGGCAGTTGGGTCTTCAAAACCTCTGTACAATCCTGTTTCCTGCATGCTGTGCCAAGAGGGGGATAGTGGAGGGTGGGTGGTCTTAATGCCACATATATTCAAAGTCCACCCTGACTCAAGGCTCAGAGGAAGTTCTCCTTCCTATAGCTACTAAGCAAGCTGAAGGATATGCCTAGCAGCCAGCCCTGAGGTATAAAAGGGTCCTGTGTAGGTTCTGAAGGTGGAGATCACTTAGCCCTAGTGCCTATGCTGATTTGGGGCTGCTGGGTCTAGTTTCTGGCAGTGTTCCCCACTCTGCAGCAAGTAGCCTGGGGGATAACCCATAGGGGTGTAATCTGACCCAGATTAAGGGAAAATGTACATTTTCCTACTAAAAATGGCAGTTTCTGTACAGCTGGAAAGGTCAGCAAGATCTATGAAATAAATGCTTAAAAATGTGCGGGAACAGTCTTATTTCCTTTACCTTTGTAGCTTTTCCCGGCCACTCATTCCTGTGCAAAACAGTCCACTGCCTTTGGAGCTGGTGCTGGCACAGGAGCCATACTGCCAGAGTGCTTGGTCTGGGAAGCAGTAGCGCAAATGTGGAAAAGATTAAAATCGGTGTGTTTATGTAAAAATCACCTTAAGTGTGTGAAAACTTGGGGAAATCATATCAGAGCACCAAATGCTTTTTTTGATTTAAAAAAAAAAGAGGAGGGAAATGAAAGTAAATGAGAGGGCCCCTTGTCTTAAAATGAGCTCAGAGGAGCCCACAGACTGCCCTGAGAGGGTCTGAGGGTGCTTTGTGTTTTGCTGAGTGGGGGATGGGTGGATGTCCTAAATGTCATTGAGGGGATTTTTGGGGGTCATTTGTCTCTGAAGGGGCCTGTGGGTGCTTCATATATTGGTGGGGGAGGGAGTATCTGTGGGTGTCCTGAGCATGACTGGGAGGGGTGAGGGGGGTGAGAGTGCCCCACCTGTCACTGAAGGGGTCCTYGGGGTGCTTTGTATTTTATCAAAGGACACCTGAGGGTGCCCCAAGCATCACTTTTGGGGTGCCTGAGCATGCCCTGCTTATCTCTTAAGGGGACTGAGGGGTGGCCCTTACCATGACTTAAGAGGGCTGTGGGTACTTTGTTTGGCAAAGGAGGGGTTTGGGTGCCCCGTCTGTCACTTGGG
>JASVER010000001.1:29532078-29862826 GCA_030449065.1 Oceanodroma leucorhoa | reverse complement strand
AGCCGGGCGCGTGTCCGCAGCCAACCGCCGGCGGCTCGCACAGTCCCTCTGCTGGGCGGCGGGGGGGGGAGGGAGGGCGGAGGTGGGCACGCGGGGTTTCCCGCCGCTTCTGGCCCGCGAGCTTTAAAGCCGCGCCTGCGGAGCCCCTCCGCCGTTAAGCGAGGAGCTCCACGGCTGAAGTGAGCACCTGCGGCTAGGCTGCGCTTTGCGGGGTTTAGCAATAACTCTGCCTGGGGCAGAGGCAGGGCTATTACAGAGGGCAAGTATTGGGCAGGGACTAGGCAGTTACCTCAGAGTTTTCACGAGAATTTGGGGGGGAAAAGCCAAGGTAACTTGGAGGTGACAAAATTAGCTTTTTTGAGGGAAAAGACGAGGTAACTTGGGATAGGTGACACTTTGGTGGGAGAAGCTGAGGTAGATTAGAAGGGACAGAGGAGACATTTTTTGGGGAAAAGATGAGGTAACTCAGAGGATAAAATGAGCATTTTTGAGGGAAAAGCTGAGGTAACAGAGGGGGGGAGGTAATGTTTTTGAGGGAAAAGCTAAGGTAACTTAGAAGGAACTTAAGTGACTTTTGGGGGCAAATCTGTGGTAAATTGGAGGGGACAATTTTGGGGAAAGCTGAGATAACTTAGAGGGGAAAATGAGCTGTTTTTGAGGGAAAAGCTGAGGTAACTTAGGGGGGAGAGAGGTTACATTTGGGGGTGAAAGCTGAGGTAAATTAGAGGGGACAATTTTGGGGAAAGCTGAGGTAAATTAGAGGGGACAAAATGAGTTTTTGAGGGAAAACTGAGTAACTTAGAGGGGATAGGTGACATTTTGGGGGGAAAACTGGGATAACTTGGAGATGACAAAATGAAACATTTCTTGAGGGAAAAGCTGAGGTAACTTGGAACAAAATGAGCTTTTTGAGGAAAAAGCTGAGGAATTTAGAGGGGGGAGAGATGGCATTTTGGGGGGAAATCTGAGGTACTTGAGGTGACAAAATGAGCTTTTTTGGGGGGGAGGAAATCTGAGGTAACGGGAGAAAGTGAACAGTTTTTAGGAAAAGTCTTAGGTATTGTATAAGGACAGAGGATATGTTTTGGAGGGTAAAGCAGAAGTAACTTGGAACAGTTTTTAAGGAATTTATGTGGTACCTCAGAGGGTACAGGGTAAGCATTTTGGAGAGAAAGGCTTTGGTTTCTTAAGGGGGGAATCCGTGTTTTGGAGGAGAAAGTTCGAGGTAATTGAGGGGACCGAGCAAGCCCCAGGGGAGAGCGCTGTTGCTGATGAGAGTAGTGTTGAGGTTACTTAGGATAGGGTGAGCATTTTTGAGGGTGAAATCTGAGGTATATTAGGGAATGCATTAGCAGTGATGTTGCAAGAGGTGGAAAGGATGCAGCTTTAAGGAGGCCATGCTGAACAAGCTCTTTTTATGAGGTTGCTCTGGCTCTAAGCATTAAGGTGCAGGAGGGATGAACAGAGGGTCATGGAGTGGGATTTAATGGGGAAAAAAAAAAAAAAATCCTTGTAGAGATTGAATTTAACAAAGCTATGGCATTTTACTTAATTTACAGTTCTAAAGCCCAGGTTCAAGAGAAAATCATGGACACATTGTCTACAGAGGAAGGCAGAAAAGAATCACCAGAACAGCCTGGTGAGTTGAGCAAGAGGCTCTTGTGCAGTGAAGGGGCTAAGGGGTAGGGAGTGAGAGTGACACTGGGGAAGAAGGATGAGGAGGATGCCAGGATGGAAAATTACACTTGAAACATGCTGCAGGGAAGACACAGGCCTGACTGATGCAGTGGTGCTCCAAAAGGCAGTGCTTCCTGTGTGTAGCGGTAAGGAGTTGGCACTTGTCAGTTCTGTGTCCTCCTTTGGCAGCAGCCAGTGGAGAAGAGGCAGCATCATGTGGAACTGCGTGGCAAGAGTGAGACAGAAGAGGAGCGGAGGCCTGAGGAGAGGGCAAGAGAAAGGCGCCCTGGGCAAAGGGACCTCCCTGCCCTCAGGGCTGGGGTTACTGAAGAGCACTGCTGGCACCTTTGGTGCCCTAGCTCGATTTGCGCTGGGTGACCTCCCTGTAACCAGGGTTTGGGTCTTTGCTTGTGTTGGCCTTTTGCTGTGTTGCTCCTCTGGCTGCCTGGGGAGAGTGACAGCCCTGTAAGAAGGGTCACTGAGAGTCACTGCCTCTGGACCTGAGGGGGAAATGGAGGTCTCTGGACCCCAAGCCTACCCTGTAAGCAGGGTCATTTGCCTGGGGAGGCAAAGGGGAGGGCCATTTGCCTGCCCCATTCCTCCTCCAGCCACAGGGGTGGCATCTTTCTGCCTGCTGGCAGCCTGGCCAGCATGACCCCCTGCAGTTGGGGTGTGTCATGGCCTTTGACTACCCGTGAAGCCCCATGGTGTGTTGAGTGCTCTGGCTTCCACGCCAGCTCGGGGGGCAGGTCTGAGGCTCTTTCCAGGGTGTGGCTAGGGCTTGGTCCTCAGAGGTTGGCTGCACAGAGCTCTCTTTCTCCTCTGGAAAGTCATGTTTGTCCTCATCTTTGTCTATGTCTTTGCCCTTGTTGGGATGAGTGAGTGAGAGAGTTTGTCCTTTAGGCCTCTTAAACTTGCTGCAGCTTAGCTTGAACTTCCCAGGAGAGCAAGGGCTCTGTGCAGCAACAGGGGGGTCCCCTCTCAGCTGGCAAGTGGAGGGAGAGTCTGGGCTTGCACCTTCTTTCTCTGGATGGAGTGAAGCCACTTGGTAGTAGTGTGGGCAAGGCAACCTGCCTGTAGTCAGAGCCTGGGGCCCTGCCTGTGTGGCTGCCTGCCCTGCTGGCAAGCTGCCAGCATGACAGCCCTGTACTCCCTGTTCCCTGAGGTAGGGAGCCCTGTGTCCCCAGGAGCTGCCTGCCCTCCCGGTAAGCACGGCTGGGGAGGCTGCAGGGCTGCAGCCAGCTGTTTTAGCCAGGCAGCAGGAACGAACCCTCCGTTCGTTTGGAGGGTGCACACTGAGGAAGCGCTGTGCTGGAGGGAGGGCGCAGCGTTACCTTTGACGATGGTTTTGGCTGGGCTGACCTCCCTGCAGCTGGGGTCGAGGTGGCTCCTGGGGCTCCTGAAGAGAGGTGTTGTGCTGCAGCCAGGAGGGCCAGCCCCTAACTGGGGCACAGGCCATAGCCTCCTGCTCCTCTGTGGGGCTTGCTAGGACTGCCGAGCAGTGGCAGGGGAGCGCCCTGTAGGCAGGGCTGGCTGTGTGTGTCCCTGCCCTGGGCTGCCTCACTTGGCAGGAGGTGCTTGGAGGGAACCCCTGTAATCAGGTGGGTATCTCCAGCCCCAGCTTTTCGGGGGTGTAGGGCTGAGATGTGTGGGGCCAGGCTGGGCATGCCCTCCCTATCATCAGGGCTGGGGTCCTAGCTCTTTGTCCCTCCTGCTCCCAGCTGCCTGGCTGCTGAGAGCCRTTCCTGCTGCTGTGGGGGAAGGCTGAGCTCTTTGGCTCCCTGGGTGTTGACCTGTCTGTAATCAGGCTGTGGGTCTGGGAGCCTTTGTGCTGAGCTGGCAGCTTGTGTGGGGTGACCACCCCATTAGCGGAGTRCAGGTCAGGGTGCTCCTGTATGCTTGTTTTGGCTGGGTTAATTTTCTTCATAGTAGCTAGTATGGGGCTATGTTTTGGATTTGTGTTATCAACACTGTTTTCAGCACAGGGATGTTTTAGTTATTGCTGAGCAGTGCTTACACAGAGCCAAGGCCTTTTCTGCTTCTCACACCACCCCACCAGCCAGTAGGCTGGGGGTGCACAAGAAGTTGGGAGGGGACACAGTTGGGACAGCTGACCCCAACTGACCGAAGGGATATTCCATACCATATGACGTCATGCTCAGCATATAAAGCTGGGGGAAGAAGAAGGAAGGGGGGACGTTTGGAGTGATGGCGTTTGTCTTCCCAAGTAACGGTTAGGCGTGATGGAGCCCTGCTTTTCTGGAGATGGCTGAACACCTGCCTGCCCATGGGAAGCAGTGAAGGAATTCCTTGTTTTGCTTTGCTTGCGTGCATGGCTTTTGCTTTCCCTATTAAATCGCCATTATCTCAACCCATGAGTTTTCTCACTTTTACCCTTCTGGTTCTCTCCCCCATCCCACTAGTGGGGGAGTGAGCGAGCAGCTGTGTGGTGCTGGCTGGGGTTAAACCACGACACCCTGCACTGGAGAGAAAGAAAGAGCCTCCCTTGGCCTTTGGGACCCAGGCTGCCCTGTAACTCGGGGCCCGGCCAGTGCTCTAGAGTCCTGGGCACTTTGCAGTCCAGGCAGCAGCTCGAGCCACCCGTCAGCAGGGGTGCAGCCTCTGTGGCTGCCACTTTGCGTGCCCAGCTCTATTTGCCCAAGGTGCCTGCCTCTGAGCCCATCTCCAGCACCGGGTGGAGCTCTGCTGTGCCAAGTGATGGGTGAGGAAAGCTGAGCTTGCATGTTTTTCTTGGGGGGGGGGGGGGGGGGGGGGGGGGGGGTTGGGTAGGGGTTCAGCCAGTGGCCAGCAGTGGTGTGGGGAGCTCCTTTCCAGGGGTGGTCAGTGTGCCTCTGTCCTTCAGGCAGAGGAGTTGGTGCTTGCCTGTTCGAACTGTGTTCTCCTTCCATGGCAGCAGCCGGTGGAGAAGAAAGAAGAGGCATCATGTGGAACTGCGAGGCAAGAGTGAGCCAGAAGAGTTACTGACAGTTACTCAACAAAATGCATTTTCAGACTGTGTTCTATATGCAGCAACTTTCCTGCTGCACTTGGCTATAGCTCCTGCCTATGAAATTGCACTGCACATGTTATTTTACCCTTGCAACAACCGTTGCAATTCTTGCAGTGATGAGGCAGTTGTGTGTTTGACCTACGGGCTACCACATGGAAGCTCAGGGATCATGGGTTTGTCCCCAAACTCCTGTCTGCAGTCTGGGTAGGGGTTTGGTGACATTGCAGTACTAGAGAGGAGGTCTTGTGGTAGCTAGGATTCTGGTGGTATTGCAGTGTCCCTGTAGAGGCAGAGAGGGAGGGAGGTTTTCCAGTCCAAGTTTGGTGGTATTGCACTCTGCTAGGCTGAGGCATGACTTTGAAAAGAAAAGCCAGGATGTGCGTCTGTGGGTGGGTTTGGCTCTGTGGGGCCGAAGGCAGGGGTGTTGGGAGCTGGGCAGGGGCTCACTGCCCCATGGGGCTGAAATGGGGGTCTGGGATGTGGGCAGGGTCGGGAGAGCCCCATTGGGGGGTTTAAATTGGGTCCCATGTTGGGGGACCAGGATGAAAAGCTATGGCTTTCCCCATGCAAGATGCTGTTGCGGGTGTTTTCAAGCAACTATGGAGTGCATTCCTGGGAATGGAGCCAGGATACTTAAATTGATAAGAATTTAGATTGACAAGAATATAGAATCTAGAATAATTCCATTTTTACCTCTGAATTTGAGATCAGCATCTGCTAAACATTAACCAACACCCCCTGAAAGTAACTAGAAATTTCAGTTTCTAAATTTAGTCAGAACTTCAATAGGGAAAAAAGAAATGACCTGAATGCCTATAAAAACTTGTGAAGACTGAAACAAAAGGAAGAGTAGGTTAATGAAACCTGAAGACAAAAGTTTACATGAATTGAAGGCCTTTTGTAAGCTCAGACTGCTATACTTACGTGATTAGTTGTTGCTTTTATATATCACATGCAACCTGTTACAGGAGGCCGTTGCAGCTTATTACCTCAGAAGGGAATTAGCAATGCAACTTGCACAGGTAAAGACTTGGTGTACTTTGGCAACACAGGACTTTACACATTTACAACGATGAGATAGCAGCAGAGAATGTGCTGAGAATGTGGCAGAGAATGAAGTACTTCATCAGAAATCAATATGAATATCAAATTCTATACCACAGCTAGCTCCATATAGAATGGTTAAGACAGTTTATGAAGTTGAATGTGATTTAGCACTATAAAATAAGCTGTTTTATAGTTTTCAATTCGTAAATGAGTGTTTGGCTTTTAAAAGCTTATGTAACTTTGATACTGGCAAACATTACTAAGATAAGAGATGTAAGTGCCCACGTAAACTACATGACATAACCTTTTTATACAGTTATGATTAATTTTTTCTCCTATCTTGGTTATAATCACTTTCCTTAAGGATCTCACATGCTCTCCCACACACTTCAAGAAGAATTCAATAATGCCAATTCACTACTTCTTCACTGCATAAAAACACCAGTTAATGTGCCTGACTTGTGTCTTACGGTCTTTCAAAGACGTGAGGGCAGCTGACACATCTGTCTACATTGGACCTATAGCAGACCAGTGGCTTTCAAGAGCAGGTGCTGCAAGTGTAGAAGGATAAGCCAGCTTGGCCGAAATGACATCAGACTTCCATGTCTAGGAAACTGAAGATCACTACATCCTAACTAAAAATGCTTCCCCTCTAGGAAACTGAAGATCACTACATCCTAACTAAAAATGCTTCCCCTCCCTGTTACTCTTGCCTTTTGTCACTACCTAATTAATAAACAAAAAAAAGCCTACTGTTTTCTGCAATTATAATAATCCTCTCAGTTTTCTTTATGTTCTGTTTTCATCTTGGGCCTCCTAAAATAGGGCTGAAAATGAGCTTTCAGTTGTAAAGAAAAAAAAAAAAGAGATGGTGCTGATCATTGAAAACCACCTGATTGTTTAATAACAACTCAAACTGTGGGCTACCATAAGGGGATGGCAGTAAGTTGGATCACACCAAATTTGTTCAGTAACGATTTAACTGCTGTCGTGCCTCAAGAGAAAAATCTGAGACTGTATTTACCCTGAGTTTTAAGTCAAACAGAAGTAAATTAATTTTTAATATAAAATTAGTATTGCTCTAATGAGGCACTCCTAGAAATCCACTGCATTAAATATTATCAAGCTGACTTTTGCTAAAATACTCCTGAGAATGTGTGCAGAGTATCCTTTATTCATGCAGAAATTAAGTAGAAAATAAGCAGCAAGAACTTTAGCATAACAATTTGTGCAGAAAGAGCACGAAAACAGCTTTTGTTTGCAATTTTGACACTTTTTCCTTCTCCYGCACACCACTGTGGTCCCAAACGCACTATGGTGTAGGACACGGCCGCGGCGAGGGTTGTTCTGCCATGTGCACTGGGGTCTCCTCCTGCGCTGACAATCTTCGTGTTCGCGTGAAGGGGAGGGGCGTACTCGCCCCAAGGCCTGTAAGGGGGGGCGGCGGGCGCCAAAGGAGCATGCCAACGCTTGGAGAAAGGGGAGATGGGCCATTCCCCGGCGCACTCCCGCCGCTCTCGCTGGCCTCATGGAGGCCCCTCCACGCTGTTTGCAGCCACCTTTTTGTACGTCAGTGGCTCTTAGGACACTAGTACCACTTAGGAAACAAATGTAGTATTAATGCTGCCTGGCACCACTCACGTGCTCAGGAAAAGCAACGAGGCGGCGGGGGCCGAGGCGGCGCGGGCCGGCCCGGCGTTGCGGGGCGCGAGCGGGGCTCGGAGGCGGCTCCCGAGCGCGGGGCGGGGCGGGCGCCGCCGAAACTTGTCCCGCCTCCCTTTCAGTCGCCACCGGCAGTCCCCGGCCGACGTGTCCGCAGGCCTTGGGTCCGCAGTATCTTAACGGTTTGCTTCCTGTTTTGTTTTGGGTTTGTTTTTTTTTTTTCCTCCCGTTAGTTTCCAGCTGAAGTTTGGCTGTGCTCACCCACTAGCTATTATTTAAAGTTAGACTTTCCCCTAGTCCCAATAACTGTTGGGAACAGAAGGGGGTACTGTTTGTTATGCAGCAATGACCGAGGTTGGTTTTGTGCGAGCTCAGGGACAAACGGGCTACTTGATGCTTGCCTGGTCCCTAGAAAGCAATTTTTACCACAGCTAAAAACACCTCAGGTCAAGCCCAGCCTGGGCATGTCCAGGGCCCTGCACCACTGACAAGTTGCTGGCAATGGAAAAATTATACTGGGTTATGTTTCCTTGACCAAATACCTTTCAAAACCTATTCCTTGTATGAGACCTGAAAAATGCACTGTTGACATGTCCCGATAGTGCTGCTACTCGTCAGCTTTTGTTGCGCTGCAGGGTCTGGGAGCCTGTTTAAGCAGTGGCATCAAAGTGCCCAGGCATGGTCCAAAGACTGTATCAGACCGTCCCTGCACGAAAGAAATTCATATTTGAGTAGATGCGCCAAAGGAAACCAGGGACAGAGATTGATGCTCATGAAAGACATAGGAAACTCTCCCCAGCTTTACCAAGGAAGTTGCAATAAAAGAAGAAAGGGGCTGAGTCTCTTAATGTCCCGTAGACAGCCAAAACTCYTTCTTTCTTTCTTTTTTCTTTCTGGTACCTCATGTCTCTCCTCTTCCATACACAGTATTTTATTTTAATGCAGTACTTCCACGGTTTGGCAAGTGCTCTGAGGAAAGTAGGAATAGCATGTTAAAAATGAAATTACATTGTGCCAGGGCAGAATCATACAGAAGCAGTGATAGCGTGTCTCACTACGGCAGCTTTTTAAGAGCACTAGTGGAAAGGGATTGTCAGTAAGGATGATCTTAGGATTTGTAGTTCATGTGAATAATGGTTATCATAATTACAACTTTAACTACAAACCTTACAGCATTGCTAGCGTCACTGTGTTAGCATGTTTGTTGTTTTTCTGACTAATCTTTAATTTCAATTGCAATAGATTTCAGGGGCCCAGCTACAAGAGTCTATTATACAAAACACAGACAGACTTGCAAAATGAGATAGGCTGTGTCCTGAGGTATTTAAAACTTGAGACATGGCAGTAAAAGTTCCTTTTTAGGAAACAATTATGTGTGTTCTGCAATAGACTGCAAACAAGCAAAAAAAAAAGTTACAGAAGAAATATTTTTTAAAATCATTAGAAATTCATAACATTCTAGGCTAAGAATAATGTTTTTTAAAGGAATTGCATACTTGTACATGCATATGTTTGTTGAAATACATAAATACTTACCTGCCCTTCTACAAATATTTATTGAAGTCCTTTTTCTCCTTTTTTTTCTTGTCAATACTGCTATAGAAGTTTTTTCAAAATTATCTTAATACACCTGTTATTTCCTCTGTCATGCATGAATAATGCAGTTTTTCCAAACTCCAAATGAAATTATAGTCTACTGCAATGTGTTGGATAGTGCCAAGTGGGTATAGCAAATTAGATAATCCATCCCCTTGAGTCTGAATTACTTCGGTCACTTTGAAAATGTGACTTGAAAACACAGGAAAGACTGTACAGTTTGATGTCCTTTCCAAAAACACTTGTAAATTGTAAAATGAAAAWTTCCACATTATATGCAATTAATGGTATGGAAGTTTCCAGTGCCTTAAAACCAAACCTCTTCTTGAAAGTATTTTTCACCAATTTTTGGCTCACTTTGCCCTCACTTTCAGTAGTTTTATGCTCCAGGGATCTATAAAGGAGACATTCCCACTTATGTATGGAGAGAAAGAGATTTTTATGAATATCAAACAAGCATAATTTATGCAGAAACTCTATTAAAAACTCTGTTTGGCACTTTTACTTGCATTAGTAATATGAGAACTCCATTAAAAAGAATTTTTCAAAAATGTGTTGGACCCCAATTCTCTCAACTCATTCCCATAGTTAATCTTAGTTTTCATTGCCCAAGGACTGCTAATGTATAAGTATTAACAATATCCTCTTTATTACCTTGCATAGAGCTTCTTACATGTTCTCTTGTGTGAATATACATACATTTATTTATACACATATGTACTTGCAAATGCATTGGATGAAATCCTGGGCCCTCTGAGATCAATTGTAAAAATCCTACCGACTTCAGCAAGAATCAGAATCTTACTCTACGATTCCTGTATTTTAGCCTCAGTACTTTTAGCCTTAGAACAGCAGATTAACGTCTTACAGGTTTATAGGTAGCTTTTATGCACTTTGGGTCCTTTCTTTGCATACAACCATGCTAACTAGAATTTGGCCGTATTGGCTCAACTTATTTTTATTCACTCATCATTATTCACTCTGCATTTCCATTTGTTTACTATTATGTTGCATACATTATACTACGATGTTACATATTCTTCATTGGCTTTATTCACAGAAATCATTCATACTTTAATTTTTAGCACTTCTTCACATTTTTCCTATTCTGGAAAGGCATGTAAAAGAAGCTTTTGTATCTTTTTAACCTACACAAACTGTTGCTAACAAGCTTCTAGAATGATTTAGGAAGCTACACTAACTGATTGAGTTCCAGAGCTGCTCCATATTGAAAATAATTAAAGACTGTCAGTATATTTTACTGTCGTATAAAGTAAGATTTATTATCTTATCTTTTATCTTATCTTATGCCTTAACAGCAGCTTGATCTTGCCAATTATCCTATTATCCATAATTTCCGATGCATTACTGAGCTATTTGAGTTCCTATCATTTAAATCTATTACCAAAAAATGCTTAAAACAAAAAGGAATCAAAGTACATGAAGCGGTAAAGGTCACTTCAAACTAGTATGTGGAAACCTTGGAATAATTTAAGGACGGATTTAGGAAATACCCCATCAGTTAAATACTGAACGATTCCCGTAGTGTATGATTCATAACTCAAAGGAAGCAGATGAAGCAGATGCTGAACTGAATTATGTCCTCTATTACCTCCCTACTGTTTACTAGTGCAAGCTAGGAACACAGTTTATCTTTGTGACAATTCTAGTCCTGATACTAATCTGCATCTTCAGCATCCCAAGCTGAGAAGATTTCTGTATCTATTTTTATAAGGAAATTATGACATTATTATTCACAAATTAACTATGTACTAATTAGGATTATAATTATGCATTAAATAATCAGCTCACTGTTATTGGTTGCTACATTTATTTGTAGTCAAAGCAGTTACTTTGAAACACATACTTCAGGGTGTGTGTACAATACCAAAAAGACAAAATTTATTTTCTCTTAGTTCCCTACTTGTTGTGCCAAACATTTTTTTCTTGGGTAAGCAAAGTCTTTTTCAAAGTAGTCACTGTATTACTCATTGAATTATTTATTTTGAAATGTACAAACAATGGAATAAACAGAAAGCAAAAAGGGATGTTTTCTGCTAAGTAATGAATTATTCAAGCAGTTAATGATGGAAACAATGACTTCATTGAAGCTACAGCTCTCTAAGGCAATACTATGAAAAAAAATGCACTGAAACAGAGCCATCCTTTAAGTTAAGAATCAGTGCAGGTGCAGGCCTGTTGTCTAGGGGTTGTCACTACCAGCTGAATGGACAGCGTCTCGGCTTTGACTGGCATGAGTAGGCAAAACTATTCATTCGCACCCCAGAAACGGGCAATGGTGAAATGAGTTAATCCACATATCACAAAGCCTGGGAGTTGGATTCGGGTCTGCTGATACAACCATAGGCAAAGGAATGCCAAAGCGTGCATGTGGAATGATTTCTAAAACACTCACGTGAAAGGCTGTCCACAGTGAAAGACATGCAAAAAGGGAACCCACACAGCCTTTAAGACACTATTCATAGTATTTATATGAAGCCAGATCCAGTATGATGCTGATGTTACGGGGAGAACTAAGTGGCGTGCATAGATCTTCCTCGCTAATTATTTTTAAGTAGGAGAAACATGCACCCATGAATCCTTTTAACTCTTTTTGCAAAGTGGTATAGCTTCACCAAGAAAAGTACCCCGGAACAGCCAGCAGCCAGTTGATTAGGGCACGTCTCTGACAGATGAGACATGTAATTTTGTCTCATGTTGACAATTGTTCTAAACTGAACCCTCCCGTGTTGCGAGTGCTCTAATACCTAGGCTGTTGCCTCAAATAACTGTTGCCCAGTTTTCAAGAAGAAACATTTCGGCACTTAACTTCAGCCAAGGGTGTCAACACAGAATCATTCTCTGACAGGCACGCTCGAAGTTTTGGGGATCATATCTCAAGAGTGGCAGTATTTAAGCTACAACCTTTTATAGACATCCCATTAGCTAATTTAGTCTCGTACTGTTGTGAATCCTGGTCTGAACTGATCGAGTGAGAGTGTTTCCATCACCTAATTGTGGAATTTAACTCAAGTCAATGTAAATCAGACCCACTCAATGCAGAGTGCTAACTCCTTCACAGAATGATTAGGAGCTCCAAGTTTTCTTCTTGTTTTCTTTACTGTGTTCAGAGAAGGCTGTCTCTTGCAGTTGACAATATATAAGAAGCCTAACTTAGCGAGTTAATTATGTGATTACTGCCATTCAATACAGGAAAATTATGTATTCTGTATGTATATTCCGTATGTATGTATATTATGTATAACTCTGTGTTATGTTCCAGGAGCGTGAAAGTTAGGCACTGCATTGATGAATATCACAACTGGCATAACTCTGTATGGATCTATTGTTTGATGCCAAACATTGAGTCTCATCTTGATACTACTTTTGACTCCTAATTTTTTAATGATAAGCAAATTAAGCCACAGTATTCTTCCCAAGATATCCAAACCTCAGCCAGACACGCAGCTCGCTCTTTATCTATTTGTAGAACCTAGCTATACATTCTTAAGACTTACACCCTGGAGTTCTCCCAGACATTTGCTTCAGTGCATAAACTTCAGTTTGTACAGAATTCAACGGCTATGGTACCTTGTAAATGCAACCTATATAAACACTGAATTGGTACTAAAACTGGAACACTGCTTCCTGTCAAATGCTGAACTGATTTAAAGATACTTGTAGTGTACAGGCTTATAAAATTGAAATGGTTGTGCCCTACACATTGAACTATTGATTGTAATACCAGTTACATTTACCTGTGGTGTCACGGCTAAAGCTTCTGAATGTCCTCATAGAATGACTACAGTCATTTACAAGTACTGCTAAAATATCTTCTTGGAGCCTAAAGCTTTTTCTTTTCCAAAATGCAGAAAAGTTGAAATTCTTTGGAGATTTCAGCCATTATTAGTAGCTGCATTAAATCTAGTTTGTGTTACTCTTGTGTTTTAAAGCAGCCCTAAGGCTGCTAGAGAATTCTGTAGTGAGATAGGGCTAAATAGTTTTTTGTCACCCTGTTGTATAGAGATTACACTCTCCCCT
Source organism: Oceanodroma leucorhoa (assembly GCA_030449065.1). Taxonomy (NCBI): domain Eukaryota; kingdom Metazoa; phylum Chordata; class Aves; order Procellariiformes; genus Oceanodroma; species Oceanodroma leucorhoa. Next base: position 29,849,793 of record JASVER010000001.1, on the reverse strand, counting down.
GCACTCTGGTGGTCCCAGCTTGTCCTGGGAGTGAGTCAGGGCAGTAAAGACCTAGAATGCAGCAAGTATCATGTTTTTCCAACATTTGCTGGAGTTCTTGACCAGTGCATCTGATATCTTACTAAATAAGAATGCACTTACTGATTATCCTGGCATCCCATGCTACAAAATTCCTAACTTTATTCTTTAGCTTAAGGTAGGATGAGGGGCTACTTGTTTGGGTGACCTCTTGTACTGAGTCTGGCTGGGATGGAGTTAATTTTCTTTGCAGCAGACAGTATGGTGCTGTGTTTTRCATTTGGGACTAAAACAGTGTTGATAATGTTTTAGCTATTGCTGAACATTGTGATTGCCTTTGCATAACTTGCTTTGTTTTTTGTTTTTTGKTTTTTTTTCTGCTTTTTCCTCTTTCCTTTGCTTATTAAACTATCTTTATCTCAACCCATGCGTTTTCTTGCTTTTGCTCTTCCTATTCTCTCCTCCAACCCGCTGGGGTGTGGAGGAGAGTGAGCGAGCAATTGTGTGGTGCTTAGCTGCGGGCTAACCCACAGCACCTCTATAAAATTAACTAGTTACAAAAGACCAGTTGGAGATTCAACAATCAGTATAGTTCCCTCTAAGGCAGTACAGGAGGACTGTACTAAAGAAAAAAAATCTGCATATGGGAAATGTTTCTAGCATTTTTCTGTAGCTTCCCTATGGGAAGTAGAAAATGTTCCATTGATTAGGACATTTAAAACCCGACTGGCTTTAACAAGAAAATATCATCGCAGTGAAATCCTTGGCAGTTTGACAGTATGATTTTATATTTGTGTTTCTGTGACAGTTCTGATTCTGGAGTTCTACTGAATCATTGACAACCTTGGCAACATGATGGGAAAGGAGACAGGAGCACCATGCTATTGGAGCTGTGAAGCAGAGAGACTGTTGCTGCTTGAGTTGATTATAGCTGGTAAGAAAAATGTTGTCACAGTAAAAATATGCTGACAACCAGAAACAAACCATCTTTTTAGTCCCTTTGGGCCAATCAGATAGATACATTGCTCATGACTAAAACACACTGACCATCTTGAAAGGAGCAGCACTGTTGAGTGTTTTGGACAAATTCTAACCAGTTTTGTTATTTTCTTTCTCCTTAATAACTGACTCTGAAATTTCATTTGGATGCTGTATCTTTTTTCTGTTTTAAACTGTGTCTGTCTTCATGATGATTGAGGTCTTCACTTTACATTATATTGGATTATGTTTGTAATATATTTCAGAATCCTTCAAAATGAGAAATGTTACAGGATAGCTATTGTTTATCCCAGTCTTAATGGCTGTACTRTTATTAAAAACAAAACAAAACAAAACACCCAAACCATAATCTGGGTGTTTTATTGGAATAAGCAGGGTAACATTTAAAAAAAGATATCAAGCAGCTGTTTCTTGATGATACTGTGTGTATTTGTTTTTTTGTATAATCCCCTTTTATGATTTTCACTGTTTATAATCTAGTTACTAGTAATTCATTCTTAATGTTTGGTTTTTTGTTTTTTTTTGTTTTTTTAATAAAATTCCTCTGCAGTTTGGTCTTTTCCAAGATTCATATGTTCCATATGTTTTGTTTTGAACATGAATATATTCTGGTCAGCACCGGTAGCTACTATATAGAGTTTTAAAAAAAAAACACAAACAAAACCAACCAAACAAAAAAAMCCCCACTCTCAGAAAACCCAGCACCTCAGCATATGCATATACAAAGATTGTTCTAAACCTGTCTTTCTCACTGTAAGTTATCATAGATTCTGCTACTGATAGAATACCAAATCTATTATTGAAAAAGAACATTTCTTACATCCCAGTAGAATATGTGGGATTTATTGTTCTAGGATTTTTTTCCCCTCTTTAATAGACAAGAGGATGTTTCTTTTAGATGTAGCTATCTGTTCTCTGACTTATTTTTTGTGTATATACTTCATCTTCAGTATTAGCTACTGAATCCATCATATGTATTCTTTCGATTGACAAGTGCCTCTTTTTTTCCTGCTCCATATCCAGTATAATAAGGTTACCCACAAACAGTGATTTAAAATATGTATATGCATCTACGTATAAATCTGCCTGTCTCTCAAATCTATAGGAAATGAAGGAGGCTGTAAATTCCTGTAAGAAGACAGCAACATTTCAGATAGATAGACAGTCTCATACTCCAGAATAATAGTCTACAGAACATTAAAATTAGCTAAAATGATCTCAGGGCTATGATTTTCAACACAGAATTGTTAAATCTAATTGAGACCTCTATTCTGAGAATATGGAGCAGGTATTAAATACAATATCAGATAAAGATATGTCTTAAAAAACAGCAAGAACAAGTACTCCGTTAAAATCTGATTTGAAATCTGTGCAGAGTTCTGACAATGCTCAGATGATGTGTCTATGAACATGACTATGGGCTCAGGCCCATCCTGACATGGGTAACAAAATTCTCAGGAATGCTCTGGTGTGTATCATCTCCAGCACTCCCCGCTAAGGACCTCCCAGCAGAACATTAATTCTACTGGAATGTACAGATTTCTGTTGTACCTGTTATTATACTTAATTATGTAAATTAGAAAAACAGAGTATATGGAGCTCAATAAGTATGAATTTTATGCTAAAAAGTAGGAGTGAGTGAAAAGACTCCAGAAYGGGATTAGAGGCTTACATGGCTGAGCAACAGATTAGAAATAGTTTCATCTGTGTTGCACATTGGATGGCCTGGAGGAGTGGTACAGAGTCAGAACAGAAAATGGTCAGAGCATGTGAGAAAGACCAATGCATGTTCTGGGATTTTTACAATGTGAAACTGATACAAGAAATGGGATTTCAAAACATTACTAAGAATGAAATAATGAGATCAGGGAAGGCTTAGGGAAAGAAAAGCAAAAAGCAAAAAATAACCACGATTGTGAGGTGAATGACAGGGTGACTGGTTAGTTGTGTGAGATGATAGAAAAGTGTCAAAGAAGAAGATTTTGGAAGAAAGATTAAAGACAAAAGAACAGAGTAGCAGCAGGATTTCCCTGAGGATATATCATAGGCAGGGAGAGACAGGATACTGGGCAGACTAGATAGTGAGAGCTAAGGGAGTATAATAGAGACTTGTTGGCACAGAACATTCTAACAGGGACGAAACCCTTCAGTCAATGCCCCTGAGAGAAAGTGAATGGGAAGAGGATCCCCAGAAGATGTAATCAAAGGGATAATCATCAAAACAGGACATAAATGACATAGTAGAATTCAAAGGAGAGAAGGTTTCCAGACAAAGTGGATTGCAAAAGATAAAGAAAGATCAAGAGTGTGTGTCTGTGTCTGGAGAACAGACTCTTAGAGTTTAAAATAAAGAGATGATTAGCGACCCTTGTAGGGACAATGTCATTGATGAATGTGTTTCAGGCTGGAGTGAGTAGTACAGAAAATCAAAGAGAGTGAAAAAAGACATCTCTAAAATATAACATGCCCTGTAAGAAAGAATATATGCAGCTAAAACATTTACTGACTAGGCTGATAAAAAAATCAATAGAGCAGGTGGTCATTTCAGGATGAGAAGTTGCGACTCATCTGACTTTAATGCCTGTATTTAGCAAGAAGAGTTCACTTGAGTACATAGAAAAAACCAGAAGTCTCACTTACCAGTAGGTTTTCTTCTACAAAAGTCTTGCAGCCACAATGGGGATATTGTCGATAGACCTCCCCAAAGCATTTTAACAACAGAGTATGAGGAGGTCCTTGTAACAGCGGGCAACAGTGTGGAAATGAAAAGCAAAGGTAATTGGAATAAACCATGTGAATAGTGAGCTAGATTTGACTCATCCTGCCAAAGCAAAATACAATGAGCTGCAGTACTATGCAAGAGCAAAAGTGGGGAAAAGTCAGCTCTGATGCTTAAAAAACATTTAAGGAGAAAATGGGGGAAAAAAAAAAGAAATAGAAAAGCAAAAGCTTTTCAAGATTCAAAAAACCATAAAGGTTAAAAGAGAACAAGAAAATCACAGAGAATCAGAACACCCCCTACCTCTAGTCAGCTAAGTGAAAGGAAAAGAAAATGAACTGGTAAGAAAATCGGCCTACAAGGATGAGGTATACTTTGTTTTAAGTATGGTCTTAAGTATAAATTAGGTTAAAATCCAGATCATAATGATATATTTGGTTGGGTCACCTGAAAAATATGGGTGCCCATGTTTGAGATCAGTCCTTTATCTCTGAAATGTTACTTCTTTTGCACATGACCTACCAGTATGAGTGGTAAAAACACAGGAAAACACCTCCTTTGTAAGGGGAGGTAATACATGTCATCATTAGATTCAGATGTAACATAACCCTAAGTAAGTAATCTTTGCTGCTTATTATCTGTGATGCAAATTTTGATGCCTGCCACCAGCCTTTCTCTTCCCTGGGCTGCGATAAACAGCTTTTGTCCTCTGTGAGGCTTCGTACACTCCGAAGGCATAGACCAGGTAAATCTTTAGTTTCTGTTTCGGTTCTCAGTCAAATGCAGCCAGGCTCTGAAAGAGAACTTCCTGTAGGATAATAATCTAATGAAACCTGTGCCACAAGAGGTCTAGGTGTACAGTGGATCAGAATTCAGGGACTGTTTGCTGCTTCGTAATAGTTGTGTTGTGTAGCCTTTGAGAATTATTTAATTTATTTTACCTTTTATTTTATCTTACTTCATTTTCCACATACTCCGTCTTGCCTATTTATACTACAAATAGCTTGGGGCAGGGACTCTCTTTTATTAAATGTTTGTACAGATCCTAATAAAATGGGTTCCCAATATCACTGAGTTTCTGGGTGCTACTTTGTCATCAGTAACCACTATGAGAACTGCTGATAAGATTCTGACATTATAAAATGTGAATATGTATTCTGATTCAATACCAACCACAAACCTTAACTGCTATTCAGTGTGCATGTTTTGCTGCCATTTCAGCCATTCCTTACTATGAGTAGGAACTTCATATAGAAACAGATGCAAAATAAATGTCATTATTTTTATTAGCTTTTTTCTTTTTCTTCTATCCTGAAGGACCTCTAAGAAAAAAATATTAATAACATACAACATATGTGTATAGATAATGCACTGCTATTAAGCTCCCGTGGTTCTCTGTTCAATTTGCAAACTCTTAAAGATAAACATTTAACTAGGTAGTTCTTTCCCCCTCCTCCCGCCGGTAATATCTGTAAGAAAAAGAAAGGGTCACCCCAAACCACCTGGCAAATAGAGCCTTAGATGTCTGTTTTACTAGCCTGTTGCCTGATCATAAGCAACATAGGTCCTTGCTTATAAACTGAGTATACATAAGTGTATTTCTATATAGTTCAGTAAAACTGTATTTTCATGGTTGTAATACACAACAATATATGCCTGCCTTCTTCCACTGTGCTGGGGGTGTGATAATGTTTTTTGGATCCATTCTTGGGAGCTGTGTGTTATGGGATCAAATTGGTTTGGGTTATGTTTTTTCAGTGATCAAAGCACTTGGTCCGTGTACTTAAACTGATGCCTTTGATAGTCTTTCAGCTTAACCTGGCATGGTGACAAACATCTAGATATGCTAACTTGAGTTTAGTTTTTTTTTCTTACAAAAAATATATTTGACAAAACATTAGTTTCTGACATCCAAAAAACTTGTTAACTTGGTTTAAATATAACAAATTCATCTGGAAAAAGAAAGGATATAAAGGAGGAAGTATTTCCTCTTGTCATTGTCAAAGCTAAAACACCGACTTTTCACTTCAAGCACTGTTTTTACTCTTAAATTACCCCATTACATAAACGAAAACAATCAATGAAAAAAAAATCTAAAAATGCAAGAAAGCAATTTAGCGAAAACATTTTTTTATATGAATAAAGAAAAGCATGCCGTACTTAAAAAAAGCCCACTACTATTCACACGCCACTGGGATAATAACTATATACCAGCTATTTGTTTATGATTAATTCTGATTTTAGATAATAATAGCTCTGTAACTCATAAATTGTACAGATGATGTGAAAAAAAACATAACAGGGGTACCCTGTAACCCCTCTGTAGAGCTATGCAAACTCGCACGGTGGGGACACAGCAATGTATTCAGACATCCACAATTTCAGAAACTCTTCTGGTGGGGCGTGCACACATGTACGTGTCCCCGAGCGTGTTTCACACCGTGCGGGTATTTATTCCTCTCTCTAGTGGGAATGGGGAGCCCGTGGCGCCGGGTCTGTGTGTGCGTGTCAGGCTGCTCCCCGCGGCAGCCGCCCTCCCTCCGCAGCGGGAGGAGGGACGGCGATGACCTTGACCGAGCCCGAAGCGGCGGGGCCTCCCGCGGGGCTCACGGCGAGGCCGGGGCCGGGGCCGGGGCCGGGGTCGGGGCGGTGTGGCCGGGGCTCTCGGCCTTCACCGCCCCGCGCAGTCGACCCCGCAGGCAAGGTGGCTCGGCGGGGCGTTGCCTGGCAACGGGCGCCTCGCGGCCGCTGGTGGCGGGGAAGGGCGGCCGGGAGGCCGCGGCCCTTGGCGGCCGGCCTGGGGCACGGCGGCGGGTCCCCCGGGCAGGAGGGGCGGGGGCTGGAGCACTGCTGGAATGACGGCGAGGTGCCTGGGACAGGCGTGTGGGAGGTTGCCAGGCTGCGTGAGGAAACCTACCCCTCCCCTCCCAGGGAGGTGCCACCATTACATGATTCCTTTACACATATTTAACAAACCAGCTGAGAATGACTGCTAATTTGGGGGTGTGGGTGTGGGTGTGGGTGTGTGCGCTCAGAGAGGAGTGCTTGTGTTGGCACTACTTTTTCACCTGCTCCTCATCCACCTGCTGGGGTACTGAGGTTTTTGTATTCACACATGAGAAAAGAGATGCCTTTCGCCCCTCGTCTGCTGCAAGCCATTGAAGCAGTGTCTAGATAATAAAACTGGTGGACCATTCTTGACAAGAGCCAGCAGACTGATTGCTAATTTAATGCTTAGGCATTATTCACATTTCTTTAACCATAATTGCAGCATAATGATACATCTTCATTGCTGCCTTGTTGCTTGATGAAAAGAGGCCAGAAGAAAACACATTAATGAATAACATTTTTAGAGGACGGTATCATGGAGAGTATTGAAGCATAACATAGATATGGGCTGATAGGAGGACTGACTAAATAAAACCCCATAATCCTACCCTATACCAAAGCGGTCCAAAAGCACATTTTATTTAGCTTTCATGCATTTTCTTCATTATTAAGAAACGGGGAGGACAAATCCTTCTCTGATGAGTACGCTTTTAATTATTACAAAGGCTCTGCTTTGTTTCTACTTTAGTTTGGAAGGTTGTCTGTTCTTTTTTAAATGTTTAGCCTGAAAAATTGTGTGACTAAATGAAGATCTTCCATTTAAAAGCCTCAAAACCAGATACAGGTGAAACATCCATTTAAAAGCCTCAGGAAACAGGTACAGATGCAACATCTAAACTGCTATACCTGKAGCGTTTTCAGTTAAAACTCCTCTTGCTATAATACACTGAAGACTTAARCAGATTTATGTTGTCCAATCTTCTTAAGGAAATCTTCTTTATAGTATTGTCTTAAACTAAAATGCTATATTACTTTAATTTTGTTGTGTGAGTTTTGTGATAGTTTCTAATGATAATTTGTGTGCTTTTTTTCTGATTAAATTATTGCAATTTAAATTATGCAATCACAGTTGGTACATTTATTTAAGAGATGAAAAAGGAATCAGTAAGTGAGCACTGTGTAAGGAACAATCAGTTGTCAACAATCATGTTTTGTCTATGTATATAGCATTTTGGCCAAAAGGCTAGGAAATAATAATGATGATGATGATGATAATAATAATATTAATTATGATAATATTAATGATGATAAACCACAAACAAAAAACCTTAGAATTGCCACCGGCTGTAGTTGATTCTACACTAGTTCAAGATTTATCAATAGCTATCAGCTAAGGAAACCGTATATCTAAATTCATGTAATTAAATGCCTTTGTGTGTTTCAGGAAACGTGATTATTTTCACTTAATTTTATGTCCATCAGAAAGTAGGTTAAACTCAGTGTTCTATATTATCAGCTGATAAACTGAATATCAACTGATACTGAATATTAGTCAGTATATGAGAATATCAACTTATCAGATTGCTAACATATATAGTTAATAGTAAGAAAACTGTTTAACTGTTTTACCAGCCTTCCTTGTGTTCTGTAGAGATGGCACACCTTAGGAAACCTGTGGTATAAATCGCTTTTTCCAAGGGTTGCCAAAGGTTTCTATGTGGCCATTTAGTTTGATTTGACTAATGCATCCCCCTCCAAATCTATAAACGTGTTTGTAGAGATAGTGATGTTGACTTCACTTCCTGGCTCCAAGCCTATATAAAACTCAGCATGAAAAAAGCAGCACTCTTGCTTCAGCCCTATTGCTGTAGCAATGGTGCCCTAGCTACAGGTGGTACAGGTTGTGAGATTTTTATCTTCCCAAGACTTAATAGAAAAAGTTACATTAAAAAAAGAAAAAAAAGAAAAAGGTGTTTACACAGAATAGCCTCTTGTCCTGTCACTGGGTACCACTGAAAAGAGCCTGGTTCTGTCCTCTTTGCACCCTCCCTTCAGGTATTTATATACATTGATAAGATTCCCCCCTGAGCCTTCTCTAGGCTAAACAGTCCCAGCTCTCTCAGCCTTTCCTGATCTGTGAGGTGCTCCAGTCCCTTCATCATCCTTGTGGCACTTTGTTGAACTCTCTCTGGTATGCTCATGTCTGTCTTGGGCTCCTCAGTACAAGAGGAGTACAATACGGCAGGTGTGGCCTCACSAGTGCTGAATAAAGGCGAAGGATCACCTCCCTTGGCCTGCAGGCAATACTTTGCCTAACATAGCCCAGGATACCAGTCACCTTCTTTGCAGCAAGGGCAGGTTGCTGGCTCACGTTCAACCTGGTGTCCACCAGGTGCCTTTCTGCCAAGCTGGGTAGCCCCCAGCATATATTGGTGCATGGTATTGTTCCTCCCCAGGTGGAACAATACCTCTCCTTTTGAAGTTCCTGTCAGCCCATTTCTTCAGCCTCTCAAGGTCCCTCTGGATGGCAGCACAACTCTTGGTGTATCAGCCACTCCTCCCAGTTTGGTGTGATCTGCAAACTTGCTGAGGGTACACTCTGCCCCATCATCCAGATCATTAATGTTTGTTAAACAGGACTGGACCCAGTATTGATCCCTGGTACACCACTAGTCACTGGTCTCCAACTAGACTTTTCTTTTTTACTGCTCTTTTTTGCTAAGCAGATCCTTTCTTTTGCCCCCTGGAGAGTCTTATGGATTTACTAGCTTCTTCTGAAGAAATAAAATTGGGCTTACATTTAAGATCAGTATAAAGGAATAAAACAAAAACACATGTCCAGTAATTATGAAGCCCAGRTATACCACCTTCTTGTGGTACAATGTAGTAGCAATGATGCATGTCAGTGACAAGAAGTAATTGACTTAATGGCACAATGCCAGACCCAAGCTGATTGTAACTCTATTCTGTACTTGTGGACAGCCTGCATCTCTGAACTCTCAAGGCTTTCACACAGTGTTTGCTCTGGGCCTCAGGTCTCTAGCTTTGACCTGTCTTTTGCTCTGGAATTACGTGATTCTTTTGTTCTTGGCTTAGATTCTGAACTGTAGCCATCTAAAGCAAAGGCGGTCATAGTGAGACACCAGACCTTCTCCAAGAATGGTGCTGCTGCTTTACAAAATTATTTAATCTATAATTTAAGAAGATAATCTTAAAAAAATAATAATGCAAACAACAAAATATCTAACTCATCTTTCAGGTTTACTATCCCAAGGCTCTCGAAAAGCCCAACTGTTATGTTTCTTCCTCAGAGCCCTAGGCAATCCATCCTGTCATGGTAGATAGCACTGTGCTACCTGGATTTTAATCAATTTGGATACTTTTGCCTGGCAGCCTTATAAACAGGCAAGGATGTGAAGAAATTATATCTATGTTAGCATAAATATGAAAGTGCCCCCTTCTTTAGGTTAAAAAAGCTAGTAATAAACTAGTGGCAGTGAAGGGTCAAGACAACTTTTCCAGAATGGCAGAAGGCAAGTGGGAAGTTGATACAATGTGTTTTGTGTTTTTGTAAACTGAATTTTCACAGAAGGGTATTCAAGAGTAGTGGCTTTAGATGGAGAAGTAAGTCATTACAAATGAAAGAAAACAGAAAAAAAAATGCTTTTACAGCAATTTGGGTGATGAAAATGTACTTAGAATAGAGGATGGAACAATTAAAGGAAAGTACCTAGAACTTCCATTTGGAACAGGAATTTTGCTTATATGTTGCTGGGTTTCTTCCCTCTCTCCCCCCACCCAATTGCATTGCTATATCAAAATTATTATTTTGTATGCTTCCAATTATCAGATATTATTTAACAGGAATGGATGTTCATGACATGGATTTGATAACAGATGAGTGGTTAAAGTTAAAAACCACCATGTATTGCTGTGTAAAATACAAAATGGCAACTTCTCATACAGATACTGGTTCCATTATAGCTTATTTGTCTAGAAAGAAATTATGATTTTTTTTCCCCTACAGCATTTCATGAAAACAAATGTGTTTATTTTTCTATCACACAACCAATTTACCATGAAAAAATTCAGAGTTCAAAAGTGAATTGTTTCTCAGGGATATACAGTGCAGCACACAGACACCACTTCTTATCCTCTTGAGGCAGAAACTGTAAATTAGATTTTAACAAGCCAGATGCAGGCAATATAAATTTGTACAAGAAGCCTTAGCAATAAAAAAGAAAAAAAAATCTGATCATAGGTAGTGTGGAAATAGTGGTAGTTAATACTGAAGTAAATTCAGATTTGTTGTGGTCATTTATGGAAAAGCACTATTGCATGACTTGTACTGTATGTACAAATTTGAGATTATTGAATAATAAATGAGTAATAATGATTATTGAAATCTTAATCTGGAGATTAAGAATCCCAAAGTCTAACATGAAGTCTTCAATAAAGGAAAGAGCTGTCAGTCACACTGGGAAGGGTATGCTGCACTTTCAAAAACCATTTACAAATAAAATTTGCGCCCTGGAGCCACTGACACGGGATGTCACTCAGAGTACATTTCTTCAGATATGTGACAGGGTGCAGCAAGGGCCAGCTGCTTCCTAAGGAACGGGGAGCTGTGAGCCAAGGGTGACACCAGGCCTGGCAGTGCTCTCACCAGTGGGCACCATCCCTCAGGTTCTGACCACAGTGGGCAGAGCCGGGTGCTGTAATGGGGTCTATCGACAGTCCTGGGCAGGCAAGTGACAACCTGATGTCAGAATCCATCCAGCAGCAGGAGAAGGGGACGGGAATGGGGCTGGAGACATGGATACAAGCGTGAGCCTGAGGTCCATTCTGGGGACAGGGCTGGAGACCAGCACCTCTATGGGACAGGGGATTGAGGGCCCCAGTCTGAGCTGAAATGAGGCTCGTGGGTCCACGCGCAGGGGTGGGGGGAGTTCCCCGAGGAGGCTGCGCGGGGCCAGCAAGGGCTGGTAGTGCCCTCGCAGCCCTGACAATATGTAACTCTGTTGTCAGATGTGAAACAGCTAATGACAATAACATTTTAAGAATCATTACTTATCACCTAAATTAATCGGTAATGAGTTATTAATCAAGGGAGATGACTGGTGGTGGTTAAACTCCTCAGAACTATCTTACTCATTCTAGGTTTTTTTTGCAACTTGTTTCTATTTTTGAGGCTGTCTGCTGAAATATAAAAGGGACTAAGAGATAAATCAATCAAGCAGCAATACCCACAACAACTTAAAAGAAAACAAAAACCTCATGCCCATGAGCATGAAGTACCAAAAAGTAGCTTTACAGATGTCATTCAGATATGTAAGTCAGATATGGCACGTATGTAGCCTGACTGTTTAGAAAATGTAGGAGAAGTAGGTAACAGGCTTTCTTTCCACCAGCCAGAAATAAGCTATTCCTCAAACCTAAATAGCACAAGTTGCCAAGGGCAGAAAAGCCCATGTCCCTGCTGATTTTACTGTTTACTACCTTTTAGTGTTACATTTAGGGAATTTTCAAATTTATGTTCTCCAAACCCCTTCTTCTGTATGTACAAACTGATTCAGACTTTTCAATCCATTAAGGTCTATTTTTCAGTATTGTAGGTCTAAAAATCAGTTCTCTCTCATCAGTGTAAATATCTTTATAGGATAGTTAGCAATGTAGCAGCATTGCAGGGCTTTTTTCAACTCTACTCCCAGTGTAACAGTAGTGTGCCTGACAAAGAGAAAGAAGAATGGTCTATCTAGTCCCCAGCTATGAAGAAAGAGCTTATGGAGGCTTGTAGCCACTCTGACTTGCCCCATAAAAACTAAACTACACTGGTCTCCTTAGATTGGGAGGCACAACATGGCTTAAAGTAAAGGGAATTATAAGGGCTGTGTGTTCTTTAAATAAAGGGAATAATATTTTCTTTCATCATTCTGTCCTCACTTTGCAAACTTGCTGAGGTATGGATGTGATGGAGTGACAACCTGATACAGGAATGCATGAAAACAGTTGCACAGTGTTAAAATAATTTCAAAAGCTTTGCTGATTTTTTTTTTCTATTTTACTTTAATGCTTTATCACTAGTAATCAGCATGCTGTTACTACTTATGGATACAATCTTTGCATCATATGGAAGGACACTGAAGATCCTGAGTAATAGTCAAACATGTCTTATAGTGCTCATTACTCTGCAGTAGTAAAATCACCAGCCAGCAATCGAAAAAGAGAAATGATCACATCAAGAATAAAGTATCCCAGGGAGAGAATTAATGTCACAATAATTACATGGTTCACAGTGGAGGATGTGTGGTTATTAGCAGTTCTAGAGAAGCTAATTAAGCAAGTCAAAATTCTTTTTAAACCAGTTTAATCAAGAGAAAAGGTGTTCCCTTGGCCCTGAACAACTAACATACAAGGACTGAGAATTCATGGGTACATCAAAAAGAAAAGAAAGCTGGTAATTGTGCTGTACTGAGCTGAGCTACCTACAATTAAAAAAGTGCTAGCTAATGGAAATAGAAATCATCAAATGGTTCTCTTTTAGGCAAAACACAGCAAAGCAAGACTACCGTTCATTAAGCCTCAGTGCTTTGTTACATAGTGCGTACATATTTCTTTATCATGATTGACTACATTGTACTTTTCTGTCATATCAACAAAGTTATTTTGAGGCAACCTCTCTGCCTTCCCTGATTCACTCAGAAATATCAAACTAAAGCACGGGAGAATCTGTCATGGAATGGAGAGGAAAAAGGCACTTTAGCTCATACCAGTCACCAGAACCAAATTCAAAATGCATCCTGTCGAAGTAAACAAAACCTTCTGCAAAATTTGCAGTGTGTCGCGTAGTGGCATGTTCTACTCACCCCCCACCCCCTCCAACATGCTGGTGGTTTGCTACTGGGACCAGAAGAACACTGGCTGGCTCATGAATGTCTGTCTGAATGCCAGCATTGACTGTGCTTCATTGTGATTCAGGAGGTATAATGGAGTAACTGGATTTTCCTTTTGCCCTAGCCTCTTAGCACACACAGAGATTGTGCCACTGGAGACAGTAGGGTTCTCAGCTATCTTACTCTGTTTATTGTGAAACCATAATCTGTCTGGAATCATAACTTTAATTTGTTTCTTTTTAAAAGTGGACAGTAGTTTGCCTAGCATGCAAGTTTGCTGTTAGATTCCATTTAAGTACCCTTGTAATCATAATGTTGTACAATAAAATAAATCCACTRTTGTAAGAAATGATATTCTAGAATGTGATATAGACAGCACTCAGATTTTTTGTTATTCTGCTCTCATAATGTCAGCCAGTGTCTCATTATAACAGTCATAACAATTCCGTTCTGAAATTCATCACAATATTTTTGCAGTTCTAATGCCTTAAATGATTTTTCAAAGTGGAATTGTGGGTTCTGTCTTTACTGAATCTCAAAACCCTACAAATGAAGACTGATAATTGCTAAAGAATGAACACTAAAAGAGCGTAATGCATTAAGAATATCTTTAAGATTATGGAGTTTGTCAATTCAAGAATCATATACAATGAAATTTAACTGATAAAATATACTTAACTTTAAGAATGTCTTCTTACATATAGTTTAAAATGCATGAAATTGTCAGAATATTACACAGAGTTAATAAATTTTCCTGTGCTTAGCAATAAAGAAAAATGATAAATCTGAAAGATGGGTTTGAAACTAGATAAGCTTTTGTGTATAGGAGAAATAAGAATAGAGGGTGTGGAGGAATGATGAAATGCAAAATGACATGAAGTTTTAAAGATGTTACTAGGCAGTGGGTGGATGATGCGTATCTATAAACAAAGATCAGACACAGAAGGAATATATGACAGAACTTTCTGTGCTGCAGATGAGCCACATGCATGTGCAATGGAGTTGTGTCAGTAATTAACAGAGATGCTTATATTATTAAGCTACATAAGACAATACCTATTCACCAAGGTATCTACAGTGTTGTCTTTAAGCATCTAAAAACTAAGTCTAGTCTAATCCAGTTTTTCAGGTTCTTTCTAAAATCAGTGGAGAAAGGATAATGACTCATTCTATCATAGGTTTATATTCTCCTGTGGAGACCCATCTCTTTACCACAGAGGGAGCTAATGGCTCAGCTGTTAAGTGACATGTAACCTACTCAAATAAAAAGCAAATGAAATGAAAAAAGGCTTTAAAAAGGAAAGTAAATGGAAGAAAACAAAGACCAGCAATTAGGTGATACCCCAATCTACATAATAAATAATGGAAGAAAAAATTATACAGACTGATGTAATTTTAAAAAAATGTACAGTTATTTTTAGCATGATTTTTTGAAGTGAATATTCAAACCAAGTGTCTCAGAAATGTCTACCTACATATCTTACTGCAAACCTTGCACAATGGTGTTGCTGGTCTGTGCATGGTTTCAGATACTATACTTCCAGTGCGTTCATACATATCTGAAAATGTATTTCATGCTGTACATTTTTGTACTGACACTCAACTAATCCTCTCACATATGTTATCCTGTTTCCTTTCTTTTTGTTCTTGTTCTACAGGGGCCTGATCCAGCCTACTGAAGTTAAAAGGAATTTTTCCATTACTTCAAAACAATTTGGATCAATGCCATACATCTAATCTCTCTTAGGAAAATGAATTTAAATCACCAAAAACTTGCAAAGATGTCATTATATAGTCAATTGCTTAACAAATATCAAAATAAACCTTCTGCTATGTATCTCAGAGGCATATTTTAATAAAATTTATCTTTTAAAATCACTGATGAATAAGTTACTGATGAAATAGTTCCTGCAGTGTAAGGACCAAGTGATAAAATAGCTAATGCTCAGTTAATCAGTTTACTTAGCCATTTTAGATGCTTATGCTTCATGTTCTTTAGGAGTTTGTTTTTGTAATTAGTTATCAATCAATATTGCTAATGTGGTTTACAGTAGCCACCAAAAATTAGATTTCCCTGGCAATGAGAAAGCTAATCTACTCATCTGTTTCTTTCTACTGTAAAAGTATGTGTCACTGTAAAAGTATCAGCAAAAAAAGTGTCTGTATTTTTGTCTCATTATTTTGAAAGATGCATGTACAAGTTTTATAAATACTGCAAATAGGACTTTCTATCAGCCAAAAATATTTTAAGGATGTAAACTGATAATGGTGAACTTGAGCAGAATTACTCTGAGCAGCCTGATGTTTCCTTTGTGTGAGATTTCAAGAAAGTTTTCACTTTGATTCATAACAAAAGCTAGAAAAATGGAAAGTAAGTTACTTTTAAAGCATATTACAGAACAATGAGAACATATCTGTGCATTTTTTTCTGGTGGGCTTTTTTGGCTATTTTTTTTTAGCTTTGATAAATGAAATGTAACAACTGATTGTTGCATTCTTCAGAAGCCCGTCAGCTGTTAAAGCCAGGTGCATATGTTCTTATTTAGGCAAGAATATCTGCTCCTGTAGAACAAGGGAGCCTTGCCGTCCTGAGAGTTCTTTCTTAGTATAGAATGCTTAGAACTTTTCCATTCTTTGCAAAGTCTGGAAGCCTGGAGTCGCCAAATCTTAGATATGATTAGGAATGCTTCTCGAGAGTTAGAAAGTCTGGAAACCTATATTACTCTACTCTCAATCGTCTTATATTAATTAGTAGTAAATTAAAAAAAAATGTTTACATGAAATAGCACTTTCTTATATGGAGGAGTCTTATAAGAAAGTCCATAATCAGCTTATTTGTTTTAAGGTAGGAAAGCATTTTAATAACTTACTGAATTTGTAGGCTAAAAGGACTAAGGGTTTAAAGTTGGATTCTGGATTATGGTGTGTTAAACAGTAGGTGACCATTTTTAGCCATAAGTGCACAGGACTTAGGATGAATTGCCATCATGAAATAAAATGTCAAAGGACTTAAAGGGTTTAACAAAATTTTGAGTGCAACTTGGAAGCTTAGAAATGTTACTCTATTTCGGTTTAACAGAACTGTGTAAAATTCAATAGTCATCCAGAAATTTATTTTGAAAATTGAAGACATTTTGGATATTATAAAATCACTTTGATTTTATTCCTCATATAGAAGGTCATTTAAAATAATAAAATAACAGAACAATAAYGTAATCTTAACATTTTAATAATTACTTTAGCAGTTGCATTTATTCATATCATTTTTTTTCATGTAACAAATGACCTCTAAAGTAAAAAAATAATTAAATAGGATATTTAACAAGAGCTTCTTTTCACGTTCTTAAAATCATAAATAAATTTCACACTGCAAGARCATTACACAGCCCTCTCAGACCAAAGTAGATTCCAAAGAGGCCAATGTTTGTCTGTAGTTAATGTGTTGGTATTATTAGCAATTTTTAGCTTTACAATAAATTTTGATAATGAAGTAATTTTCTCCCTCCATCATCTTCATCCTGATCCTACCATATGTCTACAAAAAATAACTATAATCACTGTGTATAATCCATCCTAAGGGAAATTCATGAAAGAAATAGGATGCTTTCAAAAACTCTGAAGATTGTATGCAATGAAAATTATTCTGATTAGTCTTGAACCAAAAATCTGAACTTTCATGGCATGTTTCACTGTGGATCGTTGTTTAAAGGTCTATGTAAACTGATTAACTTTTTTGCAAGCAACATGTTATTATGATATTTTAATTATATTTTAATTAATTAAGTTGATTATATTCAACTGATATATTTATTTAATTATACTTAAGGTATTTATAATTATTATAATTATTAATTATATAATTGGGGTGATGATACAGCAATATGCATCGTTTACCCTGTTCTTTATAGCCAAAGAAATTCCCCATCCATTTCACATACTTCCTTATTCTCTTCCTAGAGAGACCAGCAGTGTTTCAAGATGCTTGCTATTTGTCAGGTTTTTAGACAACAGAAGACAAGAGCAAACAATACACTGAGAAAAAAACAAACAAAACAAAACAAAACAAAACTGCTGAACTGGAGAAGATAGCAACTTTTCTACTTTATTTCTGAAAACTTTTCCAGTAAAAGCTACTCTTGCTGTGCTTGGGAAAAAGAACACATATAATTCAAAAGACTGTCTCTCCTGTCCCTGTATCGGTGGATAACAAGATGGATAACAAGTGAACTGTGTTATAGAAGTCTGTCAAAAGCTTCCATGAAAGTTATTGCAATTTAACTGATAAACTCTTGGAAAGGGGAATGAATAATAGAGAAGATGAGACCTGTTTTGAATGGAGCATGTAGCAAACTTATTGCCTTGATACCTATTTTATTCTGTTCTCTGGATGAGATGCAGAGGAAAGAAGAAAATCCCTTTGCTTGCAGTGGAAAACCTGTGGCCCACAGACATAATCTCTTTGCATTTGTCAGTACCACATATCCTTTGTTTGCAAATAAGTTCCTCAAGCTAAGAGCTACCAGGAAAAGCAGACGGGAGTTTCTCATCAAAGGAGCATGCAGTCATCCTCAACAAATAACTTTACAATGCAAAACACAGTGTAGGAGAGACAGAAGGCAAATACACACAAAGGATATCAGTCATTCAGTGAACAGAGTGAGGCATGGCTTAGACTGTTTAGAAATGTTGAACGTGCTTGATTGAGTAGACCAGAGGAAAGACTGAAAAATGAAATAAAAAAACAGAATGAAGGAGGAAAAAAATATAAAAAAAGCCAGAGTGAAGGAAGCATGACCAAAGAAGTAGAATAACTAAAGGTGTTTTTAAAGAGACGACTGCAATTACATTTTTGAAAGGAAAGGGGGCAATGATATTATGAAAGCAGAAGGCTGGTCCGTGACCTATTAGCTATTAGATGAAAGAAAACCAGCATACTATCTTTCTATTGACAACATTGTCATGCTTGAAGAACACCACTTCCAAGTGCAATGCCTGCTAGGAAGAAGCTCTCAAGTCGGTCTGAGTATAAAGAATAGCTTAAGGATGTAGCTGATGCTTTATTAGGCTTTAATCGTGCACATTTTATTACTACTAATGACGGCTCTCAAGATGAAAGAAGCTGAGGGGAGGTGAGAGTAAGCTTGTGGGCAAGGCTTTCAGCTGGGACATAGAAGATCCGTGGTCAATTTCTAAGTGCCACACACTCCCTCTGGGTCTGCCAGTGTTCTTTGCCTCTGGAATACAAAGGTAAGAATGAGTATATGGCTCCAGGATACTATAATGATAGATGCAATTATGTTTGTGAGATTTTTATGTAGTGTATTTGATCCTGTAAGAGTATGAAGACATCAGTTTTTTATTTATGAAATAAAAGTGAAGGGATTTTTTTAAAATGGTGATGAGGCAAAGGTTCCTTTTCAGGAGGTATCAAGTAGCAAGCGGCTTGACTGTTTCTGTGAGATTATCTCAATTTCTGCCTCTCCCCTTCCCTTCTTTCCTTCCTTCATATTACTTCCATAATATGAAAATATCCTTGAGTCTTTTCAAATTTAGGAAAGACAGCTTTGTAGAAGTTATAGGAATTGGTCCTCACACTGAACTGTAATTCAGAAAATCTTGACAAATTGGATAAATTCTGGTTAGAAATTAGGAAAATCTATCTTGTGGTATATGCAATGAAACTTTGGAATATTTTGCTCAGGAATTTATAGAGTCCCCTTTCTTGGAGTTTTTGAAAGGCAGGCTAGACAGCTTTCTCTCAGGAATGATTGAAGTGTATTCATTTTTATCTTTAGCTTGGGCTAGGTGGTTTTTCAAGATTATCTGACAGGCCTGGGGTTTTGTTTATTTGTTTGATATCTAGTATAGAGGGCAAAAATTAATTGAAGTAAATAGAGATAATGATGTGCTGGCAAAGAAATTGCTTCTCATTATTTTTGTCTGCATATTTGCAGATACAGTTGTATTACATTGTAGATACAGTTTCATTTACCATTGACCAAAAGGGAAAGATTCTGCAGACCTTTTGAAATAATCTACAATACCATAAGAGAAAGTGATATAGCAGAGACAGTGATAATCAAAGACAGTTTTGTAATATTTTCCAATAGTGAGTAAGCTGAAAGAGTTTGGAAGTAAAGAAAAAAATAATCCACTTATGCTCATAGTTACTATACTTCTTTCCCAAACTTAATCAAAGAAATGTAAAGGACTGCAAAGTGTTAAACTAACCATGGAATGGAAAAAAAAATGCACTTGCTAAAAATAACACAAATATCAGATTAGTTTTACCAAATTTTCTCCTGGAATAACAGCAACAACTTTTTTTTTACATGTGAATCATTTGAAACATCTAAAAACTACACAAAGTCCTATGACAGAGAACAAAGAAACCTCCACGGGGGAAGTGGAAGGGTGTTATCTCACTTCCAGTACCTTAGAAATAAAAAATTAAAAGAGGAATATGATTTCAGTAATTCAGAGAATTCCCTCTTTCAGCTTTCTGATGTTTTTAGTTGCTGTTTGGGGACTACATCAAAATTAGAAAACAGAAGAGCTGATGGAATGCAAATTGACAAAGTTATGTTGAATACATATATATGAAGACAAGATGAAGAACAGTTCAGTCTTAATATTGAACAAAAATACAACCACAGACAAATAACTTCAAGAAGGCTAAATGGATGAATAACAAATTGATCTTGTCAACTCTTTGGAGATTCTCTTCAGAAGAAGAGGAGGAGAAAACCATTAGAAGCTGAACAATCTGAAATGTGTCCTTTTACAGTTCAGTGGAGAAGTCAGGGCCTCCTACTGATTATTCGGTGGGAAATAATATACAATACATGGCTATTAAAATTGAACATTTCATGGGATGGAGATCAAGTGCTGTATACTTTTAACGTATTGTCTATTATAAACAAATTCACTGATTTTTTCAACTAGAGTCATTCATTTGGTAAATTAATGAATACTTTTATACATTAGACTTCAGAGGCTTTATAATCTCTTTAAGGATCATAAAAAGATGAGATTCAATAGGTCACATGTACCCAGTAGTGATGTGCTGAAGATCCCAGAGGCAAAAGAGATCAAGATGGAAACTCAGGTCTGTGTTTTTAAAAAGAGTTGAAGTGGGATTATTTTCTAGTGTTATCATCTCTGTTAAATTGCAAGCTGTACAGTCCTTAGAGTATAACCCAGCTGACAAAAAATGTAGGCTCTTGAATGTAAATATTTCTAAATACTAACAAATGTATTAAATAGCTGGGCAGGAATTCACTCTAATTTATTAATCCCCTTGATTTATGAATTCCTATCAAGTATAGGAAAAAAATACCAAAATTCTCTCAAGTTAAGAGCTTCGATACTGGCTATATTAATGAAATATAATATAAAGGATTTTTTTTAATAACCAAATCTGTTTTCTCATATGTACTTTATCTATCAAAGCAGCAGGAAAAACTGAATATGGATATAATTTTTCTAGTTTTTTTGAAAAACAGTATTAAGCACTCAAGATTTAGGCTGCCGTTTTTTGCTTTACCTATGCCTAAAAGTAGCTACAGCTACAGAAATTGTTGGTCAGTCACAATTCCCTTTAGATATATAAAAATATACCTATGTTGTGTCATTTCCCTTCCCTTCCCTCTTCCCTTCCCTTCCCTCTTCCCCTTCCCTTCCCTTACCTCCCCTTCCCTTCCCTCCCCTTCCTTTCCCTGTCCTTTTTCTGTAACAGTCCTGTGCTGAGAAATTGCAGATTTTTCCAGTTTCAGTGATGTATTTAGAACTGGTCAGTACTCATCACAAATCATTATCTGTGCTCAGCAGCCTATGTTGAAGATGATGACCACAGCTAGTTCGGAGTGAATGAGTGTGCATCCTCACTTATCACAGAAAGCATCAGCAAAAAGGTAACTTGCTTAACTTCCAAAAGAGATGAAAGTTTTTTTGGCCATTCAAGGTGATTACTTCACAACCTGCAAAAGATCTTCACAGGTCAAGACAGACTAACAAGGCACTGTAGATATCCTGTCTTGCCAGTAAAGAGATGTTTGACCTCAAGAACTCTGAACATGTATTATAGAGTAAAAATAACATTTTTAATCAAAACTAAAAGGGAGAAGGGCTTTTCGTCATTCACTATTATTTTTCATCTTTTGTATAGCAGTTTTCTCTAATAGTTTAAGCATGCAGACTAATCCAGTTGTCCCATTACAACATTCCTTTTTTATCATACTTCATTTTGGCTTTGATAAATGCAATATTGACTCATTTATTCCTGTAGGAGCAACTGTCTTCTGGAAGACTGCAAGTGTCAGGTGTGATGCAGTTATTCATGAGGATGGTGTCATGGTGGTCCCTGATGGGCCAAGAGTGCTGTGGAATTTAGATCTCTTTCAGGTATTCCCAAAAGATCTATGAAATTCTTGTTTGCCCCAAACTTTAGAAACAGAATAAAGAAAAATTACTAAATATTCTTTTCATCTGGGGCATGGAAGTTTCCCTGACTCCCCTGAGTGATGGCAGTTGACCTACAGCACTCCAGTGGAAGAGCAAGACACTCTGTTTTAAAACCTGCATAAGATCATGTGACCATCATATCATGAACTGCTTTATTTTTTGGGTTGGTTTGGTTTTTGTTGGGTTTTTTGTTTGTTTTTCTTTAGCTCACATTTTGATAAAGATAGGATAGATAGATTGCTCTCTTACTTTTCCCATTCCCTTTGTCACTGATGACATAAACTGTTTCATTAAAGACATGGATTAGCCATAAATTTTGACTTGGTGTCCTTTGTAGTGCTCAAGAATATCCAGAATGGTGCTGCACGGTTTATTCTTGTAGCTTGTTCCCATTTTGACATCAGCCTTTATTTTCTCTCTCTTTTCTGATTCCTTTTCTTCTGTCACATCAAATATAAGCTGGTAGTCTTTAGTGTCTCTGAGCCTGATGACAGCCAAAAAAACCCAACAACAAAAAAGCACTTGAAAGTCATTATCATGCTGTTGTGCTAAGTCTACTGCTTAGCACACTGACAATATTAGGTCATCATTTCCTTTAACTCTCATGTCTGCTTATATTCATCTAGTTGTCTTTTGCCCTGTACTTAATTTGAAAGCCCTTTGGAGCCATTTGAAGATCAGTACTAAGTTCAGCCATGGGCATTACAGCAATGAAATTAATAACTATTAATATTAATCTCTAGAATCAGATAGATACCATGAGACTATGAGAGAAGCTTTTAGATCTAGATGGAATTACAACACTTCCAATACTGCTGATAAAACAATATTGATTGTATAAAAGCTGTGAAAACTGTACAGATTTTATAGAAATGTACATAAAAATAAAATTAATTTCAGTCTTTGTTCCCTTTTTTTGCACTTATGTCAGCAGTAGTCATGTAAATAAAAAAATAACTTTGAAATTAAAGCACTTAAGCATGTGCTAAACTTCAGGCTCCTGGCTAAAATCATGCTTAAATCATCATATAACTAAGGATGTGCTTAAGCAAGTTCCCTGTGCAACAATGAGATGTAACCACAGTGAGAACTATTCAGGCACACAGAAGTACACACAAGCACAATAGGTTCATGCTTAATATTATTACCCAAAAAATCCCAAAGCAGAATTAACATCACAAACACACTAATGTCGGACACACTAATGTCTGAAAGTCCTTGGTTTCAAGATATTTATTAACATTAATACATTTAATCCAAATATATAAAAACTAAATGTGGATTTGCATAGCCGTGTTGTTGAAATTTACAAATCTGTATAGGCAAAGTTATGTTCCAGAACTGCTGAGGCTACTTTTTAACATCTTTTAGCACCTTTGTGAGTCTGGCCTCAGAGAGGTAATGATCTTCGCAATGAAAATATGTAGTCTTAGCATATTTGATGAAAAATGTTTGCTCATCTGAAAGTCATATTTTATATGTTTTGTGCCTGAAACTGGATACAGCCCTTTCTCTATTTGTAGCTTCTTTATAAGAATAATTAACATTACAAAGGAACTATTCAGTCATCAAGCTGTTCCTCATAAATGTTTTCATTTCATAGGGATAACAGTTCCCTTCTGAAAAGAATTCTTCAATGATACTTCAATTAAGTCGAATACTGTAACTAGGAAAAGTTCCATTTTTATACAAGAAGACTGAATTGCAATTTAGACTTCTTCGTTATTGATTATAATGTGTTATCTGGAGAGTTTGTTCTGTGAAGCTTAAGAGTGTACGAGTATTAATCTTTTCCACTTGTTTCCATGGCTGACACAATATCATTGTGGTTCAAAAAGCTGTGCTCCAACTTCCTTTAACAGCTCTTTAAAAAATGCTTGAAGATTTGAAATGGATTTGGTATTATATACTTTCTTATCTGCCAAAAGCTCATGTACTGGTGAAGATCTCTTTTATTGACCATACAGAGCTGATTGAGTTAGATTTTTAATATTTGGGTAGAGCAAAAGACAGAGGAAGAATATTTTCATGTTTTCCAGTCAATGAACTGGACATTAAAAAAAAACGCAGAATATTCTCAGCACCCACTGGAGACACTGAGAGATACTGCTGCTTAACCTCATAGGAAGAACCAACAATCATCAGCTGGATTCTCTATTCTCATCCCTTTCCTTTTATTCCTTCCCAAGTTTCTGCTCAATGAATACCTGATCTTCTTTTGGCATTTCTTAGCCCACATCTTCAAAAATTATTAGAATAAAATCTCTCCTACTTCCTCAGACTAATGTAGGTCAAGCAAATCTTCATTAAATATAAACAACTACATTCTGATTAAAGAAACTAAAAAAGTCTTCATTTCTGATCTTATAATTTCAGAAAATAATTGTTCCCTGCATTTATAGGAGCTTCAAACCTCATATAGGCCTTGAGTGAATTGTTTGATTTTTTTTTCTCACTGTTCTACTGTATTTCTTTTTACTACTGTTTCACCTAACCTAGTATTTTCAATATAGTTCATGACCTTTCTAGCCAGTTTTTTTCTTAATAGAAAAAAAAAAATTATGTAACAAAACATTTACAATGGGCTGTGTGATCTTTATGAGGAACTACATAGGCTTCAGACACTTTCTCTTTGCTGATTATATGACATTGTGCCATGTTTGTTCTGTTTACAGGACAGGAATGGTGAAAGATAACAGCAGTTAGTCCCAGCTTCATTAAAAAGAATGATTTTTTTTTTTTTTTGTAAGTGGGAAGAGAGTGGATTCATCTAATCTTCATTGGGATTTGATAACCTAAAATTGTTGAGAACATTATAATTTGTTTTCCTTTCCTGCTTCTATTAGTTTCTTATTTATATTGCAAATTTACACATTTGTTGCTAAGATGATGGAACTGTAGTATGTAAAGAGAGAAGGCAAGTTCAGCAGAGTGCTTATGTGGGAAAAAATAAACTAAAGAGGGTATTTTATGATGAAGAGGGAATATCATTGTTCCAAAGCCTAGCACAGTTGGACTCTAATAAATACATTTTAAAGATACTATGCTTCCTGACAAGAAGGAAAAAAGTGAACACTAATGGTAGAAAAAGCATAACTAAAAAATCTAACTGTAAACTATTTTGTCATATCTTTACAAAACAATTCATAATTAAATTGATCAAAACATACTTTCTGAGAATAACCTAAATCAGAGTAAGAGAACTGAACATGAAAATCAGACACCAAATGAAATTTAAAAAAATAATGAGTCCACCCAGTAGTAACTTCTCCAGAGTAATTTTAAGACAGCAGGGAGTATACCCTTTGGATTCTTTGTGGAAACTATTTCCCTCATGTTATTTGTAAAACTGCTGCTAATTACTTGAGAAAATTTGATGTAACAAAGCCTGACTTAATAATCAGGACTATTAGCTTTCCTTACTTTATGCCATTTCAGGAGCCTTGAGAATAACAAATGCACCTGAAAATCAATTTGTTCTCCTATAGTTTGTCTCAAAACATATTAAAACATATATAGATACTGTTGTTATACATCAGAGAAAAATATTACCTTTGCTATACTATTGTCACTGAGAATATAGTTTAACAGACCAAATAGAAATATAAACAAATTTTCCTGATTCCAAAGGCCTAAATCCAGATGTTGAAAAATGAAATATTTGGCTTAGTAGCCTTATGTTAGGAGTTGGTCAGGCTATTAAAAAAATCAGTTAATCTGAAGCCTTTCAAGTACTAGTTAGTGAAAAAAGAAGGTGAAAAAAAATCCTAAAATACCTACACACATTCACACATTCCTCCCACTCAGGAAAACACTGGTCTTCATATGTGGTCTGCTTGCTGTGAAGTGTCTTTGACATTGCAAAAATACTTCTTCAAAAAGCTGTCATGAACCATACTGATAATTCCAGAACTATATATAAACATTGAGAAAAAAATAGACCTACCGTCCCCTAAGAAGACCCTAAGTTATTGATACGCTACAATCAATGCCGAAGGAAAAATGAGGCATTATCCATTTCTTTCTTTTTGCAAAGATACTACACAAATGTTATTCACTTGATCCAGAATGCAACATCCAATTACTGAACCCTGAATGTATAGAAATTAAAGTGGGTTTGTTTGTTTGTTTGTTGTTTTAAACAAAGAAGATAATTAATTATGTAACAAGAAAGGGAATCTATATCCTTTTACAATACTTTTAGTCTTTGTAGCAAGTTTAGATATCTTTAGCTTCCTCAAACACATAGTCTAATTTAGGCAGCAATAAGAGGTATTCATATAGGAAGGATTTTATCATATAGGAAGGATTACATGACAATTAATTTTGTCTAACACTGATTGAAATGTTTGGAATTTAAGAAGATCACTGAAGACTTTTTTTTTCATCTGGATGGAAAAGTGATGCATTTACAATGTGAAATTAAGAAAAAATCCATTAAAATATTGATATTTTAAAAATTATTTCAATTTTACATAAGAAATGTTTTTTAACTTCAAAAACTTGTATTATTTTGTGCTTGTACTTTGATACTCACACCTATAGAATGAACAAGGTGAGGACCTGAGTTGTTATAATTTTTTACATGGATTTTTTTTTCTTTTCTTTTGCCCTTTTTCTCGTAAAGTTATGAAACTGGATAAAAGAGAAGGAAAAAAGAGCTAAAATCTAATGCAGTCTAATTAAACCAATTCTCTGTATTGCCAAAAGAAAAAAAAGAAAAATGTAGAGGCAAGAAACAAATTTAGAATACAATAAAAAATAAGAAACTGAAATTTATGTTTGTGACGTTAATTCTGCTTTGGGATTTTTTGGGTAATAATATTAAACATGAAACCTGCAATTTGTATTTTGAGGTTCTTATGGGGAGCAGCTCATTTTTACTCAAGTATCCAGCCTTTAGTTCTGAAGATCTCTTGTTCACGGTCAGAATTTATTTTACTAATCATTCCAAGCAATTGCTGTATATTGAAAGGAACAGCAAGTCTGCAGACAAGAATGTAATGCAAACTCAGAATCTTATGTTTTAATTTTTACTTTTTAATTACAGAGCTCAAGCCCACTTTATTTTCTCTAGTCTTTCACCTTTTGTTCTCCTTGTGATCTTCCCCCTATAACTTGATATAATCTTTCCCATCTAACAGAATTGATTTCAGAAACTTCATAGTAGACTCTATAATCTTTCAAATAATTGTCTCTTATTTTCCCTTTCATTTCTGGGCACAGCAGACGTTGTTTAATGTGCTGGACATCTCTCTTGCATTGTGGCTGTGGACCCTTTTAGTGTCAATAGAGCCTTGGTTACTGTCTTTCCCATACCATRTCTCCCACTGGTGGTCTCTCTCAAAGTTAGTATCTGTTCTTGTTCTGTTTGCAATGGCAATATTGCAGCCATAGTACTCCCATGTTAGACACTTCCATTGGCTTAGCGAAGGTCCAGATTAGAGAAACTTTCAAAAAACATTTCTCTTGAATTATGGGCCCGAAATCTTGAAGCACTAAAGCATCCTGGCACACCTGCTATTCTGTACAGATCATGGTTTATTGCTCCTTCCTCCAACAATGGGTTCTCAATTCTGAATTAGGATGCATTTAGTTCATGGGATAATTCAGTTTGGAAGGGACCTCAGGACATCTCTAGTCTAACCTTCTGCTCAAAACAGGGTCAAGTTGCACGACTGCACTCTGCATAGCCTGCTTGACTGTCCCGATAGTGAAAAATTTTCCCTGAACTGCTTCTTAAATCCAATTATTTCTATCTGTATTGGGTCTGGCTGAGATGGAGTTAATTTTCCCCCAAAAAGCTGTGCTTTTTATTGGTAGGTAGAAAAGGTGTTGATAACACACCAGTGTTTTGGCCACTGCTGAGCGGTGCTTGCACAGCATCAAGGCTGTCTCTCCAACATTCCCCCCACCTTACCCCAAAGGCCAGTAGGCTGGGAGCAGGCAAGATGTTGGGAGGGGACATAGCCAGGACAGCTGACACAAAACTGACCAGAGGGATATTCCATACCATATGATGTCTGCTCCGCAATAAAGGCTAACCGAAAGGAGGAGGAGGGCGGGGCATTCATTGTTAAAACGCTTGTCTTCTGGAGCAACCGCTACGCATATTGAAGCCCTACTTCCAGGGAAGTGGCTGGACATCTCCTGCTGATGGGAGTTCTTTTCCATCTTATTTTCTTCCCCGCTGTCTGGCTGAGGAGGGGGGAATGATAGAATGGCTTTGGTGGGCACCTGGCATCCAGCCAGGGTCAATCCACCACACTATCCCTCTTGGTTTTCCCTGCTGTTGACTGACCATTCTCAGAACCACTTGCCCTTAGAATTGCCACAAAATTTCTGAAGTTTGTTGGGCTTTGGTTCTAGATATTATTCCAAATGAAGTAACTCAAGCCGATGGCAGCAGTCTGGAAGAGAAAATGTAGAAGAGATCCATTTCCTACTTTTCAATAACAACACAGTAAAATTAACCTTTTTGACATTATGTGAACTCCTTGTGTAAGTATCTGAATCAATACTTGTTTCCTCTTCAGCACCAGAAGATGGTTATTAATTATACTTGTCAATAGGTGTGGGAATCAGGGAAACATTAAGCCCATGAATGCTTGTCACTGTGGATAGTAGGTGATGTCAAGACACACTACAAGACAAACAACGCAGAATTTCCATCTGTGAGCAAGAGTGTTCCACCAGAGCTCAAAGTGCATCACTGGCTGCAGGAATTTTTTTTTTTTTTTTGTTCCTCTTAGCTGCAAAGCTCTGAGCTTTCACTGAGAGGTATGTGGAGCTTAAGTTTTTCTAATAATCTGTGTTCATTCAGAAGAGTATAAGATCCATCACCACAGAGCTGGTTCGTGTGGGATACTGTTCAAAAGCACCCATATTATAAAGCTATTCACGCAAATATTATTGGGGTTGAAAATACCAGCTGACTTGAGGGAGCACATCTTCAGAATGAAAAGATAGACTTAGATAAGATAACATAAAGATACCTAAGTACTGGTAAATTAGCTGTTTCGTGATTCACATTTTTCTCATCTAAATTACCTTTCATCTATCCTTTTCTCTTACCTCACCTTAGTAGTGAATGGGAATCTTATGCACAAATACAAGTTAAATTATCATTTCTTACCAGATTTTCAGACAGGCATGCATGAACATATATATAAAGTCAATTTCCCCACCCAGTCAAGAAGCCCCTATAGACATCTTCAGATCTTCATTATAATTCCTCAGAACCCCAGTTAAAATTCTGTTTTTTCATGCTATCTTCAAAGCATCTGACAATCGTTAAACTCATAAAGTTTTAAAACCACTGCCTAATATTGTCTCTGGACTTTATTTTACCACCCCCAGCCTCCAACCATCTGTCTCACTCCATCTGTTGTCTGGTCTTCTACTTAGTTTGAAAATTCTTTGGATGGGGATTGTCTTCTTGGCTTAAATTTGTGCATAGGTATCCTGGCCTCTAATAGACTTCTAAGTATTATGGTAATATAAATAATAGTAAGCAACAACCTCAGTTGTCAGTCAAGGAAGTATATTGCAATACAGTTTGACCAAACAGAAGGCAACAGAACATTTACAGTATCTGAAAGACTTTATTCATGGGACAATTTTTAATGCCTTACGTTCAACATATTTCTTTAATGGTAATTTTCAAATGTCTGTATATAAGCAGTAATCATTATTACAAGTGACTGTGCTGAAACTGTAATTTAATTAGTAGGCAATGCAAATTAAATCTCCGCCAGTTTTCTGAGATCTGAAAGGTTTATTTGCTTTAAGTTTAGAGTTGCTGATTCTTCTGGAAATTCTGTTTGTATGAGTACTGGTAGCATAGTTTGTGGGTATACACTACACTATTAGCCTGAGCTAATCACTGGAAGAAAATCTGGACCGAAGTTTGCTTTATATTTACCTTACTCTACCTACTTATAATGGCTGTTTATATGGTTTCTTTTATTTTGGTCCAAAAAACTATTAATCATTAAGAAAATAGAGTACTGCATCCCTCCACAATTAAAGCCTGGTCAGATGTATCTCCATTACCATTTCCTCCTGAGAGAGGCTGTCAGATTTCACTTTAATTCCAAGACTTCTATGAAAGATCACCTTAATTATAGGATTCTTGGCATGGCATTTATATTGTCATTCAACTTGATTGATGCATATTGCTGAGTTGTCAGTGTAAAAATGTATTAAATTTATTTTCAAAATGTATTTTCATTAACTATTTACTTGTTATGCAACTGGAATATAAGATATGCCTTTTTAAAAAATTCTTAAAAATAAGTATACATTATTCATTACAGATTTTGGGCTTGGCTCTCACTGAGAACTATTCCACCTCAAAAACCTTAAACTCAGGAAATTGCTGCAAATTTATTCTTAGGTTTAGCCTCACAATCAGTGCATATATTCCCAGCTCAGCCTTCAAAAGCAAGAACAACAGGCTACTTGAAAATTATAAGAAAATAAATAGAGTGTATATTCTGAAGTATATTATTATGTTCTAGCTTATTAGAAAAAATAAAACTGGTATAGGGTAAGAAGTTTCTCTTGACCACATGACGCTACTGTTTTAGAAGAGTTTTACACAGATCTACATATGAAAGTAACAGCATTCAAGGACTATAATAATTGAGGAAAAGAAAGTAAATAGTGAAAAAATGTGAACAAATAACATTTCGGGTGGAAAAAAGTTACATACCTGTTGCTGCATTCTGGTGATGGTTTCAGATGACATTATGATGATCTTTGCTGTTACCATGCAACTCCAAAAATGCTTATGTAATTTTAGCTTCTCTCCTGCCAAAAATATTCATATATAAAACCAGGTAAAAAAATCCTATAGAATATTACTCTTGGGAAGAAATAAAAAAGAAAGGAAAACTACTGAGCTAATATATACTTATATAAATATAAGATATATTTTCAATACGTAATGTGTTGAAATAACACATCCCAAGCCAGCAGTTATACTGGTCAAGTAACCAAAGTAGACCAGGCCATTATCTTTCTGAAAAATTTCCAGTGCCCTCAAAAGCTGTGCTAAACCCGCAACCTGCAATAATATGCTGTTGGTGAAATGTTTTCCGTCTCATGGGTTGAACATTTGACTCACGTGATTGCCTCCTGCTCTTTCAGAAACCTGGTGCAATGATGAAGATGGCAGTGAATAACAGCAAATAGAATTTACTTAGTCCTGATTTCAGTTAAACCAGTGAGTTTGTGACTACTTCACCTCTAGTTCTCTGTGGTAAAGGAGGGAAGGCCGAAGACCAAAGGATTAAAAATTTTTGCTAATATAATGAAATGCTAGCCACGGTTGACTGTAGAATAAGTATATAAACATTATGAATGAGTGCCACTGTATTGGCTTTGTTATCTTTCAATTCACAGTAGTGCATCTGATTTTTTCTTTCTGTTTTCCTTGTTTTAATAAATGCTGTGTCAAAACACTTTAGTAGACTGTAAAAAATATTTACAGACTTCTGAGTGCCAACAATATTACTGTAATTATCATAGAAGTGATGTACAGCATGAAAAAAATATCTTATTTAAGAATTTATTATTTAAATAGTGCAGTTGAAAGGCACAATCAAGTAACTGCATAACACAGTCAAGGGAAGCAGAGAATCCACTTCATTGTGTAGGACAGTTAATTTATCTTCTTTACTCTGGAATCCCGCTTGTCATATAAAACTGTGAGGGCAGAGATGAAGCTCAGTAACATAAGGCTTATTAAAAAATAAAATACATTTCAACCTCACTTTTAAAATGGTAAAATACAAATTAATTAGGATGCTGCCAAATGAATTATGCAGCTTATGCTTCAGAAGTGCTCAGCAATTTTATGTGGACTGAGTTTTAGGTACCCAGCTTGAAGTAAACATGCAGTTTGCAGTTATGATTTATATAGAAACAGCACACAAGTTCAGTGACAGAACACAGAACAAAATGAAGAGTTTGCACCCAAAAGGTAGATATTTTAACACATCCCAGCATCTTAAAAGTTCAGGCCCAAAGTATTGGATCACCTGTTCTAACTTCAGGTATCTATAATGTATATACAAGTCAGTCATTGTGACTTCCTTTACAGGCAGTGGAGAAAAACAAGTATCTTTAGCGTGAGTCTCCTCAACCTAAGAGCCATGGGATAGATTATGTTCTTTCTCTATAATAAATGGAAAGACAGTCTAATTGACTACTCTGATGTGACCTCTAAAAATATTTCAAAATATGACACCCCAAAATAACTCATAAAGATAAGCAAATATTCCTGAAAATCCTTGTAATAAGATCATTTATCTTTAAGCTGTAATTCAAATTATCATTTGCAATAGTTTATGATTAATTACATTGTTCTATTAAAAGGAACTTGCAATCTTTTCAAAAGGTTTACTTGAACTTTTAAGTTTTTTTGCAGGTTATTAAAGGGATAATGACTTTTTCAGCCTACCTTCCTGCACCTCTAATCCTCAGAAGTCCACCTGAGAGTAAGCTAAGCAATGCAAAAAACGCCCCGTTTCTTTGTAACTCAATATTTGTTTAAGATAAATTCCCTTGTCATATTAATATATATTATAGAATATAAATCTTCAGTGACAGTGATCTTCAGCTTTTGAGGCAAGATTAAATGAAGTCTCATATTTATTCTTCTAATTATATATTCCCAAAACATTCAGAGGTATAGACAAGTATGTATACAGGCTTTTGACTTTTTTTTCCTTTAGATAATAAAATGCTGTCTGTTTTCAGTGATATATATGTCAGTCTTCAACCTGTCATCTAAATACTCTTCTGTTAGATTTATTTTAATCTCTTTTGATGACTAACTACATTATTTAGTTTTACCTATGATTTAAGAGCAAATATTGTCCTTTTTCCTAATGGATGAGGAATAAAAAAAAAAAAAAAAGAAATGAAAAATCTTTCTAGGATGATCACCACCCTTATGTTCTGGAAAGTAGGAGAGTGGTTACACTGCAAAATGTAACAAAAAATGGTCTTTCATTTTAATCAAAATTTATAAGTAGAGTTAATTTGTTACCAAACCAAGTTATTGAGTGATATATAAAGAACAGAAGACCTCTGCGTAAGAACATACAGAGGACTGGTGGAAGAAGTAGTTACAGATCTGGTAGCTTATCATGTCAGTCTGCAGACCCATGGTCTTAGATGCAGAGCTCTCCTTTGACCCAGAAATACAACCGGGGAATGCTTGAAACAAAAGTTTCCAAGAGGCTCGACTAGTCTGTTCTTCGTTTCAGAAGAACCAGGAGACATGGAGGCATGACAATTTACTCATTTTGAACCTTCCACTTCTTTAAGAATGGAAAAACCTAATAATTAATTTTCACATTATAGGTAAATATTTTCTCTGTTAGTTTATCTAATTCATGTTTAGTTTATGATAGAAGGTATTTTTAGAAGAGAGGCTGTAAACTTGTGGGTTGTATTTTGTTGGACTTTTTATTTTCTCAAAGAAAAGGTCTCAGTTTGCAGTTTTGTTTGGGTATTCATTCCTTCCCAGATCCCATGAGCTGGCACCTTGTTGTTGTAAATCAAGTTAAAGAAGAAACGTCCCAGAAGAGATTTTACAAGGATAGTGTATCTGTTTGATGATAGTGTGCAAGTGGAGAACCCTGAAGGTTAATAGATGCACCATGCTTCTCAGAGTCATTCCTGATGCCTCATCTACCATGAATCCAGCTGTTTGTCTTGATATGAAATTGGGGCTCTGTGCATTCAGGAGACTGAATGTAATGGATATGACATATTTGACAATGACATATTGACGTAATGACATATTTGTATTCCAGGTTTTACAGGAAATTGTGAAATTACTTCTGATCTACTTATGTAGGTATGACAGGACTTTTAAAGAAGAAGGAATTGATTGTTCTTGCTGGGCATAGTTTCTTCACAATTTTTCATCCACTTCCTTGGCTGCTAAGAGTCCAAAATATACATCAAAGCACATTTTCGGGAATTGAAATTAATCAGAGGCATTCCGTCTCTTCTTTTTTTTCCAGTCACTTATAATTAACAGCTAAAATGATAGCTTTGTTTCCAAGTCTCCCAGCTTCTTCAGCTAACAACACTGAAATTTTGAAATAAATTTCAAAACTAAATGTTGTAAATGGTAGATCTTAGTTTTCCCAGGCCACTTGATTTTTCTTTAAGCAACACTCATATGGTGAGAATCTCTTTGCATCAAATTCTTTTCCCCCAGTTTGGACATCATATACTGATTTATGTTCTAATTTCTGCCTTTTCTGTTTGGGTCAAATGTTAATTTATTCTGTTAATTATAGCACTTCTCATTATTCTGGAAAATTCTGTGTCTATTTAGAATGAAGGGTGAGCTAAGCTTTGTTTGAAAAAGAAGTCTAAATCTTTGCTTAAAATGTAAATCCTGAATTTTCAAATAAAATATTAGAAAAAAGAATTAAAATGGAATTCCATACTAAAATATGAATACTTCTTGTGATGTGCTGTGGTTATTTATCTTAAAGACGACTATTGCAAACATTAAGTGTCTTTGAGTTATTAAATAAAAGTTTTAGAGGAGATGCACTGGGAGAGATACTGGAAAGTTATGGACAGGCAACAAAGAGAAGTAGATAAATATTGGGCCTTAACTGAATATCATGGAAATACAAAAAGCAATTATTAATTAAAAATGGAGATACAAAAAAATAGAACAGATAAAGAGAATTTCTTTTTTCTGTATCAAAAGGCACAACATTTGGAATTCACTGTTACAAGACATTAGAGTCCTATTGCTTACAAGGCTCATAAAACAAGACTTTTATACTGTACAGTTCTGTAAGATCCTAGTTGATAGCAACCCAAGCAAAATACCATATCAGAACAAATTTCCACAGTGTTTACAAGGAAAAACTAAGGCACAGTAGCGAAAAGAAAGGGACTGTTACAATATATTTTCAGAGTTCAGACCTCAGGTAAGAAGAGATTACATGAATGCTTACAATGAAGGAGTTCACTGTAA
The DNA here is from genome assembly GCA_030449065.1 of Oceanodroma leucorhoa. NCBI lineage: Eukaryota > Metazoa > Chordata > Aves > Procellariiformes > Oceanodroma > Oceanodroma leucorhoa. Next base: position 29,814,848 of record JASVER010000001.1, on the reverse strand, counting down.
CTGAACTTTTTTTCCTATGATTACATTTAAATAGTCACTTTTTTAGGTAACCAGAAAGGGCAGATCCATGTTTTGCCAAAGCCAGTTGGACTTTTGTCATTGGCTCTAGTGGGGGCAGACTTTCATGTTCATTCCTTTTAGTGGAAGCTTTCATGAAAATTAAACCATAATGGTAATGAAAGACTTAAAAAAATAATGAGAAGGAAGGGATTCTTTTCTGTTTTCCATATATTATTTAGTTATTAGACTTTAATTAGAATGTTTTGGCTTATCCATTTGTCATGTTTATGTACTTATTAACTTTAGAAAAAGAGGAAAGATTATCACATTTCAGTAATATTTAAGATTGCCTGCTGCCTATACTTTTTTTTAAATTAAGATCAAACCTATCATATATGTAATCATGCCACATAGTACTCAGTCTCATTCAACCAGAAGCAGATGATATACTTTTATTCATCTTATTAGATACCTGATGTTAGGCTTGATTTTTTTTTTTTCTTTGCAGTTTAAATACTCTCCATCATGTTTCATTCCAGTAAGTGACTGCTTTCTACATGAACTTAACTTATTTTCCTAAGGAAGCAAAATGTCTTTCATAAACATATCCTTTTTACACAGGGGATGAAAGTATCAATCATATGTTTGCTCTTTTTTTTTTTTTAATTAACCTTTATAGTACAAAAACTCCAGATTTTAAAACAGTGTTTTTGAAGATAGCTGTATATACTGCTGATGGGTAAGGAGAATAACAATCAACTAGTACATAAATTAGGCAGATTGAACAAGTCCGTGAAATCAAACTACCTGGAATGAGATCCCAGATTTCAGGAACATTGAGTAATCTATTTGATTACTCCAGCATATAAGTCATCTTTAATTTTACCTTTGATAAAGAAATAGCAAATCTATAGCAATTTTAAAATAGTGAAAAACTAACTGAATTAATTTGGAAATTAGGAAAGTATTTTGTCAAGTGTCTTTGGAGGGTGGAAGAAAAAAGAAATTAAGTTTCTTCTGGAATTTTTTTACTTGATTCTAGATAACAAATAATTTTAAATGTTACAGTTTAAATGTAATAGATTTTTTCCTTTGATCTATTTACACTAATATAAAACCCAGTTATTTTTAAAATTTTAAAGAGGATTTTCCACTTAAAGCTGCTCTAATAACATGAAGTGTCTAGGAGTCTTTTAAATGCAGGTAGGACAAGGCTTCATCTACCATTGCTGTCTAAGAGACCATATAAATTTGATTCTACATCCTCAGTTTTTCTGAAATGAAACTTATCCATCAGTTATTGGGTTTGACTGTACATCCAGTGAAGTCATAGGTAAAGTCATTACCTTAAAAAAGCCCTTATTTTGTTAATTGCTTTTGGCTGTATTTGTTGAGCTCCTGCCAAGATACTGACATAGATCCCAGTCAAACAAAGAGTTTAAATCTGTGCTTAAGTCTGAACACATAGTTTTATCTAATTAGAATTCTGGATGGGTGTGGCAGACTTCCAGCCTTCAGTCTTTATACGGTTGGAACTCACAATTGGATCAGAAGGAATTATATGGAGGAAACATATGAAGGAACATTTTCAATAACAAAAATATCAGTCCTGGGGGATGGAGGTTTGATGTTATCCTAGTAACAAAGAAAAGGAAAGCTTTGAGCACACCATAAAAATATGTTTTACTCCTGCAAAAACACTTTTCTGTAATATGAGAAAGTCCAATCATGTATTCTGAAATCCTGTCTRTATTGCACTCAGCGATCCTTTGACAACTTCAGTGAAACAAGAGCATCATTCTTTTTGAAATAAGAATCTGTTACAGAATGATTCTGGTATAGGGCTGTTACATACTAGAGAATAGATAAAATCCAAAGTTTCACTAAGGTAGTATAAATAGGTGCCTATCATTCTCTCTCACATAAATACTTCTGAAGACCACAGAGAGATTTCTCAGAAGTTTCTTTGTTTCTTAGTGATTTCCTTGCATAGTTTTCATTTTTCTTTAAGGGAATATGGATGTTATTTTTCACATTGAATTCTGATTAATTTATGGTTAACTAAGAGATGATAATGCATATTCTGATCTTTTATAATCACCAATAAAAGTGTAAATAATAGTTTTAGGTGACCTAGGATTTAGGTCACCCTTACATGCTAGATCAGCTGTCCTTAACACACCATCTGAAATGAGACTCTGTCATGAAAAAGGGCACTGAACAGCAAAGCAGACTTCAAGACTTTCTCAGTTCTACTCTGCTCTGATACTGGTATCCTTGTAATCCTGGATAATCCATCTGCATATTCAGCCCTTCCTGTAAAAAGTAAGAACCCACAAGGTTGGGTTATAACATTGTTTTACAAAATACTACATGAGGTCAACTGTCTTCTAAATTTAAGCACTCCAAAGTATTGTATATGAAAAACATTAAATAAGAGTTGAGCTGGCAACCAGCACTGTTGTATGGATTTATCTTAAATTCCCATGAATACGCCACAACTGGGTACATGGGTTTTATTTCTGTTATAAGTATTATTAAAAGAGGCTTTTGATCAATAAACAGTAACGTAGCAGTGTCACCCAGCAGACACCTTTAATGAAATTTTCCTTGGTGCTGGGCAGCAGGTAGAATTACTTACAATAAATATCTTACAACTTTCTCTCTCTGTCCTTTTAATGGCACTCACCTAATAAACATAACACCAAATATTGATAGCTATTTAGTAGAGTAAATATTCCAGAAAGTGTTCACTGTGTAAAGTAGAAGTCTGATATAAACTTCAATGAACTAATGGGAAGAACCTGTTTATAAGGCTGGATCAGCATTACTGTTCTAAGAAAACATTGCCTTATTCTGGAATAGTAGAATTTTGGATCCTGAAGGCTGGGGAAACAGCCTCTCCTAAATGTAATTTAATTTTTAAGGTTTTCTAAAGGTTCAATGTGGATTTAAGATGAAGAATTTCAAGCCTGCATGGACATAAATAAAATATGTTCTTTAATGTTCGATCCAAGAATATTTTTTCTTGTCAGCAGAAAAAAATTATCATGATTCAAAGAAAATAAAATGACTGATATGTTCAAACTAGTCTTCATTCAAATTATACTGTTTTATCACCACAAGTCAGAGTATTTACTGTATTTCTGTACCTTTTTTTTGCTTTTATATGAGATTATCTAATACTGATTAAGCAGTGTCATTTATAAATTCTGCTTGGAATCTGGTATTTAGAGGTAGGTTTCCTTAAATGGTTGTAATTTTAATGTTTCACATTTCAAGCTCTTATTTTTCTTTTAAGCTTTTCAAAATTATTTGAAAAGAGCTGTGATGCATAGCATCAAATTTAACTCTACATAATCAAGTACAAACATACAAACTTAACAAGGAAATAAGATAAGAGCACTTACCAGCTGAGAAAAAAATGTGGGTGAAATGAAATAATGGCCAAAGATTTAAAGTCACTCTCTGGAACTGGAAAGGAACAGAGAATCCCACACGGTGTTGCCAATCTATAAATAAGCAATTAAATTTATTGGCTATAGCAGAATAACTTTCATGTTTACATGTTTATTCGTGTGAATACAGGCTACACACTTTGGCCTTGAGTGAACACTTCAGAATAAAGAATCCAATAACATAAAGCAGTATTGATGTGCAAGCTAAAAAGAGCTAAACCTTGAATGAATTTCAGGGATTCTTTTTTCCAGACAGTGTCTGTTTCATACTAGTTATGCATTTAAAAAAAAAAGTAAATGTTTTTGGTGTTGAAGATCGTCGTGGAAAGAAAACTTTTCTTCTATAAAGTATTATTTTTAACAGTTATTTTGAAATCCACCCCCTTCTTGCCCCATCCAATCTTTGACCTTGTCAGGTTTAGTAGTTTTTGACTTTTTTTTCAACTGTCATATTCTTGTCTCTCRTTTTCCTTGCTCAAAGAATTACCATCTGTCTGAGTCAACAATATTTTCATTCTTAAGGCATCTTCACCCACAACATATGTCTTCAATTTCTAATGTGAATCAGAATACTTGAAGAATGTTGTCAACGATCATGTCACCAATCTGATTGAATCAGCCTTGACATTTTGCCAATTAAACTGTACACTTTAAAGAAAAATATAAATAGCACTTGCTTTGTTGCAAAATTCAGCAGGGCTCACTATGATAATGAAACATAGAATTTCCTATATTTTTGGGGGGATTCATGGAATAACAGGAAATTCAATTTTGTGCTACACTTATTAAATTACTTTAGATATATCTTTAGAAGGTTTTTTTTACATCTAAATGATCAAATGAATTAAACCAATAAAACATACATTTGCATAACTCTGGAAGCATTTCATAGTATAAAAAATGTTCAGGCCATGGAAACTACCTCAAATTATATTGTTGCCTACTTCTTACACTCTAATTGCTGATTCTAAAGTATTCACAATCTTTTATTACCTTCACAGATGCATTAATTTGACATTTTTTCAGCACAAACAGAATTTCTAAAATATATTTTGCCATTAGAAAACAAGAACTTTTAAGGACTTGAAAGGAAGTGGAAGAGAATAGAAAGTTCAAATGTGGATAGAAAGAGTCTTTAACGAGATTTACTTTTGAAAGTATGTTCTAAGGAAAACTGATTTCAGCTGGAAGAAGTGAGGAGCCTTTGGAGCCTTCAATATTACTGCCTATACACAGCATATTCTGCACTGGCTTTTTTTCATAGACCTTTGAACAGTTTAGTCCTGCAAGGTACTATGTGTCTTGTCTCCTCCATATTCAAAGGTTTTCAGTAAGGCTAGTTGAAAGTTTTCCATCAGAGTTATTCTGCAGTGTAAAAGTATGTTTTGACCACACAATTTTCTTCCTAAGAAAAAGCCTGCTTTTCAGAATATTTCTTTGGGTTTTTTGTCCTTAAAAGCTAGATGGGCCATCCTTGATAAATCCCAAATGTCAAAGAAAAGATAAATTATGTTTGCCCAGCAACTCTGGTTTTTGCAGTTTTCATGTATCGTTACATCACATATAGACATCATATCATCTGGGCATGCAACAGGATGCCAGATTCAATGTGCGCATCTCAGTATGCAGAAAGAAGTATAAAAGGACCTTACCCACAAAGCCTGAATTTCTGTGTGTGAAGTGTTAATTGCTGACAAAGACTAATGCAATATTCTCCACCCACAGTGGGAAGGAAGAACTATTGCTCTAGGCAACTGATAATTTCTCTGCAAAGCCTTCCTATCAGCTGAACAGCAGAACTGGGATAACTGACTTGATGAAGCTATTTTTCTTCTTTAAACCCTAACTCTGTTTTCCTCCCAGTTTTTAAGCTGCTTTGGACTGCTCCATTACTTATTCTCTGTATTTCCATAAGGAATATGTGGAGCCTCTGATTTACCTTGTAAAAAGAGAGCTATTTGCCTTCAGAAAGGGTAAACATCATTGAATGTGCAGCAAAGATCCTATGTACAACCCCTGGGAAAGAACCTATATCTTGCATATATATTTGCAGTGGGGAAGCCTTGAGTAGGGCCGTGGAAAAACAACACAAAGTTATCTTATATTGTTTGAGACAACAAATGCAGTTGTGTTACTGAGTAATAGTTCATTTCATGAGATAGTGCAGTAGACCTGACCTGCTTATCACACAAAGCCTAAATTTATCTCAAAGCTGTAATTTTCTTACATTACTAGAAGCCTTGTACAATGCCCTGAGCATTGCAGTGGCATAGTATTTAATTATATCTGAAGGATGATTACAAAACTTCTGCATACACACACAAAGGCTTTCTATAAATGTAAACAGGTAAAACTGAAAAGAAAAAGGAAAAAAAATCACAAATATACACAGAAAAAAGAAGTCAGACTTAGTATAGAGCAAAAGATGACAGAGAATGTACTTTTGTTTCCATTTGACAGGGACAAATTGGCCTTTGATTTCTCTAGTTGGGACACAGAATATCTATATTCCATGAGAATGTAAAAGCTTGTGTCCATGACCAGTGTAATAAGTATTTGTTAAGGTCTCACATTCTTTAAACCTGAATCTCATCTATTTTAAGATTATACTAATTTTCACACAACTATCAAGCAAGGACACATCATTTCAGAGAACATTTTTAAATCTCAACAGCAGTTTACGTGAGGAAACCTTTATTTCTTGTGTCACTATTTACCCAAATTGAGATTACCACCAATCTTTATTATAGTCTTTCTTATGGTTTAAGACAGATACTAAAAAAGAAAAAACAGTACAGCAGATTATGATAAGGTATTTTATTCCGTGGTGAGAATAACAACCAAGATGAGACTTATGTAGAATGAAATTTGCATTCCAGTCAATGTTCATGTGTATAATCAAGTACTGTGTGCAGTTAAATGAGTCTGTTTTCTTGCTATAATGAATATCTACATCCATCCTAACAGTTAATGAGGAATAAATGACTTATTATCAGTGAATGGCAGTATCTAAATAGCTCTGCAACAAAAACAGAATATTAATATGTGTAGCTAAAATAGATCTTAAATGATAATGAACTTACTCAGACTATTAATTATTTTTAAAGCCTGGAGTAAGGTTTACTGCTTCTGTATGGAATTGGAGCTCAGCTGGTTCAAGTGCCCTTATATGTTTGCAGACAGTTAACAAATGACCTTTTAAAATTGTATCTCAGAACTGAACAGAAAAGGGCTTTTATGAAATACCAGGGCTGCCATGAAAGATCAGACCATGGTTCTCTCTAGTTCAGCATTTTATTCACACCAGAAATTAGGCCTACTCACTTCGGTGGAAGCAGCAAGAATTGTCTCTATAGCTGATTGTGCCTTAACTGACTCACTTCCTAATCATCAGCTGAAGGTGAGCCTGTGCCCTAAGGCACAAAGGCTTATGCCTTTTACTTCCTTTTTTAAAAAAAATATTTTCCAGTACAACAGAAAGATCTCATTGCCACATGAATGTCAAATTCATTTCTGAATATTTCTAAGCTCTTGGTCTCAGTGATACCACACTCAAACCATGAAATTGCAACTATTGCAGAAATTTGGCTTGTTGTTCAAGTATTCCTAGCAGTGAGTAGATGAGATGATAACTGCTTATCTAGATGGACTAACAAATTCTGGATGAAGAATTCATTCTGGACTTTCATTTAATTCTTCCTAACTTTAGGCAAGTTCTCAGCTATTATTTACATCCAGGAAGCTATTCCCAGAGCTTTGCTTGATTTAGGAAAATTAAATATCTGACATAGCCTTAGTAAAACAATAGAACACTAAGCAAGTTTTAATTTCACCATCTGATGCCACAAAGTTTGCATAAAACTTTGCCTGGATTTCATAATCTCCACTACACAGTTCTAAGCATGTATATTTTCAGACTCTTCCACTGAACACAGGAAATAAACATGGGGAAATGGTTTAAGAGGAATAATTTTGGGGTGGGAATCATTATTACAGGTATTTTTAATGGATTTTCCCTTTTCCCTTAGATGTTATTAGAGCAATATATATTAAAATTGTTGTGTTTCTAGAAGAAAAGACAGGTTCCACTCCGATGCTGTAAGTGAAATTTTATACAATAGAGCAACACAATAAAAAGTTTAAACTTTACTGTAAATTCATGTAAGTACACAGGTCAACAAGTCTAAATGTAAATTGTTATATAACAAACAGCACTCTGTAATCTGATATAAAAACACAATATTATGCAGCTAATTAATGTGTATGTTTGAGTGTTATACTGGACTTGAAAGAATCAATATCAGAATTTCAGATAATGAATGTTGCCAGATCTAACTAGTTGCAATAACAGATTTTCAGACCATTTCGAGAATAATTTTTTATTATACTTCTTTTCCTGATTCAGAGAAACTCTCAAACAAAAGTAAGCATAGAAAAGAATTAGAAATATATTGTTTCCTTCTATGTATTCTTTAATTTTTTCCTTTCACCTGAAATTCAACCTTCTTAACACTACTCTGTTTTAAGACAGGCGTGCTTACAGATATTATACAGACAAATCTCAAAGACTGACCTGAAGCCTAAATGAAGGTCATCTAAGTCTGTGTACATTAACTACAGTTTTAGCTCAGCTCTGTGTTCAGTCTGGTGTCTGTTAGAGAGGAAAGCACCTCTGTTACTGATTTTCTATGATCTCTTCAAAGATTCTGCCTTTCTGTGACACATTTTGGCAGATAGGTTGACAAATATGCTCTCACTTTTGCATATTTCCCTTTCGCATTTTCTCCTTAACTAAGTTAAAACAAACTGGTATTTCTACTTCAAAGTAGAAATGATGACTTAAATACCATTAACAAACCAGTAAGGTGAATTAAAAGGCATCTAGACACCTGGTGTCAAGATACTTCAGTAGTTTCTGTTACACCCAAAATCTCCTTATAGATCGAAAGGAAACACCTGATGTGTAAAGCCAGTAATTTATTAGTGTAATTGAAATCTTACAGTCTAATCGAAGACTTATTATAAGTTTAGATCTAATTATTACAAAAATGAAAAATTAAATAAAAATTAATATATGTATTATTTATCCATTTATGTATGCTCATTTATATATTCATATATTATATATTCATATATTAGAGATCATATATTATACACATTATTTATATAATATAATATATTCATTTATTTATACACAGAAAAAGTCTTAAAAAAACAATAATACAGTTCAAAATAACATACTACTGGACTAAGGGCTTTATTTCTCTGGACTTAAGAATAGACACTTTGCTCCAGGATACGCAGACACCAAATCTTTTCCAAGAAACATCAGCAACATACGCTTCATGCCTTCTTCCTTACATGCTTTTTAAAGTTAGAAATCAAACCTAAATTACAGAGACAATTGACAAATGACTCCAGTTTACACAATAGAACAGTCAAAGACTAACCAAGTTCTGATTCAACAGAAACACGCAATTCAGTAAGAATGCCATTTCCTTGGATATGTCACTGCTGCAGTGGTACTCGTGTAAGATTTTCTTTGAAATACCAAAGAGTGACGCATTTGTTATAAAAGAAAATGGGAATCCAAATATATTTCATGAGGAGATGATGAATTCCTAAAATTTGACGATTTTCTAAGAAGAATGCTTAAGCTGTTCAGAAAGTATGCTGCACCCAAGAAAATTTCCCCTTAAATAAAACGCCTCTCTATAAATGTGAGCACTTAATCAAAGTAAAAGTGTTTGTCTCTTTAATAAATCATTTTAATTTATCTCCAAGCAGCGTGTGGGAACAAAGAGAACAGGGGAACTGGAATAGTTGAAAACATGATTTTCTACCAAATCTTATCCTAAGTGAAAACAGTTTAAGATACCATCAAAAACGTGGTAAAACATTTGAAAGCAGGAAGCCAAAGTCTGTTCAGTTGCATGCACCACACATTGAATGCTTTCTGAAAATGATGTGTTACTCTTTCATGAATAACATGACAAAATAGCTTCAAACATACCAAAAAGGCTTCCCCTCTGGCCTGTGCAAAAAACCCGAGAATTTTCAAGATAAAACAAGCAGTGGAAACATTGCTGATGGAAGAATAAACATTTTGGATGATACTAAGAAGTAAAAAAAGCGAGTAGGTACTAGAATGGTGGGAATAGCCCTTAATGTAGGAAGCATTGGATATGGTGTAAAAAATCAGATTCAAATTTTAGAATGTATTGGTTTGATGTTAGGTGTAAACAAACCGAAAACGTTTGATATCAATGTTTTCCAAATTTACCACACCATAAATTGTCTTTACATCTAGTCTGATGTCTGTCTACATCTAGTCTGAATACACTGAAAGGGTGTATTATCATGCTAGCAAGGGAAAATGTCATGGTCAAAACAAACTGCAAGCGCAGCAGTGCTTTGACTGTAACCTGAAAGCAATTTTCAAGGGAAGTGTTAAAGTATATTACATAAAAAGTGATTTAAGTGTAAAGATATGCTTTTATGTTAATTTAAGTAAGAGAAATAATATGCAGAGTTTGTTTTGGTATATAAAGTGTTCAAGATGCTGTATTCGTTTGTTAGTTGTAGGTAAATTATACTATTGGAGTTTCCTGGATAAAGTCACCTTGATGTTGCTGAAACATTAGGGAGAAAATGCTTGGTACAATAACAGCTTTGTTCAATCATATCTTTGCTATGTAAGATTAATAAACTTATTTTATTTATGATTTATAGTAGCACTAGGGAATCTAACTTGCTTGCTTAAGTAAAGACACGGATCTCTTTTTTTTCTTTTTTATGACAAAATCAATTTTAAAGTTTCATTTTAGTATCTGGTTGTCAGTTTCTATCCATCAGCTATTCTTTTCTACTTTATTCTAAAAAGGTTTTCCGTGGCACACCCTATTTCATAGCTTTTTCAAAGAAATCACATGAAAAGTGTGAAAACATTCAATGAGCCATATGTGCCTACATAAAGTTAAATATACTTTTTATCTCAGTTGCATATTTATTTTATGCAGTATGTCACTTGATTTGCAATGAGTTGAAAATTTGAGTGTTACTTTTCATATCAAGTCACACATTAAAAATATTATCTGGTAGCTGGAACTATTCTACTGTGATTGAAGCCATCCCCAACCCCTTTAATTTTGCATGTTTCTGCTGTGGGCAGCAGTCCTCAGGTATACTGTGTAAATACAGAGCAATGGGTTTGTCATCAATACAGTTATTCACACCTTCTGTAGCAAACCAGAACCCACCGTTAATTCATTTACATTTCATTGATAGAGCACATCCATTTTCAAAATTGTTGCAAGGCTGTGCACTATCATTAAGATTGTCAAATGATATCTTACTTGTATGAAACTTTGAAGTCATTAAGATCTTTTGTGAGCAAGAATCTTGGTGAGCTGGTATATATTTGTTTACAGAAGTACAGTCAGTTCTGTGTTTTACAGGCAGGTGGATGGTAACCTGCTGATCAAATCTTCTCAGCCATATTGAGGGCAAAATAGCTACCAATACACAGCATAAGCTTTACTGGATTATGCTATGTAATTTTGGGTCTTTCGTAATAGTGGTAGAGAGGACATTGACTTTACTGAAGGAGAAGGARACATGAGGGACACATTACAGGATGGGAACAGAGAAAAAATTAAAAACATTTTGCTTTTTAATGGAAGACAATGGAGGCTATACTCCTAAGGGTAAATTTTCTAAAGAACTTAATTGAAGTGAAAATTAAACTAATGATTGCCAGTGAAGCGAACTTCGGAGCGAGTGAATCGCTTTCAAAAATTGGATTTACCTGTATTTGAAAAAATGTTCCCATATTAAAATTGTTGAACTATTTAACAAATGGCAAAAGCTATCTGAAATAAAGTAAATAGATTGCTTCTGAAATCTGTAAGAAGCAAATTAATGTTAGCAACATGCTTGGAGTCAGGATTCCAGCACAATCTTCTTTACTTCTCTCCTTTCATATCTTTCACTACGTCATAAAAAGCAAGAATGAAAATGCTCATTCCAGAAATACTTTTGATTCTGTCAAACTGGAAAATTATGAAAATCTGATGTTTAACCAGGCGTTCCAGAGACTGTTGTTTCTGATATATGTTTTTTCAAGAGACACCTAACTTCCAGTAAAGTTAAATAAGATCTACTTCCAAGTAGCTGTATCCTTATATAAAAATACGGATACCTACTCCTTACAGTTGAGGAACTGACTTTCAAGTTCAGTGCTCCAAACCCAAAAACTCACAGCATTTGGGATCAAGCAGCTGATCAATCTGAAACAAAAGATCAGTTTTCTTTATTTTTTAATATGTGTAAATATAGTCTTGAACTCTTTCTTTGTGATGAAAATGAAAGTATTTCATTTGGAGTTAAATATTTTAATTTTCAAATTTTCTTCTTTTCAGGGCAGTTTGACACAAAGTCAGAGTATCAGTTGTATTTTTTCATAAATAACTATTCAAAACACTTCCAAATGTACTTTAATTTTTATTTAAACTAGGGCAGTTCATCGTAGCTTGGTGAGGCAAGTCTATGTTTATAGTACCGTATCATAGTTATAAGTCAGGAAAGCATGTCCAACTGTTTTTTTTTAGTCTATTTCTGAATCAGAAGAAGTGTTAAATGCACCTGCGATGAGACCTTGAGTCAGCCAGAGCTTATAGGTAGCTCTAACATTGCCGTTTTGCTTAAAGAGAATATAACAGCAGCCACATGAAAAGCTTACAAACTCTAAAGATAAGCTTTAGTAAAAGACAGAATCAAAACTGGAGCTTTTTTAAAGTAGGGCCGCCCTGCTAAGGTGAGTAATAAAAATGTAAGCAAAAAGGTTTCTTAAAGAAACCTCCCTGGTCCTTTCTGTCTTTACAGGACTGTCTTTCTCCTCCAGCCTGCCTCTYGGTTTAGAACTTAGAACTTGGTGCCTATGACAAGTATCTTTCGCGCTACCACCTTTGAGTCCTGCCTACACGTCTACTTCTTGCTTGTTATCAGGGAGATCATAGGAATTTTTGCTGCTCGCTTCGGTTTCTTACTTTCTTAGTCTCTCCCATGCTGCTTATCCAGCAGCAGCCTTGTTCAGCTGACTATGCTCAGTTGCCCTCTGGGAAGGAATAACATGCTCCTGACAGTAACCGAAGCATAGCGTCAAGGCAGTCATCTCACCCAGCCCCAGACTACTGGCAGAAAATAGCACAGGCTGCTCAACAATGGACACTATTAATCATATTTTGTCACTATATATATCCGTATATATATTGCAATGGAATTTTTTTAAGAATTGATTGATTTCAAAATTAAACCTAATGTTGTCTATACTGCAAAAGGAAGAAAATAAGTGATTGTTAAAGCAGTCAAAGATGTTCAACTTCATCAGCCTCACAGATCTTCCATGACAGAATAATCTGAGTATGTAGTTAAGCTTGATTTGCTAACTCCCTTTTTACAATTTTACTCTTTACCCCATATTCCATCAGACCATTGGGTCTACCCGCTACATGAAATGACCCGGTTCATTGTATTGGCAAATATACACATTACCAAGTCTTCTGCTTAGTTACTAGATAGTAACATGGTAAATATTGACATCTAATTTCACCAGTCATCAGAGCCTTTATAAATGTATAACATATCCTCTTGTCATCAGCAAGTATCACCTCTACATTTCTGTTGACTGTTATGAGTGATATCTGTGTTTTAAAAGCATATTAGGGAAAGGTACAGATGAACAAAGGTGGAACAGTCAAGTTTGTCAAATCGGTATCAGAAATAAAGGACTGTGCCAGTTTCTTCAGATATTTAAATTTGTCATCAGCACCATAGCAGTGATGAAATCTCCTTAGGGCAGTGACAGCTTTGTTTGCTCCCTGCTGCATGACATCTGCCCCTAAATTTTCAAAGCAATATACAGAAATTTAGCTTTGTAACTCCTACGACAGTCAAAAGAAACTGCTGCAGATCTGAAACCCAGTTTTAAAAAAAAGATACCTAGAAACTGTTGGGTGTCTTTTGCAAGTGCTACACATCAGAATTAAGAACAGATAGCTACTAAACCAGTAACTTTATCTGTGAAACACATATTGTGTATTAACATCTGTTATAAAGTACAATTGAGAGAGCAAACATTATGCCTGCTTCAGTTACGGGTCCAGGCCATGGATATCGCAGGATACAATGTTTACCTTGGACAACCATAATTGTTGCCATTGAGAAATGACCTCCAGAATAGCAGTATGGTGTATACGTTATTTCATATACCACAGAATAGTCACCTCATATAGCTTTACTCTGTGGGCTGGTAAAAAGGTATCCATTACTCTCAGGTTTCTGCTCTTTCTCAGCACCAAACAAAACTATTTTAGTGTCTATTATAGTGTCAATGTTATTGACTGCAGCAAGTTGAGGATAGGAAAGAATACACATACATACATTCACTTCTTATACCACAGACTTGATATGATGAAGATATGACGATGATACATGAAGATAGGAACAGACAACAAGAAGAAAAGAGTTGCAAGTGCCTACAAAACATTCTGGAAGAATGGAAGGATCCTAGTGTTGGCATGTACACATCCGCCTTTTCCTGGCTGGACAACTGAAACTAGTCCTGAGACTAGTTCAGTAGTGTTTAAGTGACAAAGRATGCAGACAGATCTGGATCCATTTGCTTAACTCCAGGCACTTACCTGAATCTCCAGGTGACGAGTCTCACCACTCTGGGCTCCATCACTTCTTGTTAGGAAAAGAGCCATACCCAGGTCATTATATGGGACAGCTTGGCACCTAGGAGCTGCTATTTCTTTCCATTGATGATAGATTCAGTAACCTGACTACTGCAAACTTACTTGCCTTGGTAAGGTGAAATTAATCGGGGCACATCTTTAGATGTCTAAATAGAATTGAAACCCAATCTTCCTAACTGGGGCTACAGTCACCTTCAGTAAGTCATTGGTACATACTTATAGCCACAATAAAATTAATGGACTTTGAATGCCACAGATGGTCATTGCTATCAAACTCTACAGTTTAAAAATCACCAGAAGTATAAAAACAAGATAAGCTTAGCTACCCTTTATATAATCATCTTTAGGAAGCCATTTGAAGTATATAGAGCAAAGTATTTTTGACAAATTACAGTGTAGTGTCCTGTATTTTCCCTTGTTGTTGTTCTTCTGTCCAACCTCTTTTCTCCAGGGTGACTCAGTTCTTCCATGAAAGTTTTTCCAAATAGCACCATCACACATGTATTTACCTTTGAAAAAAGGAGACAAGGAAGAGGAAGGGAAGGGAATGATGAACTTTCAAGTAATTTGATTTTCATTCCAAAAATTCGTGCTTCTGACTGTAAGTGAATTGCATAGTTTCAGATTAAGTTGCATTTTTGTCACTTTGTGTTATGTTATTCTGGTCTGATGTAACATGATGTGATCAAAATAAACATGAATTAATCAGACATCTCCATTTACTTCCTTAATCTGACAGAGCTACTCTAATGCTATATTAAAAACAAAGTAACAGAAGCACGAAAACTAAAGCCACTTGACAGATTTTTTAAAATTCTGAATCATTATTTTAAAGTTTTATAAACTGAGTTTAAAATATTATTTTATCAAGTCAAAACTGTTACTTGTTCATGCCTGTGCATATTTTCTCATGAAAAGTAATGAAAAAATTGATTAATTGCATTCACTGTCACACAAATTTTGAAATCAGAAGAGGATTAACTGTAACATTTTCTGCTCTTAACATTTTATAGTTGAAAGAAATAATAGCAGGAGTTGTAGACTGAAATAAAGGCATTTGGTTCCTCTGCAATTAATACTTTAAAATTATAACTACATATTCATTATTCCAAGAAGTGTTCACATTAAATCACATAATAAACCAAGGATATGTAATGGTAGGTTTAGTAATATAAAAATGATGCGGTTACTGAGAAGTAGAGAATTATGTTTGTCCGCTCAAATGCAGATTAATCAATACTAAGCACATTTGTGCCTACCTTTATGTTTCATTCAGCAGTAAGAAGGTATCCATGGGATGTATTCTTCTTGCATGCTTTGTACAAAGAAGGAAGGAGGAAGCTGTCTGACAGAGTGAAAGGCAGACAAACCACAGTCCAGGACCATTGCTTCCTCTGAACAGAATATGTTTGGCTTTAACTAACAGAGCAAGAGACAATATTGCTTTCCCATGCAGTGCACTTCTCAGGATCAGAGAGTCTTGCCTATTGCAATTCAAATTAACATATTTCTTTGATTGAAGGTAACATATTTCTTTGATTGTGGCTTTTCAATTTTTTTTCTTGAAACACTCTGTATACGTACATACGTATGTGTGTGTTTTTTCTCTGTGCTTTTAAATGTGTAACCACAGCAGTAATATATTTCACTATGTGCTCACTGAAAACAAATCAAAGGATGGCATTTACACACTATTTAAATAAATCATTCCTTAGTCGGTGAGCAGAAAGTCTAACATGGACCTTGAAACAGCCAGTTTCCTTGGGAAAAAATGGGGACTCAATCACAATACAGAGAGGATGCCACTTCTATAAATGAACTAGAATGAATATGGTTGCATCTGTGCAATAAGCATCTTGCCATTCATATGTCTGTGGTTTCAGTACCTCTCCTGGAGTGAACATCTCCAAAACTCCAAGCGTTGAACCTAAGCCTTTTTTATTTTCTCTCTAGCTTATTCATCCATAATTCTGCCAACTTGAACTGCATGCAGAAACAGTAATTACAAATTGTGCTACAATTTAGTTTATATATGGGAAATATAGACCTGAAGCTAAAATGTTCTAATCAAAACATTACATTCTGAGGAGGCAACAAATTAATTTGATTAATTATTGTGCAAACTATTGGCCTAAGAAGCCATCTATAAATACAGACAATTGGAAAAATATTGGAGATTCTGAACAGCCGTAATGCTAACTTGCTTTTGCATTTCCTCACCATGTAGTCCCAATGTGACATTGCAGAATCTGCACAGTAACAGTGTAGTATGAATATGTAAATATGCCAAATATGCTTTAAGCTCCAGTCTGGCATGTTGATAAAACAGAAAGTTATTGCACGCTCTGAAACTGAGTATTAAGCTCTCTACATTTGCTAACAATCCAAACTACTCCATGTACTGCAGCTTGAAAGATGTTCAATTAAAATTCATTCTGCCTGTTATAAATTACTATTATTATATTGTGAAAGGAAACCTGGAAATATCTGCTGACTTGTTATATGTGCACTGTCCTTACTCTCACCTCACCTACCAGACGGTGATTTCAGAAAATTGCCTTTAGTTATTTAAAATTCTGTCATGAGCTGGTTTAGGAAAAACAGTGAAGATCTGAGTACATGCATAATTTTTTGAGAACTTCGTACTTTAGGCTACTGAATAATAACTGCTGGCAATAGCTGTAGTTTGAACACTTATTGTTATTTCCAGGGTGGAAAAGTTTACTTATGCAACGCACACACACATACATATCTTATTAGACTGATATTCATTGCTACAGTCCATTGATTTGTCTTAAACTATACTAAGAACAATTGGATGCAAAGTGACTTTTAGGTCTCAAGTCACAGAGAAATAATTAATTAATTTATTGCTTTGATGAGAAAAAAAAMCAACTTATGCAATGTTGCAGTCTTTGTCTCTCATTTTTTAATAATACTCATTAATTTGAACTGTGTAGATTAGCTATCCAAACATAAATTCTGTTATTCTCAGACAAGAAAGGATACATGTAAATAACTAAATTATAGTCTAATCACAGAGTGGTTATTTGATTGCTAAAAATGTCATATTAATCATATGGAAAGCTTAACTTTTATATTAGCACAGTTAAGGCATATTTGAAAGCTTTAATTTTTAAAAACTCTTGTAAATATGGATAAAACCAGGTAAGTGTCACTACATTTTATTTCCATAAAAATTATTCTAAAACCCCTGAATTTCCAAATTATAAAGGTCCTGAAACACAAGTCTAACAGATATACAGGTAATTCTACTAGCATCCACTTGTACTTAATAGCAAGCATATGCCAGCTAACCTTTTCTAAAGTGTGGCTGACTCCTGGGAATTTTGCGTAGCTGAAGACAGAACGTTAGAATGAACACAATTAAAAACTTGGCAGTGTTTTCAATGCCAACACTCCCCGAACTCCCAATGATAGCTGTAAAATCAAACAGATTTTGCAAAAGCATATGAGGACAGCAGAGTCTTATGCTGGATAAGATCTTTCATATTTTTGAGTGGTATCTGACAGGGCCTGTGCGACCTTCAGGGATCTCCAGCATCTTTCTCTGTTCCCCAGCAGTACTTGTAGCTTTCCCAATATAGCTTGAGAAATACCTCCTAGGGAAAGCCTGAACAGAGGGTCTCTAGGCCCTAGAAACCTGGTTAACTGGCTAGTAAAGTGCACATGTACTCATGGGGTTATTGAGACCTCAAGGGTGCTGCTGCAGGAGAGCTCTAGCTCAGGTCTCTGGTTTTGCAATGAATCAATCTCCTGATCATCTCTGCTTTGACAGAAGATACAACCTAGGATCAAGGTTCCTGCACTCAGCTTGCTAATGGGAGGAATCCCATTGAACCAGACTATATCTGGTCCATAGTAAATCCTCCCAAGACAGATAAATTGCAAGCATCAGCTCCTTAATGCCAACCACTGCACCCTACAGATCCACTCCTTTTGTGCCACTGTACTTCCTYATACAGGCATAGCCTAAAAACTTCTAAGCATTTTAGGGCATTTAAGGTTGCAGGCAGGCATCTTGATAGTTATTTTAACATTAATTTGGATGTGTCCTTACATGTAATAATTTTTAGAGATAAGCAATGCACTGTAGCTGTTCTGTAATCACTTTTCAACTTGGCACAAATTTTGTTACAGTTTGGTAGATTTTCAGACTAATTGAAATATGTCTCACTTAAAACATGAAATTACCAAATTGCAAATTATGTAAATTATCATTTTAATGCAGAAGTTGATACATCTGGATTATAAATGAATGAACTTATTTCCCTAACTGACTTCTATCACCTTGATGTGTTTAGTGCCATCCATGCTAATTGCAAAACTTATTCTGTCCAGAAAAGCTGACTGATACAAGTTCTTAAAAATTAAAGCTCTAAAGGCAAAAAACACCACTTACCCAGTCGCTCCCTGGTTCTCCCCATCAGAGATAGTACTTCTTTTAATTTACATTTTAATTACTTCAAAGTCATTTAGCCATTTGCAAATATCTTATTAGATGACTGAGAAAGAAAAGTAGGAGAAATTACATCAAATTTTACTAAATACCAAGTTAGTAGACAGAAGATCTAACTTTAGAGATCTGGGCCTTGTTGTCAACTGGCATTACCTGGTTCACAAGATGTTTGGAACGTTACAGAACAACCGCACTGCAATTATTGTCTTTACTTCATTAAATGTACTCATACATCACCTAGCAGTCAGACAGAGGAGCTAGGTTGTGAAAAATATCAATGGCTGCATCTTTTTTGAGTATGATTTAATCGCAAAAGAGGAAAAGAAAGCCACATAAGCAGAATCTTTCTTTGTAAATATGAAAAAAAAAAAAGGTCATTAGGCCATTCATCACCAGGTAGCAATACTCTTTATATATAGCCCTTTATTCCATTACTCAAACTTCCCTTTTCTAATCCAGGATTATGTCCATTAATCTTAACCAATTAAAATAGTGTCAGACAAATATGCTTAGTGTATGCCAGATCCCTTCTAACTTAATTACTGGGGGTGACATTTTGAAATATGTGTAAGTTGCTTAGGAACCATTTGAATCATGGCCTGTACTTTTAAGACTTTGGAAAATCTCGTCCTTTTGCATAAACTCATTTCTGAAATGAAGTTCAGAAAGTCTGTATTCTTTCATAGAAAAAAATGCACTGGCATCACAAAGGACTGCATTATGATCATCTGTTGCTAGCAAAGGAGAATAGAATTGGAAATCAATGAACCGAAACAAATCCATAGAGAAGGAAGCCTAAATGAGGAATAGGATAATGACGAGATTCAAATCCTTAATCTCTTTTGGTTCCTTCAAAGAGAGATGCAAAGGAAAAGTAAAATATTGGCGATAATCAAAGTGGAAAGGAAAACTGTACTACTGTGACTACTACGCTCACCATCTCCTGCAACATCAAGATCTCGTCTGGCAGCATTGATGTGGGTCACGGCTGCACTGAGCAGGCCCAGYCATAGGTGGGAAGACAGCTGGTATCGCCACCTCCAGTAGTGGATTCTGCCTGGATGTGATACTTGTGTTTTGCTGCCTTTTCCCCAAGTTTCTTTTTAATTCTCTCCTTATTACATCCCCTTTTTTTCTTTCTTTTTTTTTAATTCTTTAGTTTAGTAAGTAGTTCTCAAAGTGCGCACAAAATTCTACCATGCATATATCCACTGAATTAAGCAAGACTTTTTCAGTAACTGTTAGTTGATTGGTAACCCCCCTTCTCCTTATACTTAGTCAGCTGACCACGTTTGCTGCATTATTTTGTATAGCATAGATGATAGTAATTTTAACATCTTGATTATGACAGAATTAAATAGACTGCTAAATAGGAGAAATCTGTCTCATCTGGGGCATTGGAGGCATTAGGCATCTTTAAGCTAGCACCTTATGCACAGTGGAAGAGAGAGAAGTGCTTGCCATTGTTACTAAGCACCAGCATCAGTAAAACAAACCATATAAGGTAGAAGGTAGCTGACAGGAAATCTCACACCCTTGACTTCTTTGAAAAGGATGACAAATACATGGAGGTTTGTTCATTGTATATTTACTCACATAGTGTATAAATTTTATATTTGAATAATGTTTAATTGGATTCTTTGCTTCAGGATATTGGAGCATGCTATACAGAACTGAAAGAAATGCTAAAGAGAAGAACTAACCAAAATCCAATATGTAAAAAGTAGAACAAAACAAAGAAATGGTACTCATAAAGACTTTGTACCCAAACCTGAGAGCTTTCTGTAGTSAACTGCCATAGTGAAAAACTGCCCAGTTCATGTAGTTTAAACCAAATCACAAAGTGGTTCATTATTTTATTAATGATATTATTAACCGCCAATGAGTGAATTATACATCAGGATCAATATCAATAATGCAACAGATAAACCATGATACTAGCCACTTACAAAGTTTAATAAACAACCGAAACTGTTAATCCCTCTCCCCACTCACACACAAGTTTATAGGCACAGCTCCCCAAATGTCCAGGTGAGTTACCATTTCATCCCCTCACCTGTGAGTGCAGGTTCCCTGATTGCATACTCCTCTTGGGGATGTAGGTGCTTTGGCTTCATGTGTACCCCTGCCACTTCCTACAATCCACTAATCCACATACCAGTGAGAAAGCACCTCCCAAGTGTTTCCCGTCCCCACCACCATTAAGCCATTTGTTGTCAGGCCATTCTTCCTGAGATCCAGAAAGAACCCTGCACCATCTCTCTCTCACCTCACCCCTCCATCCCAACCCAGTGCAGAACAACAGGGAGCATGAAAGCTGGATTGCATCTTTATTAGGAATAGTTTGTTTCTAGCATCAGAAAGAAAAAAAGGGATGACAAAATATTTTTAACTCTTCTAGAAAAAGTCTTGGAAATATCTCTTAATATTTCTACACCAATTTCAAAAGCAAGTAAGTTAGGATAAATCGTTGTGGTAGATTAACCATGGCCAGCAGCCAAAACCCACCCTGCATCTTGCTCACTCCCCTCTTCCATGGAGTGGGGAGAAAACAGAAGGAAGAAGAGGAGACTTGTTCATTGAGATAAAGACAGTTTAACAGGGAAAGCAAAAGCTGCGCATGCAAGCAAAGCAAAAAGAACATTCACTACAGGTGTCCAACCACTTCCTGGGAAGCAGGGCTTCAGCATGCATAACCAACTGTTTCTTGGGAAGCCAAATGCCATAACCATGAATGTCTCCCGTTCCTCCACCTTTCCTTGAGCTTCTATTGCTGAGCACAACATCATATGGTATGGAATATCCCTTTCATCAGTT
Organism: Oceanodroma leucorhoa; assembly: GCA_030449065.1. Classification (NCBI taxonomy): domain Eukaryota; kingdom Metazoa; phylum Chordata; class Aves; order Procellariiformes; genus Oceanodroma; species Oceanodroma leucorhoa. The sequence continues at coordinate 29,793,336 of JASVER010000001.1, read as the reverse complement.
TGGGTCAGCTGGCTATGTCCCCTCCCAAACACTTGCCCACCCTCAGCCTACTCTTTTGTGGCAAGGGGGAAAGAGAGAAGGCCCTGGTGTTGTGCAAGCACTGTTCAGAAATAGCCAAAACACTGGTGTGTTATCAACACTCTTCTAGCCACAAATGCAAAGCACAGTGCCATATGGGCTGCTATGAAGAAAGTTAACTCATCCCAGCTGGACCCAATACAACAATTGAGCACAGAAACTTTTCTGACACACTCATTTGTTGCTGAATATCATGATCACAGCAAATTGCAAGTATTTTTAATGCTGAATCTGGAAAAGAATCACACCCAAATGTACTCTACTGAAAGATTATTTACATTCATGAATTTGGTGGAAATTATATAATATGTACAAAAAAGAAAAGAAACCTGCTGGGAAAAAAAAAAACCAAACCAAAACCAAAACCAAACAGGTTCAGCCTTGGATCTATAGTATGAGAGCACTGCATAAAACCAGTAATGCTCATGTGGGGACAAGCCAGGCTTGACAGGAGTTTTACTAAAAGCAAAACCATAACACTTATGTCTATGAAAAATGAAGTGAAAGCTAGTGTACGTCAGGGATGCTTAGAAAGCAGAAAGATTTCCAAACTGTTTACCATCCAACCAAACGCTGTATCAGAGAATGGAACTGCAGCACTGTATAAAATAATCGTGCCATGAACAGAACTGCGGAGTGGAATGGAGGAGACGGAGTTTCTTTCACATTTTCCTGGATGCAAGCTTGTTGGGGTCAATGATGAAGTTTCTTGGCATGTGCCAGAAGTATAATTGTATTTGTAGTTTTGACCCTGGCTAACATTAGGAAAGCAAGACCCGTCTTCTTTCTTCTTTCTATCGCTGATATTACATGTGGTCATGGTAAATGCATTGCTTGATAAAAATGCAACAGCTGGTTATCCAATTTCCTGTCAAGACACCAGCAGGAAAGCAGAGAAGGAAGCTGAAGATACAACAAGCACTTCTAGAAGCAATGTCAATGAAAAGAAATCAAGAGAATAACTACTTTACACAGTCATATAGGTGAGAAATAGGACATTGCAAAGTGGCAAGTGTAGTAAAAATATTTAAAAATCTGATAATCTTTAAAAGCAGAAGCAAAAAAAGTTTCTTCCACAAACCAACAGTACCAATGCCTCCCTCCGTATTTATTTTTAATGGTTTTCCATATATAGGAGCTAAAATGTCTATTCTCTCATGCCAAGGTGTTAATCAAATGGAAAATCATTACCCCAATAAAGAGCAGACCAACAAAGGAGCCTCATATTATAGAAAGAAAAGTTCATAGATTAATTTAATAATGGGATAAAATACCATTTCTGGAAGTAAACATTCCTCTAGGAACTAAAATGTAATGTACAGATGAGAAGGAAGCCATACCCAGATCACAGAATGCCATGACTATAAGGTATAAAAGTCTTTTAGTAGGAGTGGAACACATCTTCAGGAAACTAATGAGGCATTTGAATGTCTGCCAGAAAGAGGTACAAGTATGTTGCACTCAACTGGACAAGGCTTAATAGAGATGGGATCTCAGCCAAGGGATCAGGAGTCAATACTAGACTATCAGAAAAAAGAGAATGAGACAGGGAACAATGAAAACACAATTGACACTAACAAGGATGTTGATAAACACACATGACAAAGGACATTAGAGAAGACTGTGTCTCGGTTATGGCATTATAAATTACAAGCTCTTATGAAGCTACTTCTGTGCTTGTAGAAGAATAATCAAGATCAGAACCTAGCCTAGGAGAAGTATGCTCAGATTTAAAAAGGTCAAAACATCTCATCATACAATCAAAATTACTTGGATTCCCATATCACAGAAGCAAGTGATTATGAAGAATTTAATTGCTGTTTTCCAATGATTGATAGATTTAGACTAATTACATTATCTTTCTTTAAATAAAATGTCGGTTGGGGCACAGTGATGCAATATAAAGGACTACTGGTCTAAATCTATACAGAAGCACAATCTCCTTCCTGCAGAATCCATCTGAGAGTACTGAGGCAGCTGGCTGAGGAGCTTGCCAAGCCACTCTCCATCATTTATCAGCAGTCCTGGTTAACAGGGGAGGTCCCAGATGACTGGAGGGTTGCCAGTGAGACACCTATTTGGCCCAAGAAGGGCTAGAAGGAGGATCTGGGGAGCTACAGGCCTGTCAGCCTGACCTTGGTACCAGGGAAGATTGCGGAACAATTCATCTTGAGGGTGCTCACAAGGCATCTGCAGGACAACCAGGGGGTCGGGCCCAGCCAGCATGGGATCATGAAGGGCAGGTCCTGCTTGACCAACCTGATCTCCTTTTATGACCAGGTGACCCGCCTAGTGRWTGAGGGGAAGGCTGTGGATGTGGTCTACCTGGACTTTAGTAAAGCCTTTGACACTGTCTCCCACAGCATTCTCCTGGACAAGCTGGCGACTCATGGCTTGGACGGRTCTACTCTTCGCTGGGTAAAAAACTGGCTGGACRGCCGAGCCCAGAGAGTTGTGGTGAATGGAGTTAAATCCAGTTGGTGGCCGGTCAYGAGCGGTGTTCCCCAGGGCTCAGTTTTGGGGCTGGTCTTGTTTAATATCTTTATCAATGATCTGGATGAGGGGGTTGAGTGCTCTCCCAGTAAGTTTGCAGATGACACAAAGTTGAGTGGGAGTGTTGATTTGCCTGAGGGTAGGAAGGCTCTGCAGAGGGATCTGGACAGGCTGGATCGATGGGCCGAGGCCAATTGTATGAGGTTCAACAGGGCCAAGTGCCAGGTCTTGCACTTGGGTCACAACAACCGCAGGCAACTCTTCTCCTGGGGAGTGTTCACAGATCCTACAAAGTCTTTCTCCCTTCATTTTAAAATATAAAGGGGTTTTCTCAGGCCCACTTTGCACACTAAAGAACAAGCAAAAGTAATAAGCTATTCTGAGAAGGTAATTTAATACAGGTTTCTGGAATAAAACAGCCTGCTTGCAAACTATTGCAACTGTAAAACTCACATGCAACTCACAAAAGCTATGTCTAGCTTTTTTTCCGTTCTTTCACATCCTTTTTTACTTAACAATGTCTCAGGAAGGCAAAATCAGAAACATGGATAAACACTGTTAATATTACATCTCTGTCATTACTTATTCATCTAAATGTTGATATCAGTTTTTATTTCAGTTAAATGTCATCTTTTTTTCACTTTAAATCGAAGTCTCTAGAGGACAGCAAACTTAAAGACCTCCAGCCAGTAGACCACTAGGGAGAGACAAAATAACTGCTAGGAGAACTTATCTTCCTTAGAGTTGACAGCTGTTTGTTCTCCCAAAACAAAACGCTAAAGGCTTTAAAGGCCTTGTAGAAAAACTCTTAACATCAAGGTAGATAAAGAAGTGCATTGCAAAAGCTTATATTCTCAGTTGATTTTTAACCCACTTCAGTGATAGTCCAGAAGCAAGGTGAACTAAAAAGAAAACTGTTCTAGTATTAATTTATTTTATATGTCTATGCACTTTTTGTAGAATCTAGAACATTCTTTGAGATCTGACTTTTTTATATATATATATATTTAAACTTCAGTTTCTTGACAATTAAAATTATAGGTCTATATTTGGTCCAGATGGCAGGTTTTTTTATAATAAAGTGTAGTTCTTTCTTGCCTCTCCAACACGATTAAAGCAAAAGTTTTAAGTGATAATGTAAATGAAAAGTAATAGAAYGTACATATTTGTCATGATATGTACCTGTGGAACGCAGTGAATACAGTCCATGTCCTGGTTTCGGCTGGGATAGAGTTAATTCTCTTTATAGTAGCTGGTGTGTCCTGTGGTTTGGGTTTGGTATGAAAGAAATGTTGATGTCACATTGATGCTTTAGTTGTTGTTAAGTAGTGCTTACACTGGTCGAGGACTTTTCGGCTTCCCATGCTCTGCCAGGTGCACAAGAAGCTGGGAGGGAGCATAACCAGGAGAGTTAACCCAGCTGACCAACAGGGTACTCCATACCGTATGATGTCATGCTCAGTATATAAACTAGGAGGCGTGGTCTGGGAAAAGGAGGGATTCGTGACTCTGGGGACGGGCAGGGCATCGGTCAGTGGGTGGTGAGCAGTTGCATTGTGCATTGCCTGCTTTGTATATTCTATTATGATTGTTGTTGTTATTATTATTATTATTACTACTGTTCTACTTTGTTTTATTTCAATTATTAAACTGTTTTTATCTCAACCCACGAGTTTTCCCACTTTTGCCCTCCCTATTCTCTCCCCTATCTGACTGGAGTGGGGTGGCAGTGAGCGAGCGGCTGTGTGGTGTTTAGTTGCTGGCTAGGATTAAACCACAACACTCCATTATCATGTTTTGATTTCTTCCTCCTCTAGGATTAATTTTATTTTTTCTTCCTCTTAAAAAGGACCTACAGCATTTCTTACATTTGCTCAGTTGTATTAGAGAAACTAATAGCTTTCCTGAAGAAAGGGAAAGAAAGGAAAAAAGGGAAGAKTCTGCCAAAAAAAAGCTTCAGCTTCTTTCTGCTTGATGAACCCTAAAGAGAATCTTGCTTCAGTTTTACCAGGGCCCCCCTATGTCCATGTTTGTATTTTCTTTTCCCTCTTCTCTCGCCATAGCAGATTAGTGTTATACAACTTCAGGGCATTAAGAGCAGTATGCAAAAGATCCTGAAAAAGAAACTCAGGTGAGTGATACAAGTTTTTTTACTGGGTATGTCACTTACATTTTTTGCCCAAAAATTTCCCTAGTTGCCTAAAATTTTTCTCATCCTCATACTCAAAATATTCATCTAGTTGGCTGAGCATTGGTCCTGTGTGAGACCATTTGGTACTCACAAGTTGGATGTCATTGTGCATAAGATCCCTGAACAGCCCACTGGGATAGTGCACACCTTATCTCTGTAGCTGCCTGCTTTTTCCATGTACCAACTCTGCCTTTACTTCCTCACACAGCCTGGGACTGAGAATTTGCCTTCTCTACCTACACTAATTCTTTTGTAATATTTCGCTGAGGAGAAGAGATATCCCATCCTGATTTCATTTGAAAACTGCTTTTCATAAGGCTCTAGCAAGAGGAGTGTTTATCAAGGACAGGGGAGTTGTATCTTCCATTCAAACTGTGGCGGAAGGAAGCCCAAAACCACACTACCTAGGGGAGTGAGCTTACATTGGTTATCCTTGGCTGGAGTAGGCCTGTGTGCAGGCAGGAATTTAAAATTAATGATGCCAAAATCAAAACAAGCAGAAGGGACACTCCTTTGTATACCTTAAAGGTCAGAGAACTCTCTGCAGGACTAAGACACCTTGGTCCTTATTGCCACTCCCTTGGCATTATTTCAGATTTTCTGTGAGAGAGTAATAGACTTAGAAGGAAGGGCTAGAAAACTTGCTCCTAACATTCAACTTTGCTGAGAGGCAGAAAAGAGCAGTCTATCTCATCAAGTTTCCTACTGGAAGAAAAGTTCTTTCCCACTCTGCCTCCAGGCCTCCCCAGATGGTAATACAGTATTCTCCAGTGAAAACCTTTCTGAAGGAATGGTTTTTCTTCAGTCTATAAATTCGCTCTCTGAAAAGTGGGGACAGAATTTTGGAGATTCTAAAGCTTAGGCTTCCTAGGAGATCTGTTCATAACTAGGGTGTCAAGAAAAAAGAAAGTGGACATTCATGAACCTCTAACAAAGCTGCTGTGAAAAATAAACTGCTCCTGTAAGCTTGGTATCTATTTATAATGCACTGTATTTAAATGATCTAAGCATCTCCCTATCAATTTAATTACAATATGGTAATTAACTTTGTTGACATAATATGTTATAGTAACTGTAGAGACATTTTCTGGTGGGTAAAGTGACTTTCAAGTGAATACAATCCAGTTGGAACAGTTGAAATAGTCTGACATACAGAATTTAAAAGCACACAGAAGTGTGTACCTTCATTTGTACTGGTAATGTAGCCAAGTTTTCAAAGAAACAAACGTATTCTGTAAACAAGAAGAGTTGTGCATATAAATGAAGGCATATAGATCGTGATATTTTTTCCAAACCTTCCTAATATTATAATTAATAGTTGCAACAAATTTTATTAGCATGCGTGTTTCCATACTCAGTGAGTCATAATTATTGGTAGCAAATAAGAGAAGACATAAGGAGGTGGTTATTTTAATATAATTTATGATTCCCAAGAATGAATTGAATGGATAATCAAGTTAAACATCAGTGAAGAACTGAAATTGATACCAATATATGTCTAGTTTTTATCTTCCATTTTTTTCAAGTCATTCGTTTAATTAAATTTCAAGATTTTTTTTCTTTTTCCTGACTCATTATCCTAACATTTGACTTTAAAAGGTAACACTCAGCTGACACTGAATTAAAACCGAATGCTGTCAACAAATTGTCTTTGTCAGGTAATTGTCTGAATAACTATGTAAAAATCTCAGCTACCTTTTTGATGAGTACTGCATCTAAATAATTTAACATAGCCCTAATCTTTGAAACTATAAAGAGATACGAGAAAGAGAAAACTTAGGCTGGTTCAAAAACAAGCTAAGGGCAATATTACTGCATTCCTAAAGGCATAATATGGCATTGATGAACCTTAAACATGCCAGCAAGCATTAAAAGCCTCCATATCATTTAGTGATCTCTTATAGGAATGTGTTAGTTTCTCTGAACTGAAGAAACATGTTTCTGTTATTCTGACACTACATAGGTATGTCAAGGACATTGAAGAATCATCAAGTACCATAAATAAAAATTCTGTTATTYAGAAGTGCCTTCCAAAATACATCAACACAGGAAAGATGTTGAAAGATATTTTTTTTCTCCAATATATACAAAATCATATAAAAAAGATACCCATGAATTACCTAATTAAATAAAGACTAAATACATAGCAGGAAGAGTAATCAAATGTTAGATATACTTTTATTTTCATGTCATTCATAGAGATCATTCAGATCGTTCCCCTAGAACACACCTAGTTATATGAAATCCAAGAATTCCTCTGAAGAAGGAGAAAGAAACAACTTCTACTAGTGTTGCTAGCAATAACCACTTGCAGAAATTTGCCTTTATATTAAAAAAAAAAGTTCCTATTGTATTAGCCAAGAAAAAGTTACTATTGTATTATATAACTCTCTTATTTTATTTATTTTTTTTTTTTACCACAGAAATCACTGATGAAATAGAACAGAAATTACAATGGCCCTTTTCCACGTGTCTTAAAAATAATGATCTGTGAACACAAATACTTTTCTTGTTGTTTAATTCTATCCCTGGCCCTTTTTTTAGCAGCTGTAATATGCACAAATGCCTTCATTTATTATCTTTCTGCTGGTTTTCTCCATGTTTACAGTGCTCCCCTGCCATCTCACAGAAGGAAAACTATACCTTATAATACCTTAATATCATTCTGCCATTACATTATTGACTGCCAAATAAATTTTCACAGCCTATAATTAAATAGCCCTGCAGTGCCAATTGAATAGCTTTTGCAAGCTTAATGGAACTGGAACAAAGCTAAAAATGCTAAATTAAACTACCTCAATGTCCCAGCTTTGACTGTGGTTGGTAGTATATGTATAAGACTATAAACAGAGCAGCCCTTTTCCTCTTATATGTGCAATCCAATAAGACCAGTGCGTATTTCAATATTCAGCCAACCTAAAACCTTGCATACACACCAATAATGAACCAAAATGATGAGTAAACTTGGCTTTACATCTAAGTGTGTCCTCATAAGACTAAATTTTGTTCTGGAGTAAGATGCAGTAAAAAAAACCAGTTTAACTGTTAAGATAGGATAGAATAGAATAGAATAGAATAGAATAGAATAGAATAGAATAGAATAGAACAGAACAGAATAGAATAGAATAGAATAGACTATTTCAGTTGGAAGGGACCTACAACAATCATCTAGTCCAACTGCCTGACCAATAAAGATACAACATAATACATAGCTCCTGCAAATGCATTTTGATTTACTTCAAGGTTAGTTCTTTATAGGAAAATAGTCCTAAGCATGTAATTCTAGATATCACTCAACTGGTATTTCGTGACCCACAAAAAACATTAAGTGCTACTACATCATATTTACTTCTGTGACTGAAATATTTTATACCTAAGAAACATGATCAATACATGCATGGTATGTATAGGGTCTAAGCCCCAGTATACTTACAACTGTGCACCTATTAGGGAGAAAAATGGTAAATGCAGTCTCATTGAAAACTGTACTGATTGTATTCAGATGTTTCACAGAAAAGAAAATTTTTATGATTTTTTGAATGAAATGAGTTGATATTAGGTCTTAGAATGACCCTGCATTTTGACTTTTAGTTGGTATATATTATAATATGATAAATGTCAAATTAAAATGAAACATTAGTTGTCAAAGATATTTTTCATTTCATTTTCATTTTCTGGAAAATTCTGAAATTTTCAAGGTTCATTCCAAATCAAATTAAAAGTAAACGTCAAATGTCAAACCTCCTGTTAAATGGAACTTCCACTTTAACTTTCTATGAGAATTTAAAAGGAAAAATAACAGCAAAGACTGAAGAACTACTTATAGAACTGCGGTGATCAGTACAAAGGGAGAATACTTTCAGCCGGAATGTCTGTGAATAGGTGGTCTAAAATGCCATAGGTATAAAATTTTAATTGCACCTGAAAGTTATCAACAGCATATTTATTTTAGTGAAGAAAAGTGTATGTTCAAATGCATAATTCACTAATTTAATTGCCTATATTTCCCTTTAGACATATATATTTATTTAGAATATATCACTGTCTCAGGGAATATATCACTGATTCTATGCTTATTGCCTTCTAGTATGATACCCTGTTTTTTGTATAGTCTCCTGAGGGGACAAGAAAGATGGCTTTGATGTCAGCTTCAGTGATTCCACAGTATCAAAGGCAAGAAAAATAAATTATAACAGCGAAAGAAACTGCAAAACACAGTCCTAGGGACCTGAATTTCACATTCTCTAAGCACATGCCTTACAGGATCGCCTCTCTGAATACCACTGCTAGTTAAAAAATAACTTGATAGTTTATTTCTTTTATGTAGCAAGAAATATAGCCTTTTATGCTGGCTCTGTTGCTAATGGGTAGCCTTTGAGCAACTGAGAACCTAATGGGATATATTCACAGTTTGTGATTTACAATTTAACTAGATGAAATGCTCAGAAGAAGAGTGCTTACTAGGATTTAAAGAATTTCAAAAAAATTACCTGGTAAGTTAGCATCCTCTTTTTAAGTTGCAAAACTGTTTAAGCTTTTGCCCCAAAATTCGACTAAATGGAGTCAAAGAATTTCAAACTAAGAAAACGTTATGGATTTCCTTTTTGGTGGTTTCACAGATGACATTATGATAAAAAAAAACAACAAAAAACAACCTAACCAAACTATAACCAAATGAACTAAGTAAATTAACTGGTTTAAAAAATAAAAGAGTAAGTTGTTTGTATAAAAGGATGAGTGAAGAGTTAATTTCAAACGCTGTCAAGAGTTCTGGAAAGTTTCAATCAATATCTGTACTGAAACAACCATGTTAGGTGTCGTAAAAACCCTATTAGTTAACGCAAGGAAAGCTAAATAACGTGCAGTTCTGTATCTGTTGGAGTTCTCTAATACGAATGAGAAGTTTTGGCTTGTGGCAGACAGTCTAGCATGTGATACCTTGTTTGAAAGCAAGTTACTTACATAGACTGTAGTTTAGAATATATAGCATATATGAGCACAGCTCAAAACAAATGTGTAGTTTAAAACACCACCAAAATCTGAAAATTAACCATAGTGCTTAGATGCCTGGCCAGGTTCCTGACTTCCACAGTCAAACAAAATTTGGGTACACTTTTCAGCCCACACTGACATTTTATACACCTGTGATGTAGTTCTTCTTGGTCGTTGTTTGCTTCCAGCAAAAATTATTAGTAAGAGTTCAYTCAGTTGCTAATTATCAACAGTTGCCAGTGCTCTAATTGTTTGACATACAGAGACATATGGGATAATGACATTTCTAATTTAATGTCTTTTTGCGTGCTTTGTGAAAGAACTCTCCAAGTCTTGCTGAACACATTAGTATTGAGGCAGCACGTTTGGCATTTATCTTGCTTGATGATGAACAACGGGGAAGAGCTCTCTGGTTTTTTGATGAAATCCTACAAAGTGAAATTTGAATAGAAAATAATGCAGTTGCAGAGCTTTCAAAGAGAAGTAAACAAAATATGAAAAAAGAGTTGGAAACTGCCTTTGAAAGCCTTTGAAGAAGACTAGTATTGTTGTCTTGAAAAGTCTAAGGAAGAAGACAGAAGCTTTTATAATCTCATTTAATTATAAATTCATCAAGACAGTGGTGTAGAACAGTGCCTGTAATCTCTTAATTCATTTAACTCAGAATCCCACCCACTACAAAACAGTAAAAAAAAAAAAAAATCTAGATATGCTAACAGCACTGTGACAGCAAATGGTGGAAGATATAATCTTTTAGTTCCTATAGAGATGTAGATAGAGTGCTGCTGTTTCACAGCAAAAATGAGTTGTCAGATATGTAGTTCATAGAATGACAGAATCACAGTATAACTCATGTTGGAAAGGACCTTCAGAGGTCATCCAGTCCAACCCACTCCTGCAAATTCAAAGCAGGGCTAATCTGATCAGAAGGCTCAGAAACATGTCCAGTTATGTCTTGAACACCTCCAAGGATAGAAATCCCACTGCTTCTCTCAGTACCTCTTCCAGTGTTTGTCCCCCATCATGGTACAATAGAAAAATCCTTGTATCTAATCTGGATTTCCCATGTTCAAGCTTGTGGCCGTTGTCTCATGTCCATTCACTGTGCGTTTTCAAAAAGAGTCTGACTCCATCCTCTCTGTATCCTCTGATCAGGTAGTTACAGACAGCAGTAAGATTTCCCCTTCACCTTCTCTTTCCCTGTTGAAGAGAGAAGTTGTCTCAGCCACTCTGCATACGTCCTGTGCTCCTGCCCCCAGCCATCCTGATGGGCCTCTGCTGGACTTGCTCCAATATGTCAATATCTTTCTTGTACTGGGGAGCCCTAAACTAGATACAACACTCCAGATTTGGTCTCACAAGTGCCAAATAGAGGATAAGGATCATTTCTCTGCACTCGCTGCCCACAAAGCTTGTTAAAACAGCCCAGGATATGACTGGCCACCTTTGTTGCAAGGGCACACTGCTGTTGGCAGATGTTAGAAGATGAGACAATCTACTCACAGAATGGAAAATTTAGGGGCCAGGTTTTTTATATCTTCTATACAAAAAGCTCACTTGTAAGTTAGTATTCCTCCTCACGAAAGCCTGTGTAATAGAACCTTAAACAAGTAACAATTAAACAACATTAATTGAACAAGATCAAATTACGGAGAATGTATGATTGTCATTGTTCCTCCTACTGATGTCAAGCCAACCTCAGAATGCTGGCAACATAAATGAAGTCTAAGGATTTAATAGAGATCACAAGACCATATTGCGTTGAGGGTGACAGAGTCATTATTATTTTTGTACACTTGCTGAAGCTCTCCAGACTGGAAATTAGTAAAGCTTTGTCTGCTTTTTAAGTTCTAGTTTTCAGAACTAGAAGCAGAAGTATGTCACACCCTGTGCATAGGAAAAAAGTCTTTGCAGTGAGGTTTCTGATCCCTAGCTACAAATATGTACCATATATATATTGTGTTTTATTTAATTGGCCTTAAAACTTTAAAAAGGAAGATGAACATAAGCAACAAATTCCAAACAATAATGTAAAAGGAGTGCAGATGACCAGAATCCACAAGTGGATTTGAAGATTAGATCATTTACAATGGTTCTGTTTTTGAATGCTTATACTCTGATCTAATTTTTTGCTTTAGGCAGCAAAAATACTTAGAAGTTTTACTGAGATTTTAACATCCGTTCTCCAAGAACAAGCAGTGAAACTTTTTACCAGACATGAATTCAGTAAAATCATTACAGAATGATGAGAAAAGTACAGTTGGTCAGAAAGGAATGATTTTTAAACTTGTCCACAGTTGCAGAATACAGTCACATTAAGTCAAGAACAGTAAATGTAACAACAACAAAATAGTAATTTTGTACCCAAGAGAGGAAGAGTGCTCTAAACTTCTTTACAGATAGGAATCTTCCTGGATATTTCAGTGGGAAGAGTTCTGTTCACACAACTGGAGCTCGGATCCTCTCCGAAGATGAATCCCACAGACACAGATCATGCTATTTTCAACACTTCGCTGGGTAGTTTTGAAGCTAACAGATAATGATGTCCAAAAATGTCAAAATGTTAATCTTTTTTCATCACTTTATGCTCTCTCAGCTTTACTTCAGCACAAAAGTCATCAGCATTTCATATGAGTTCTTTTTCTAACTATAGTGATGGTGTTTTGAAAACAAGCAAAGACTTTTCTAAAATTAAACTGATACACAGTACTGTTAGAAACCATTTTGTGTTAAATGAAGACTATTGAATAAAGATTAACATTTTTCTCTAAAACTAAACTGATCCACAGAGACTGTGATAGTCTTTAATGTAGTAAAGAATGATTTCTTGCAAATGTAGCCAGCCTGCACCACGTGAGAGTTTTGATCCAGCCTTCAACATCTAAACAAAGAAGATGAATGGCATTTCTAAAAAAAGAACTGCTGCTCTGTGTATTTCTAAGGAATATCCATATGCAGTTAGCTTGTTGAATAAATAGTTGGTTTGTAGGCTCTCTCAGACAAATGGTTGTTGGTCTGAAATAATGGAAAACTAAAGAGAACAAAACTGTTTCACTTCCAAATGTGTGTGTCTTCTGTATCTTACCAGTGTGGTTTGGCTATTTGTCTCTTCTACTAACTTAGAAGAAAACCCTTTACCACTGTGTCATAGGCTTCCCACTGAAAGAAGTAAATGGAAACATTTTCCTGTAGTCTTACGTCTGTGTGGTATGTTTTTTTATCTCCTTTGTTTTGTCCTAAGTCAAGGTCTAAAGTCTTCATGGAATTTTGAAAGCATCATCAGTCCCCGCCTAGATATTAAGACATGTTTTGCTAAGAACTTAGTAAGATAGAACAAAATTTAGGTTTATGATTACATTCAAGGCCTGACAACTTAAATGCGATAAAGGGTGACAATGGGCACAAAAGACATAACGTGCAAGAAAGGGCTGATATTAATTAGAATGACACTTTTTTTCTCTGATGGACTTTAAAAGTAAAGACACAATTTAAATACGAAGTAAAAGTAATGCAGATCCAATTGCAATAAGTGAACAGGAGTTACTTGATCAAAGAGATAGGATTGGAAAATCCTATTTGCAGCAGGATACAAATAGGAAAGACTGCATTTGGCATGGTCAAAGAAAAAGGTGTTAGAATGTGAGAGGATATTTTGGAGAAATATGTGGATGGTTAGGGAGGGCCATACCTTTGTGATCTTATGAAGAAAAATCTCTCAGCCTTAGACATTGTTGGTTGAAACTGTCGTCTCAGATGAAGAGCATGCTTGTTTTATGGGCCTTCTTGATAGACTGTATTGAGTTTGAAAAAGTGGTTGGAAAAAACTAGGCAGTATGTGGGGCCTGGAGAGGTAATAAGAGTTTTCCTTTATTCATATTGAGCACTATCTGTGGTGTAGCTATTCTGGAGACATCACAGAACAGGCTGGAGTTTTCATGCAGAGACAAGACAGGTTAGGGACATTGACACAGACCAGTGAAATGGCACATGATTCTTTAGTCCAACATATATCTTCTATTTCACTGTTTACTGATGTTAGTCACTTGACCTTGTCACTCAAGGCAAAAAACCTCCCACAGTGCAGATAAATTTTCACAATACAAAAACATGTTTTAAGGCGAGAAAAATTCCCTTGTCTTCCATCCCCCTACTGCAACAAGATGCTATGTGTTGACAGCATGATACTACATGTCCTGAACACCCTGGAGTTGTGAGTGATCTTATTGGAAAATAAATTACCTACAGTAAAGGATATGACTCCCAGTATAACTTCTGTAGTGTGCTTCACAGCTTTTTTTCCCATCACCAATATAATATTCATTAAAATTCACAGGTAAAAATGTGTTGTGTTATACTGAAATGAAAAAAATAGTGTTAAGATAGCACTGTTTATAGTAGTGTACTAAGGCTTAAAAAAGGCATGTACATATCAGAAAAAAATAATAAAAATGTTGGTGCTTAAGATTTTTCATAACAACTTCTACCAGCCACTTCTTTTATCAAAAGCCCAGGAATCCCAGTCAGGGACTAGGATCTGACTAGGATTGTACTAAGTAATTTATGACCGCAATCCTACTCCACACATCCGTGCTTCATTCTAAGGGAAAAAAAGCCCTTAAGACTGAATTCCAATTTATATGTTATCTAATAATGATAATAATTTAATATTTTATATCAAATATAAAGTTTATATCTACTCAATATTAAATCTTATACAATATTTGCTATATTATGATAATAGTATCTAATGCCTTTATTATTTGAAGCCTTATTTAGGCATTTGGAAGTTTACAATGAAACAAAGTTTGCATACTGTACATATATAATATAATATTTACTCATGAAAGAATGCTACAGATAATATATTGATACAAAGGAATGTCCGTTCCTTGATAGCATGTTACAGTCTTCTCCATTATTCTTTGTTTATTAAGTTGGAGATTTTTTTTAATTTAGGAAAGGAAATATACTGAGAAACACCTGGAAAGCAAGAAACATTGCACAAGTTTCTCTACAAGAAATCTTAAGGACAACAGGATGACTATGACTAAAGAGGTACAAGAGTATACACAAATTATAGTTTACATTTTGTCTTATTAATAAAAGGTGACAGAACCATATTATGATACCAGGTGAAGCTTCAGACTTTTATTGTATGATTTGATTTCTTAGAGATCCATATAGGAAAACTGAAATTCTTAGTGACAGAATATTTTTTTTTACTGTCTCCTCTGCAGACACAGATCAAAGAAAGCTGGAATGCTATTTATTGCATTTGGCATCCTAATAAAAATTTGGAATATTTGCATTATTTAATGACCTTTTAAGTTCCATTAGTTTTTTTATACACCAAAATTAGCAATTCATATCTCTAAGTAAACAAAAAATATAGAAAATTAAACAGAAAAATAGAGACATGGCACTAATAAATAAATGGATGAATATATTAGAGAGCAATGTCAGTTAAACTGCTCCAGTTTCTGTTTTATCAGCATGTCCATTTTCAGGGACTTATAACATTGTAGTAAAATACTGTCAGACAGCTTTCAAACCACTCAGATTAAAAACATCTGGATTTTGCTTTTCTGGCAATTAAAAATATTTGCCTACAAAAAGTTTTCATTCATCACGATGAATTTATACAAAGGAACTTTTTTTCCCGTACAACAGTAAAATTCAGCATTATTCTTTTTGAGAAACTGGTTCAACTCAAACAGGAATACATTTGGAGTATTAAAAAAAAATTAGACTGTTAAATTGTTTACTCTCAGAATATTGGCTTTTTATTGTTTTTGTAATGCTCACGTGAAGCAATAATATATTGAGGAAAATACAACTCAATAAACAAGAATGCAAGGGTCATTGTTAGGCTCTTTTTATTTTCCAGAAGCCATAACTTTGCAAGATGCTTCACAGAAAAAAAAAGTCAAGGTTCCTGACCTGGAGAACTTCAACTAATTTTTAATCTTTATATAAGAGAGTTGCTGATCAGAAGAGAGAAAGACTGGAAGAAAAAGTTTTATAAAAGTGAAATGCTGAGTTAACACAGCGATGGTGTGGGAACATCTATTCATTATTTTGTGTTTGCTTGTTTTTATTATATCTTGTATTCCAGAGTGAGCTTTAAGGCAATTGTGGTTTTTATTAAGAAAACACTCCTGGGGAAGTTTATTTGAAATTGTTCTCACCAAATATGGGCTTAATATTTAAAGTTTTTATCACAGTTTTCAATCTCATAAAGTTCAGGTCTCTGAAGACTTTATGCAAATTCTTACATTTAGTATAGACAGGAACTGGATTCTGTGAGTATTTATGCAGATCTTTGTAGTCCTTTAAGTAGGCAACCAAAAGTAAAATGTCATTGGATTAGTTTGTAAACTTAATTATTTTGCGGGATGGAAAGTAATAGAAAGAAGACCTGTATTTGAAAATGATTTAGTGAGTTTTTAGGATAAGAGATGATTTCTTTGCCAGTTATAAAATATATAAATTCAGTAAAATTATTAAGCCTAAAAAATTGTAAGTATGAACAGAGTCTTTGCTCCTCTATAATCTCACAATATATTTGTATATCACTTTCTGGCCTGTTACTTTATTTCTTCATGTGAGGTCAATACAATTTGCACTGATGCCAACAGCAAAACTTCTTCCTGGCTTTGATTCTGGAGGGCTGGTTTCTCTAACATCAGCAGAGGGCTTATCCACAGCTTCTTCAGTGGTGAGAAACTATTGTCTTCTTCTCCCACCCTTTGTTCTGTGAGCAAACACCACCATGTGACATAGACTCAAYTTCTCTTTTAGCATGCTGTGTCAAATAAACTATATAACTCAGGTCAGTATATAATGAAATGATGGTCTTGCTAACAATTTCACTCTTTCTTCAGTTTAAATAAGAAGTTACAGAAATTTAACTTCATTTAAATTCAGATCTTATCTCACCATCCCTACCCTTTTAAACAAACGATGTTTTCAGTAGTTGGAAAGAGATAATTGGGGGAGGGGGGAATTTTTTAACAGATTGGGCCCAATTCTTGAGGACAAGCGAATATTATTTTCAGGCATATTAAATTCTTTGTCAGCCTAGAAGTATTAGAGGGTATGAACACATTAGAACAATAGTTCGGCATAATGTTCTTATGATTTCTATGATTTCTGACTCTACTGCTCTAATGCAGTTATTGCTAAAATTTCGTAGTTCTAATGCAGGATTATAACAAGTGGCTGTAAGAGGAGTAAAAGGCAAAAAATAACAAGAAGCAAACTTTGCACAGTGAGAAATTATCCCATGTGGTCAGCTCCTTGCCTATTCATTTAAACATTATCTTTTATATCTTTTGAAACAAGAACGATTCATATTGTTCTGTGATGACTTCTTTAATTATTTCAATAGAGAACAACATGCTCTAGTAGTTGCCATGGTGGGTAGGAAGCAAAACTGAAAAAAGCAGGAGATTATGTGTGGAATGCTGAAAAGGAATGGAATTCTTTATYCCAGCAGAAAAGTAATTAATTATCAAACTAATATAATGACAGAATGAGCAAAATAAAACTATTGAGGAATACAAAGAAATTGTTCCTTCCCCCCCCCCGGCATGATTGAGTTTCTGGCTAATGAGGAGACATAGTCTCTCATGTGTTTTTAATTGACAGATTGTTTGTAGAAGACATTTGGTTTTGAATCTGTTTCTTCATTTTGGTGACATTCACATTTTCTCTGTGTGCATTTAACAGTGGGAGGAATAAAATATCATTTGTCTTTTCCTCCTTTACTAAGATCAGTGAAGATCCTCTTCAAGGTTTTCTTTGGAGCACATTCTCTTTGGAATAGGATGCTGAAGTACATTGCTTATCTTCTGCAAGAAGTCTAAGTGTCTGACTGAAGTACTAAATGTTTTTCCTAGGGAGGAATATAGATTATCTTGACATTTGCCTATATTATGTTCTTCTACAGATGAATGAACTATTATAACGTCTTCCACCTAGTAAATGACAAGCTGACATTTTCTTTTAGATAAGTACAAACACTTATCCTCTAATAACTACTTAGTTATAACACCATTTGTTTCAAAAATCTTGTTGTTTCGTGTGGTTAACCTCTTAGACATTTCATTTAGAAAGAAATAACTTTTGAGAATTGCCTGACTTGGAACTTGTAAGAGTAAAGGATGCAATTGTTAGATTGATGGTGCCAATTTATAAAAAGTAAAGTATTAAAATTCATCCTTATTTATATAAAAATGTAAAAAAAGTTAAAAACAAAGTTAAAAAAAAGAAAGTAAAAGTATTTTATTTGATAAATTATTCTATGTAGAAATTTACCAAGAGCAGAAAAATTTCAAGGATATAAAATCTTAAAGCCAAACATGGCAATTTGATTTATTTTACCTCTTTGAATATTATTACTGTCCTTCAGCTTCTTGGCTGTGAGAAATAATACACAAGTATGTAAAAACTGCATTTTATGACATAAACAGAACACATGAGGAAGTTATATGTCCAAAACTACTAGACTCGTGAAGTTTTTTATCTCCTAAGTTTCTCATAGTTCATAATTCATGTGGAATAAATACTGACATTCCATGGGGGTTTTTTTGTTTTGCTTTGTTTTGTTTTGTTTTATCTTCCCCTTTTGCTTTGGACTGGAGGATGGGGAAGCCTACATTATTTTACACATACACAGACCTCATCCTTTCAGTGTTCAGCATGAAACTGAAACAAATTAAACCCTCCTTTATGAATATCTTTGACATTCGAACTATTGCAATCAAATGCAAAYTCATCGTACGCAAAAATAAAGCTCTGGATTCAACATATAAAATCCTTCTGGAGTACAAGACTGTGGGAAAACTGGTGTTTGATTTCTTTCTCTTTTATCTCTGATTGCAGATACAGTAATTCTGGCCATATGCAGTCTGCTTTTAATTGAGGCTTTGTATGAAATTTTGTATCCTTTGATGCAAGATTTCAAAGCTACAATGTAAGGTTGTGAGGTGACCAAAAGTGGTCATAAGAAAACCCTAGAGTATCATCAATGTCTTGGACAGCAATATAAGAATGTGCCTAATTCTTTAGCTGAGAGTCTGGCAAAAAAGGGGCTGAGATTGCAGTAATATGAATCTATAGCTGCGATTGAAGTGACAAAATCCCTTTTGCTTATAATAAGAACAGGGATCAGGTCTGTGATAAACTAGTTTTTCTTCATGTAACATTGTAGCCTTTGCTTTGGTGACCAAAGTGATTGGTTTCATTAGTTTTTGGGGTTTTTTGGTTGGTTGGTTGGTTGGGTTTTTGTTTTTTTTTTTTGTAATTAAGTTGCCACGTACTTTTGGTACACACCTGCCATTCCACTATACTGTGCACTTTATTTACTCTACTGGTCATGAACCAATTTTCCCTTTTAAATCAATCTTATTTTAATATTTTATTCCTATACATCTCATTCCTGGCTCCTAGGAAGGATACTGCAGATAAAGGAGGTTTTCAAATTTCTTGCCATAAGGCCTAAATTATATTAAAAAAAAAGAATTAATTATTTAAACTGATATAGTACAAATGCACTGTTTGGGGCATCACATAATAAAGACATAAAATGGGACTAAAGTCTCATAACTGAATACAAACTCTATATATTACATGGGGGAACTATGTTATTTTTGATGTAGAAGCTAGGAGAGGTGTGTACTACTTTGGTAGAGCACAGCAGCTGTCTGTTTCCCCACACAGGTAGACTCACTGGCTGCCAGCTTGGAGCATGGGCAAGGAAATCTCACCTCTGCCTGTACACAGACACTTGCCCTGGAAAATACCAAGTTTATTGTGTTGCAAGGTCCTGGGTTGTTTTAATAGGTTTTCTGGGTTTAAAATAAAAACATTTTACTTGGCCTCTTTGAACCGATGGTGGGAGAAAGACAATCACAGACATTCACGCACTACTTGTGGAAGTGAGTTGCACAGGAGCTATGCAGATCATGGGAGCTGAAGAACAAATTTTAACCAATGCTCCAAGTTCATGTCTTTGTGCTGTTGTACAGGGGCCTTTGGGGTGTAATGGCTGACATGTAAACTTCAAACAGGTTTGGAAGTTCAGAGGAAAACATCACAGAATCTGCTGCTTAGCTGGAGAATCTCAAAATGAGCCCTTTTTTCCACAAAAAAGCCACACAGGTGTGATTTTTGTTCAATTGGCCTGAATGGTGGGCCACCTCTCCTATAGTTAACAGGAGCAGCTGGGTAAGTGGCATTTTGTGTGGGTGTGCGCACACATACATACAGTAATGAAACTCCCTCCTTCTGGGCTCTCCAAAGGATCTGGCGAAGGTAAGCATGTCTGTCCTTGGCTATTTTTGAGGGTGAAAATAAGATTAAGGTTGAGAAATGCAAGGAAAAGGGACGAGAAGAAAACTTGAGCAGCAACAACTATTTCATATCTTTAAAAATCTGTTCATTCTGAATGCTCCTGCAGAAGTGATTTAGTACATCAGTCACTTTAAATAGCAGACAATGGATTACTTGGCTTAATGCAACTGCACCGTGTGCAGTAAGAAAATGCTCATTTTGTTGAATCATCTAAGTTACCACCATGAAAGAACATACTCATTTCTTATCAAATTCATTGACATTGCATGTTGCGATCCCCAGACTCATGACTTTCTACAGTGCTTGAACATATTTGACCCATTCAATTTTACTGCATTCTCCAATAATTGATTTCATATATAGGACAACTGCAGGCCCTTGAACCAAAGTGCAGTGCAAGGATGACAGGATGCAAAAGTCAGGGAAAGCTATCAATTTATGTAAACCACTGCAGAATAACATCTTTMTTCTGCTTTTCCATTTATCATGGCAGCATATGAGTCAGAGAACTACTTGAAATAACTTTATTTTTAAAGAATTTATGCAGGGTATCTGCTGCATCAGACCTACGTGATAGAACATTGGTTCTAGTGCTGTTGCCTGGCCATAGTATAGACATATTAATGGTGTTTCAAAACAAATAAATACACAAATACGTATATGTATGGGCAATTCTAGCATTCTGAGTGCAATAATCTCCTCCCCAGAGGGGCGCGGTCCCCTTGTGTGCCAGAGAGCCGAACAGGGTCAGGGACAGGACTGGTCCTGGCAGGGGCATGGGTGGGCAACGGCCAGCTGAGGTTGTGGTGACTGGGTGGTTGAGGCGACAGACTAGGGGCGACAAGGCCTATGGCCAGGCATGGTCACGGCTGCAACACAGCTTAGGCAGGTATAAAGGGTGAGGACATCAGATCAAATTTAATCCAAGCATTGCCTTTGAATTTAATGATAAAGGAAGACTGTGAGCCTGCAGCTTTACACACTGAATCTTTTATTCTCTCATAAAGCAAGAAGTGGTTTATGAGAGAATAAGTGGCAAAGAGTGTTAAGACAACCTGCTCTCATACTGGCCTACAACACAGCTAGCAAAGATGTCTACCTTGCCCTGAAATTCATGTTGGGATTTGAGTCACACAGAATATGTTAACTCTTTGTAATAATTCCATAAAGAGATGCTGAAGTGCATAATTACTGTGAACTTGGCCTTCATCACCGACATACTGCTTATGGGATACTAACAAATTTCATTATTTTTAACACAGAAGGGACTGGTGTTTATGACTTTTTTTTTTCTTTTTTTTCTTGAGAAGTCTATGATAATGTTTTGCCAGTAAGATGAAAGCAAAACTTTCAATCACTTTTTGTGGCAGAGTGGTCAATAATCCAAATGAAAACGTGGAGCTATTGTCAGAAAAATGAGTATATTTCAACATCCCTCAAAATCCAGTCATATAGGAACTCAAAGAATAATTTTGAATTCGGTTCCCAGCTACTACAAGTGCTCAAGGAGAAAAGTCCTGGGGTATGTCCCAGGAGATATGGATTCAGTTTCCAGATTTGACTCAATTTGCATCATGTCTTTTCTCAAGACATGACAGAAAGAAACCTAGAGGTTCTGAGTCTTCTCCCATTCTATCAATAGATTGCCACAGACATAAGGTCATTTTAAAATGTATTAGACTCCTTTTTAAAATTATTTTGTTTTTTTGGGGGAAGACAAGAACTCTCTCTCAGTACGAGCTTGTACGAACAATCACCCATTGGAAAACAGATTTCATTGCATCAATTTGTATCAATGCAAATAAAAGAGCTCTACTTTACTGATAGAACTATTGTCTTCTTTAGGAAACTGGATTGTTTTCTTCTTCTGAGAGCAAAGCTATTATTTCCAGCTTTAAAAATAAAGAAACACACAAACAAATACCTCCTAACTCTCTTTGTGGATTCTCATTTTACAGGTCAGCCCTGTAAGGTTTTGTTCTTTATTTCTAATAAAAAAGTCATCTAAAGTGATCAGCACAGGTATGCTATGTGTTTGATGGTCTAAGGTCATGTCAGGTCCTCACTTCATTTTTTTACTGAAACACTTCACAGCTCAGATTTAGATAAAATCTCMAAAGTCTAGAAAAAAATGCATAACTCTGCAAGCTGACATTTTCTGCTCATAATATATCTATAAGATAGTTAATTTTCAAGCAATGTTAGGTGATAAATGTTCACACTTTGTATTACCATTTTACTCCTACTTGCACAAAATATATCCCCCCAAGGGGCTTTCAGTACTTTTGAGTCATAGCAGAAAAGGGCTGAACTAACAAATTTGTCAACATTGATCAAAGCTGACATTCAAGTTACCCTTCAGAGGCCTTCTATGCCAGTTTTCCTCATCCTGCTGTTTTCAAGGCTTCTCATGTGTTTTCATTATTGGTGGTAAACCTTTTTGATGTGGATTTAGATCTAGCTTTTGATTCACTAAGTATGGGAATTTCCAGATCTGAACCTTGCCAAATTAATTTTTCAGATTAATTTTCGTCTATAGGCAATTGCCTATTCAAGTGCAGTATGGATAATTCTGCCCCTGAATATTTTAACAACATTGTCTATACACTGATCCAACTTCAAATTTTCATGCTAATCAATGAATATTCATGAAAACACTATTTTTAGAAAACTTTGAGATAATTTTCAGTTAAATAGAAGGAACTATTTTTGAAGTACTGTAACTAGACAACAAAGCTGTGAATCGCATTCTTCGGTCTTGACAAATGAGGGATCTATATCTATCAAATGGTGTGGCATAGAATTTTCAAAGTTAGTTCAGTCACACTCTGTGCAGTTTTATATATTACCTGGAGCAAGCATGTCAAGACAACATATTAAAAGAGAGTCTACAATTAAAAAAATGCCTAGCCGTAACCTTTATACTCACATGATTAAATAAAAAAGACACCAGCACATATTTGTGCTTTCTATATGCAGGCATTACAGATTGGTGACTAAAGTCTTTTAACCAATAAAATTAAATAGGCAAGAAAAACATGTAGTTTAGAACTACCATGAACAACATACAATTAATGTTTTACAGTCAGAAATCAATCTTAAATCTTGTACAAGCTTACACAATTAAAATAACCATAGAGTGTGTTTTTTAGGGGGAGAAATTTCAAAGCAAGATTTCATGCCGGAAGAGACTCAAAAAGTGTGCAAGATAAAAGATCTTGAATATTAAACACAAATTCCTAACCATGAAAACTTACTAATTCCATCAGCTGAATCTGTTAGCATCCACTTACCAGGCTAATTACAGTAATAAATAAATTACATTATTGCTAATTACATCTTCCAGTTCCTATCCCTCTTACTCTCCCGCACCCAAGGTGTGGAGGGATTGCTCTTGCTGCAATAAAAACAGCAAGTATACACAATGAACACAGTTCATGAGTAATTCAAATATTAGAGGGKTTTTTTTTAAACAAGAGCAATATACATGGAAATAATTACAAAGCAGTTTATAACTAGTTGTGAATTTTTTATGATTCATCTTTCACGAGTAGTCAGCCTGGCAATAAGGTGACTTATCTCCTGCTTTCCCAAAGTGCTGAACATCCACATCTCCCACTGATTTTGTCTTGTAGGTTTGCTTGTTCAGCACTCTAAAAAATAAAGCACAGAGGTCATTTGGTAGAACAGCTGGACAGTTGTTCCATAGCAATTAATTTAATTGTCATGAGAAATTAGCTATAGGAAAGTTCCCACCAAATGCAAAATAAATAAAAAAACAGTTAAAAGTTGCTTAGGCAGTTTAGCACTGAGCCAAAAACAAACCCAAAAACCCCTTTGTCTTAGAAAGCATATATGTCTTTCTGCACAAGTGTGTGAACTGTAGGGACTGCGGGGCTTGTGATACAGAAAAACTAGAATTCACCCATGCACCATTTAAGTTCAGCACTCGGGTACTGACACTATTTTTTTCTTCTGAAGACTCTGAAGATCCTTACTTTTTCTTAACACCTAGTATGAATTCAATCGTGTTTGCTTTCTGAACTGATCTAAAGATTGAAAATGCTAGATTCATAGTACAAAAACAGATTAGAGACTGGGGAATAAACAACACTTCCCAGTACTCATGATGTTATTCTGGATTTATGCATGTTACTGAGTGTGAAACTTGGCTTGCTGAAACTTAATTTGCTTAASTTCCAGTTCTGTACATGTAGCATACATGATGGTCTATGGGAGTCAGTGTAGGTATTTAAGGAAATATGCAGGGGATTTGCAGGGCAGGTGAACACTTGGTAGTGAAATGTCAATGAGGTGGAAAATATGTCTTTGGGACACGGTAACATAATTACAATGCTAATCAAGGACAATGCAAGACTCTCCAGAAAAGTTGACAAGCTTGAGAATTAATCCAGGATTAAGCATTTCGAGATTACTAGTGTCCCAGTGAGGAAAAGCCTAAGAATTTAATAATMTTTCTGGCAGCACTTCAGAAAGATGAAGCAAAATATTATTTATTTCCAGAATGATACTGGGCTGCCTCACCATATTAATTTGTGTCCAGCCATCTCTTCATGGCTGCTCCCAAAACTGGTCCAGTTTTCACAGAAGAACACTTTCTTAAGAAATGCCACAATATGCAAGAGAAAATCCACTTTGTTTATGTACATGCAGATACTGGTACATTTATTCACCCTCCTGTCTTATATGATTGTAAAATACCTCCTCCATTCAAATATATGTGTAACTATCGATACTAGTCTAAGTGTGTAGACCAACAGTCACACCTTGGAAACAGGTAGAGAATTTAAGAAATTAACACTCTACCCCTTCTCAGCTATTTATTGCTGTCCATCAGATATGTTATCAGATTGCACAAACAAAATCATGGGGGATTTGTATGTGTTGTCACTTGTGTGTAACTACCAGGGAAAGGCTAATTACACCTTTTAATCACCATTATCATTCCACTTTTAAAATCCAGCTAAATGATAACAAATATAAATGTAAAGCACACTTGTTATTCAAATCCTAAACCTCAGATAAAAGCCAGCTCAGCATAATTATTTTTCTCCACACTAAAAAGCATGGATTAATGGCAAAATTCCCAGATGAACATAACTTTTTATTGCTTCAAACTTTTGCTGTAAAGCATTGTTTTAATATTTCATCTTATTGCTTGTTACATGGAAATTGAGGTTGACAAATGGCATGAGTCTCAAAAAATGGAAGACTCTGTTTCTAACCTTTTCTTCTAGCCCCACAATAGGCAGCAGCCTTTATCACAGGAAGACTGAAAAGATTTTCTCTTATTTTCAGCTAGGAAAAGCGTAGCTAATTTATACTTCAATGACATGTGTTACTGACAAATTACATGACTGCATTCTACTGGAGAGACATAAGTTGTCACTTTTTTAATGCTATAAAGGCCTAAATTGGCATGACAAGCCAGCTTGATGTAAAGTCTGCATCATGTCTGACTGATGCATGTCTGCATGTCTTTCGCCTAGTGAAAACAGGCAAACATCAAATACAGTGATTGTTTAGGATTCAGAAAATAGTTTTCTATGTAGAAAGAAGGGGAAGATGAACGATGTAAAGTTTACATTTGATTTCCAAAATGCTGGTATAAGTCAAAATAGAAGACACTTGTTCCACTTAGATTAGATTAATTTCTTTTCTATTAAATATAATTTTTTACTTAATTTCAGGAAAATGGGATAAACTATCTTTTTGTTTAAATTTAGAGGCATAACATTAGGATTTCAATAAAGATGGGGTATGAGGTAAGGAGGTGTAAATGAAAAGGCCTGTTGATAAATAGAAAGAGAGGTAAGGGTAGTTCAGAGGTTATTCAGACTCTGCGGTCAGAATAAACCAAGGCCCCTAATTTCTTTAGGCTGCCAGCTGCCAACTGAGAGTGTCTTTTCAGACTTTCAGGAAGATAAATGGCTTTAATAAGTAAATCAAACTCCAAGATGGAATTTATCCATGCCAGTAACATATTTTGTCAGAAAAGTCTGTCAGAGCCTCTAGAATGACATGTCATTATTTATGAATCCAGCATCAGACTCCAAGTACTCGTTCTGGCATTAGACACTATGATGAAATTCAGGATACTTGAAATTTTCCCAAACCTGCCATATTAGAATCTTAACATTCTAAAAACAGGAAAGGGAAAAATTATCCTTGACCAGTTCTAATGAGAACTAGCCCTTCTGCAATCAAGTACAGAGAATGAGATGTATCAGGAAAAACAACATAGCTATGTACTATAGTAGTAGATGAAGTAGAATTAGAAATATCCAAGATAAGTGAAACTATGCAAGGGGTACACCAGAGTCACAACACCTGATTCACCTACCCATTAGGCGCTGTAAAGCATAGAAAAGATTTAAGGGATTTTAAGAAAGATAATTTAGTCATTTTGCAGATATGGATGGTCAGAATGAAAGGAGTATGTTGTCCATTCCCACAAAGAGCTTTGGGAAAAGGAAAGAAGATGATTGTTGAAAAACAGCTATATATCACCAAATACATGTACAAGCACTGCTAGCAAAACTGTACGTGGGAGTCAATGTCTTGATATCACATAAGAGGTGAAAAGTTGGGCAGAGATAGGTCATAAGGACTTAAAATAAGAACGCAAGTCATTTATGTTTGGAGTAGCAGGGAAGGGAAAGACGGTGGAGAGAAGTAAAGAGGGGATTAGCAAGAACTAATCCTAGCTATGAAGGTTTGTATGGTTTATGTAGATTACAGTCTATGCAGTGGTAATGGATTTGTTGCAGAGTGGCACCCAATTGTGTATATTTCCTGCAAATTATGATTTTAAATCTGTCAAGCTGTTTTTTGAGTTACAGGTCATCAAAAAATGCTTTGATAAAAAGCAGCTGCATAGTGAAGGTTACAAGCAGACTCCTGTTATATACTAAAATGTTTGTTCTTTCTTTATTCTGCATAGCAAAAATATTTTTGAACTGCCACCAAGCAAATTTGTACATGCTTTAAAGGCCAACGATTAGGTTATTAACTTACACATATTTTAAAAAAAACTTTTTCTGTTATTTTATTTAAAACATCTCACATCTTGCTGAGTCACTTCATCTTTAAAAAAGACAAACTTTCAACCAAAGAAATCTTGACACAAGACTTATGCTTCATTTGCAGTCAAACAAGATTAAAAACTAGAAAATGAGCAATGTGCATGTACTCATATATATAAACACAGTGTATCATATTTTATAAATTATACTCAGCCACCAGAGAAAAATGTATTCAGAGAGAAGCGGTGCAGAGCACTTGCTGGGAGCTTGCAGAGATCCACATATCTGTAGGGAATAAGTAAAAGTGTGATTTCTTTTGAATAAAGGGGCTGTCCTTGCCAGCCAGGAGAGCTAGGATGCACAAAGCCCTGAGTCCCTCTCTACAGGGAGCARTTGGGGTGTCTCACACTCTGTCATTTAAACTGTTAAGGTCAGAAAAATTCAGAAATCTACTTGGAAACTTACGCTGGACCTAACATAGATGTTTGTAGGGGAGCTGGTGACCCTGGAGAGATTCTAGCAGAATATGGCTTAGAGTTATTACACTCTGTAAAAATGAATGTGTCTCTTGCTTTTAAAGGTCAAAAAAATCAGAACAGTACTATCTCCATGTTCATCCTGTGTGAATAGTGTTTCATGCACTCAAATCCTTCCTTTTACAAAAAGCAGACTAATTTCCTGAATAAAATGGTTATTTATTAGGATGTCTGAACTGTGCTTTCTAATAAACTCCAAAAAATAAATGACTGCCTGATAAGATTTTCTTTTAGTATATAACACTATTTTTTCCTCAGTTGCAAGAGTAAATGTGTGTAATCTAGTCCTGCTTTTCAAAAATAACCTCCCTGCAGAGGTTATGTCAATTAATTACATAAATACTCTTAAGCTTCAAGAATGTCTGAATTTAGGTGCTCAAGTGAGCTGATCATTTATTGTATAGTATGCCTTAAATGTGCGATGTTGCTGGTGGAGTTTAATATTTACTGAATATCACAGAATGGGATTCTGTACTGGGGAACTATTCAGTAAAATATTAACTACATAGCTGGAGCATCCCAGTGAATATTGACAGTATTTTAATGGAAACCATCACCTAATTCAAATAATGAACAGGCCCTTGTCGTGGTTTAACCCTATCCAGCAACTAAATGCCACTCAGCCGCTTGCTCATCCCCCACCTCTAGTAGGATGGGGGAGAGAATCGGGAAGGCACAAGTAGAAAAACTCGTGGGTTGAGATAAAAACAGTTTAATAATGGAAATAAAAGAAAGCACAACAGCAATAGTAACAATGATAACAAYAACAATAACAGGATATACAAAGCAGACGATGCACAATGCAATTGCTCACCACCTGCCRACCACGTGTCCCAAACCGTAAGCCCCCCTCCCTCCCCCCCAGTTTTTATACTGCGCATGATGTCACATGGTATAGAATACCCCATTGGCCAGCTGGGCCAACCGCCCCGGCTATGCTTCCCCTGCCTCCACCTCCCCCTCCACCTGGCAGAGCACGGGAGGCCAAAAAGTCCCCAGTGCAAGCCCCAGCCAGCAACAACCAAAGCATCAAYGGGCCATCAACGTTCCTCTCATTACCAAACCCGAAACACAGCACCCCCTCCAGCTACTGGGAAGAAAGTTAACTCTGTCCCAGCTGGAACCAGGACAGCCCTTAAGCCTGCAATGAGAAAGTCTGGAGAAATGTAAATTCTTAGTGAAAGATCAGAACTTCAAATTGAGGTATCTTTGACATTATCTTGAGATTTAAATCGTCAAAGATTCAGGTTTTCTAAAAATGCACAAACCAAATAGCACTAACTGAAATAAAAACAGATTAATATTATTAAGAAAATGATGTTTATGCAAATAGGTCTTGCTTTACTATTTACTTTTCAGTGGTATGCTAAAATTATAGTATGGCAAGCAKCTTGTATTCCTCTCATTGGGTGTTCAGAAGTGCATGTGTGTTAGAAATGTAGCTAAAGGCAATCCAGAAGTGTTCTTATTTGCTTGACTACATCTCAATTAACTATTTTCTGGACCAATATTTGTGTACTTGTCTGTATATGTCTACCTACATACACACAAACACAATGCCCATTTCGTTTAAGCTTGTTCACTGTTTCTTAACAGCTGCTTGGACTAATGCAACATAATTTGCTGTATCCTTTAAAACCAGTTCTTACAGATAACATTCCAGTAGTTTKGGAGTTTATCTTTCAATTTGCACAATTTCAGACACAAAATAGAACATATTCTGCAAATTTCCTCTTTTACTGAGGTAAGACAGTTTAGACTGTTGACCTGCAGTAGCAAACTATTGTCCAGTTAATTTAGTTTCCCATCAATTTGATTTTTTTGTCTACAGATAAAAGGCGGGCAGTTATCAAGTAGCTGTGTAATCTTGCCCTTTCAGATGATCCTCAGTTTTTTTGGCACAACAGAGCTGTACTTCTCATCTGTACCTTGTTTATGCAAGCCATCTCCTCATTCTTCCGGCTTTCTACCTTGACAATACAAACATTTACAATAGTCTTCAACTATAACATTTTCTGGTAAAATCATTATTTCTTCAGTGTTTGAACAACTGATCCAGTGTCTGCGTATTTCCTTTTATTCCTTTTATCTGCCCAGACCCCTGGATTAGAAAGAAACTTCTGAAAGCTGCAATCTGAACTTTTCTCCTAGAGTAGTAGTATTGTTAAAAGCCTGAACACTGCAACAATTGTATTTGTACAATCAATTTCTTAATATCACATAATTTTTGTAGTCAAAATAATGTCTAACCAGCTGAACTCTCACTGGCTTTCAGTATATAGAGTTAACAGCATTACAAAAAACATTTCTGTCTCCATAATATTGTATAGTAACTGCTTTTACAATAGATATCCAGCATATTTACATAATGATGCTTTCAGATGTAATAAATTGGCCATATTAATGTAACTTTTGCAATCTGGGGAACGGAAGAAGGATAGGGTAGACATAAAGTGATGGGTTTGTTTTCCATTATTACAAATTAAGATGATGCTTTTGCAGCCAGCTTTGCTTCATCGGATTCATTTACAAATGAAGGAAAATGCTGCCAATATGAAAAATTCAGTGTAAGAGATGTAACGCCACTGAGCACTTCTTTAAGTGAAAGCCTTGCATACGATCCAGATACTTTAAAAGCTTGCTTTCTATTAAGAACAAAGAAAAATAGACTATTAAAATATCATTTGAAATATGCAAACAGTGAATTCAGATATAGTTATTAATCATTATAGCTTTGTTGTAAGTGGGAATAGAGTTGGAATACTCTAAGAGCAAAATGTTGTCTGGCATTTCTTGGCAAAACAGAATTAAAAAAAAGTACGTTTCAACTGCGCTTTAAAGCCAACTCCAGACTGGTCATAGACATTGGTCCTATTTCCTGTTCATTACTTTCATTTTCTTTTATTAAAGTGTAATTCTTTAAATCAGAAGATTCTAGAGTGAAGCATTTAATGATCTAGGTCCATTGGATTTTTCATGAAAGTCAGCTGAGCTAGGATTCTTACATATTTTTGGTATTTTTGAGAATGTTGGTTTAACTCCCAACTTCAAATGGTACTATGAGAGGATACAAAAGATTATAGGCTACATTTTTGTGCCTTCTTCTCAGGGACCTTTATACTTGGACCACTCTTAGTCAGAATGTGATAATTGGATGAGGCACTTCATGCCTATTGCTCGATGTAAAAATAAAACTATAAAATGTTTTGTTTAAAAAATGAAATTTTAAGTTCATAGTTCCTTCTAACCTTATAAAATAGGGKTTTTTTTAATCAAATACAGTGTTTTGAGATAAGCACATCATATTTTTTTGTAGAATCAAACTGTATTCCCCTATATTTAGTATATTGTCCTGCAAAATCTTTTGTTTGCTCATTATGCACAACCTTACTGAGAAGCACTGTTTGCTGTAACTGTAACAGTAAGCATCAGAAAGTTAAATGGCACCCACTCTAGCCTGGCATGATCCAAAGTCCTACAGTACTTTCTTCTTGTCCAGCATGAGGAAATGACTTTAATAGCTTGGATAACATTATGATGGTCAGATAAATGCTGACTTAAACTCTCCGCRCTGAAATCTGTACTACCATTCCTCTGTGCAGAGCCACCAACATACAACGGTGTAATTGTTCATTCATTTGCTTAGATTGAGTTAATTGTGATTTCAGCTAGTTAGTGATTTTCATCTGAATTTGGAGATGATAAATTAAGAGCTCTGTACTCCAGAGTTTTCACTCAGTAAAACAAGCTGCCTCCTTCAATCTGATTCCCATTTTTGGTGCATCAGGGAGAGACTTTACACACTGGGAAGCAACCCAAGCCAACTTCTGCTCCTCTAGTTAGGTGACAAAATGAATCTAGCTCCATCAAGCCACTTAAAGGTAAACTGAGCTGATATTTCATGAAACTGGGGAGAAAAAAAAAAAACATGATGAGAGATTTTTACCATGGCTTAGAAGAAACCGTGGGATCAACTGCATTACAAAATAACAGGAAGTAAAAATACAATTATTTTAAGTATATTATGAATGAACCTTTTTGTAGTTAAAACTTTTAGGCTGTTTCCTCATCAGCTGCAGGCTGCTTAGTAAAAAAAAAAAAAAAGTCAGTGAGTAAAAAAGTAATGGGTTCTATGTCTTAAAATATGAAAGCAAAGGGAAGAAATTCTTGTGATGTACACCACCATCACTAACAATGGTCACATTACAATAATTTGTTAGGGATTTTTAAATTATTCAGAATATTACCAGTCTCCTTCTAAGTTATTCTTTATTATTATAGTTACTGTTCTTATGCAACTGGTTGGGTTTTTTTCATGTTTTTTTATAACTAGTTGCTGTTTAGTTGTAGCTTTCAGACAAGTAAAATGAAGGACTCCTGTGTGGTAAATTTAATAGCAGGTACATCAGACCCTCAGATCTTGCCAACTGGCAAATGTCTTTGGCATTGGATCCTGTGCAAGAATTATTCATTCTACTACTGTAATGCAGAGCATTCATCCCTCTTTAAGTTACATACATCATACGCTTATATCTCTGCCAGGATGTCTAAACTTACTTTTCATTAACAGGAGAAAAAGAAAAGACTGAAAATTATTCTCTTAATTAGTATGGCAGACAAACACACACAGTAAGTAAATTTCAGTGGACCATTGCCTTGTGTTTGATTTTGTACCATCAAAGATTAATTAACTTATGGCTGAGGTAAAAAGCATCTATTAAGTGACACAAAGCAATAGAAAATGTACAAATCTGTAATGATAGCAAAGTGAGCCATCCACTTGACATGTCTTGTCATTGTCTCTATCTTTGAAAAGTAATCTTTCTTCATGGGGGGTGGGAAGGGTGATGAAGCGCTGTTCTAAAAATTGTAGTTTTTCTCTTCTTTAAGCTTGAACACAGGGACTTAAAGAAAAAATTCTCCACAAAATATTTGCATGTTGTCACTCCAGTGAGTGTATAGTTATGTGTATATGTATTTATACACATACACACCACATGCACATATACAAATCTGAGGGATTCAGTCAGTTCTTTTGGAGGTGATGTGGGTGTTCTAGGGGCTGAGAAGAGGAAAGTATCTCATGCTACTACTACACCCACATTTCAAATACTAGATTTTCAGGGTCACTGTGCTGTCCATTTGTCTTCTTGCCAACAGTCTCTTCTTCATGACACTCTAAACTGTTCAGCATATTGGCCAGTTTCACAGGAATTGGAAAGAAGTCTTCTATTTTTTGAAAATGAGCCACTAGATGGAGGATGGAAGATGCAAATTATAGCTGCCAGTGAGGAAAAGGCAGGAGGAACTCAGACATTCAATACTTTGCTAGGAAGCAACTAGCCACAGTTTCTTTCTTGCCTGCAGTGTTTCATAAGAGGAACTAGGTTATACACTCTTTCTACTGGAATACAGTAGTAAGGCTTCAGGGAAAAGGAGCGCATCTGGAAAAAGACTTCATTAGTTCCACTGTCCCAAACACCTGGTCACATTTGACTTTCCTACTTTGAAAAACTTTCTGTAGGTGAACTCATGTAACCAGTGAAGAATAGATTGTGCTCAAATCATATTTCACTTTGTTTTAAATTATGGTGCTGTATTCCTCAGAGCAAACTCTAAAAACCTGTGTTTTCATTGATCTTGTAGGTCATGGCATAGCATGGTTGCAGTATACACAGGGTCAAGAACAGTATACTATATGGCACATAAAAAAAATTCCTTTTATCATTGGATATAAAACGTAAGAAGGCAGTATTTTTAAGTTTAATTCAAAAACTATCTCTATGAACAAATAAGCTATTTTGTAACAAAGGACTGCTGTATGAACAGCTTAGACCTTGACAATTTAAAAAGCCCTATGTACAGAACGTAGTAGGCAACAACAATAGAAGCAATAGAAACCTCAAGCTACAAAGCTGACTCCTCCTGGTATGAACTGAAGATAAGAATATCAGCATGACAAAATGTGCTAGATAAGGCACTGATGGAGGTGTCTGAAACCTTTTGAAAAATTCCCACTAGTTTCAGGTCTGCCACTGATTCACTTTCTTTTGTTCTCAAGTGGTTATCTATCAGTTCCTAACGCAGCTAGGTTACCAAAGTAATCGGCTATACAGCAGTAGTCTGTCACTCGTAGGACATAAGCTCTTAAGAGAAACAAAACTCAGGTTGCAAGTAATTGTAGGCCTTTCTCCTACGATCTTAATTCCAGACTCCCTTAAATTATTTTTTCCTAGTGTTAGTTCCCTTCCTTCCTGACTTATCAAATCAATAAACTGGCTCGAGCATTTCATAAAGTGGTTTTAAGGAATACCTATACCTTTTACTGCTCTGAGAACCTAACTAAATAAGCTGTCTGCTCTATAATGCAGAGCATTCTTTTTTCCTTTCAATCACTTCTTTCTGTATGCTCAAAAGAGGTCACCTTTAGACAGCATTATTTAAAAAAAAACAAACAAACACAAAACCCYGAAAGACCTCAGGGTTCTTTTTTTAACAGATTATCTTTCCTTAAATCCTTTCTTCTCGGATACACATTTTATCATAATCTATTTTTTATTTTTTTGTTTTGTTTTGTTCCTGACATGGTTTAGTGCTTTTATTATTTACAAATCAGGGTATTTACTAAATTTGCTTCAGATACAACTGAACTCTATTTCTCTTGGTAAGGCAAATCATTCTGTGATATTTGGCTGGATCCAATAGAGAAATTAAAAGCATGTAAAGTTCAGTGGAATTAGCACTGACCTAGGAGATCTTTTTAAGTACCGTGTGTACCTCATTATTGTATTGCATATTGAGCAATGCCAGTATCCTATAAGACAATCATTAAGGGAAGAATTAAAAAATTATTTTTTCCTATTTATTAAATAAMAAAATATTGAGGTAAATATAAAAACTTTTCCTTATTCTAAGGAAAAGTGCAATGTCCCACATATTCTTTCATTAAAAAAGACATTTTTAGCACTTCAAGACTATTTTATGGATTTCCAGATAGAGTAACATATTGAGGAAAGGATATTCTATAAGAAATGACTTGACACATGCCTACTTCTTGGACTAAAGTAAAGCAAAATGTTCTTGTTGTGTCCAATTGTTTATAAAGGCATGAGAGAGGAGGCTTAAAGAGACTGAGATTTCTGATCTGGAAATCCCAGATCTTATTAGTACATTCAGATTTTTCTAGAGGTGAAGAACAAATCATGAGGCTCCCAGGCAAGCAATGTACTTGCTCTACTACTTTGTGCATTCTTTTTGGTGAAGGAACACTAGAACTGGGTGAAAACCACAAAGCATATTGTCCAAAAAGTATTTCTTCTGAGTTTTGAATTGTCTGAATTCAGGCATACTGACAAACTCTTCACCTGTAAGCTTTCATGCAAGAAAAATATTCTAGTTTAAGCATTAATGAAATTGCAATTACTGTTAAGGTGCCTGTTTGAAATCATTCTCTGAAAGTGATAAAGCAGGAATTGCCCTGAAAAAACTTAATTTCTAGTTAAATCAAAATTATTAGGTGTTAAGGTGAAAGTTGTTAAAAAACAGTTCTCAATGTTTATCACTTCTTGTTGCCTAGGGTCTGGCAGCTTTGGTGAGTGGATGTTTCAGAAAGAAACTCCCAGGTATATTTATCTACATGCCTCAAATTCAACACCAGATTTTGTTTTTCACCAATCCAGTCTTATTCAGTCACTTGAAAAGTGAACACATGATAATCAGCATCTTGCTATTTGTCTGTCTGTTCCTCATGATGCCAACCAATCTGCAGGCTGGGATGGAAGAAACCCTCCCGTGGCAGTCCTGTGATATGTATGTGCTGTAATACTTTATGATATATATTTATTTTCTGTATCAGTTCTCATCTTCAGTTCAATTAATGGAAGAGGCCTAATAGCTTAGTTGTATGCACCTTTTAAAGCTTCTTCAAGAGTAGGAACCTGTCTCCAAAAAAAACCCCAAACTTAAATGAAATTCCAAGGCGATTTAAATATAATTCTGAGCTGTAGCTGCATGAAAGTAAAGAAGGGTGAAAAATTATCTAAGTAGTTCGAAGTTGATGAGACAAGGGCTTGAGTTGTAACATATAATTTGATGTTTTTAAATCACCAAAGCTTGGGAATATTTAAGTTGAGGAGTATGGTTAAGGCCTGCCTACATTTAGACTTAATTTAAAGTTACCTTACTAACAGAGCTGAACAGCTGCTGATGGATTCTCCCACTGAGAAATGTCACAGAGCAACTGACTGTATTGTTTTGCATCTAAAATTTCCTTCATCTTTCCTGTCTTACAACAAGCATATCCAATTGAGCTATTGTCTGAAAATGATTTGTCACTGAAAAAGTATTCCTTTGTGCACATGTGAAATTACAACAATTACACTATTTTTTTCTATTCACGATCATTTGAAATATTGATACCAACAAGCTGTATTTTATCTGAGGCTCCACCGTGGTCACGGTCCAGGTTGTCAGATTTTAGGAAATGAACTAGGGTCTGCAGCTAATTTCCTTTGTTGACAAAACTGAGTTGGGRACTCTCTAAAACCTAGCAGGACTCTAACAATGTTAATGTTCCAGGAAACAGCAGGACTCTAACAATGTTTTGTTCCAGGAAATAACATATGAGAGAAGATAAGAATTATCATACTGACATGAGTCAATCACCCACTACAGCACTAGCCTACAACCAAGATTGTCTGTTCTCATATGTTTTACAGGAAAGCAGAAAAACATTATGCTTAACCAAATGGCATAAGGAAGGAAATATGTTCTTAAGGGTAAACAGACCTACTGGAAACCTTCTGTGATTGTTCCACATATCTGACAAATAGCTTTGAAATGGGATTGATATTTCTGAATGTTACAAATTTTTAGTCAAAACAGTAGGACTCCAACTGAGGATAAAGTATGTGTTAATGAATTACATAAGTTGTAGACAAACATTTGTCAGCTTGGTACCCCATTAACAGACATATTTTATAATCACTTTCACTTCAGTCTGGAAAAAAAAAGTGAGCTAAAGAAGAAATTGTTGAAAAAAATGGACTTAGTAGAAATACACATTTCTTCCCTACCCAAAAAAATCATATTCTTTTTTGTTGTGACTTTTGAATAAGATAAAACTGGGTGGTTCATTTTAGATAGGCTTTCTAGGATTTTTATTGACATCTCTATTTTAAAACTCTGTAAATCTGCTATTGTGTAATTTTTCTATAGTTTATGAACTTTAGAAATTAGAGAAGGAAAGTTACAAGGTGTAAATTTGTTACTTTCCTCGTTCTGTGTCTTTTCCAAAGTTGGAGAAGTTTCCACACAATTGTTACAAAATCTACCAGAGAAAAACAAAACCAAAGCAAACCCAGGAACCAACCAGCCAAACAAAAACAAACAAACAAAATACTTGGGGGAAATGCCCTCTGGTCATTATAAGTAAGTCAAACCTGGAGATTATGGGTCAGCATTTTAAAAAATTTTGAAGTTGTAGGTATATATCTCAATTACTTTAATAAGAGATAAGTTCCTTAGTTGTTACTCACTTTTATAAGGCCTATTAGGTACCTTCCTTTAGTAATCTAATCCTCTGAAAAATCTGGCCTTCTTATATTCCTTACTAGCACACTTTCTGTTGCAGGCAAAAAGTCTTAACTATTTTTATAGAGTTAATTGTTAGATTAGTGAGAAGAAGTGGCTATATTCTTTAGAAAATCTGAGTAACTGTATACCCAAACCTTGATAGAGAAAGTTAATCCTATTTTTAATTCATTTGGAATACATAGAAATACAGAACAGAAAGTGATCTTGAGAGGGTGTGGTCTACATAGTTTGTTCTGATGCAGGTGTAATTATACTATCAACCTTCATAACATGTTTTTCTCACTTGTTTTAAAATTTCAGGTGATGGAGATATTATAGGCTTTCTAGGCATTCCATCAAAGTGTATAATTACCATTAGACTTTTTTTCTTACTGCCTAGACCAAATCTGCATTGTTCCATTTCAAATCCATTATTCTTATCCTATTCACAGTGAGCATGGAGAACAGRTGATACCCTTTTGCTTTACAGCTATCTATTATGTATTTGAAGATTTAACATTTCCCTTCTATCTTCTCCTCTAAGTAGTCTACATTAGTTCTTATATTCCCTATGTTTTCTAAATGTCTGACCAATCCCATTGTTTTCCCCTGGACTCRTTACAATTTGTCTACATATTTCAAATATTTACTGGCAGAAGTCTTACCACAGCTGCATGAGTGGAGAAAATGTACACATACATGATTTTCACTGTGAAAATGTGCTTTTACTGCAAGAAAAAAGCATTATTGTAATATTTCCACTAGTATAAGTTAAGCAGATTGGTTTATACCTCCTTAGCTTTTGTTTTCCCTTTTTATTCTCATTTTCCAGTTCTGGATTTTTCCATGTTCACAATGAGTTCCTCTTTTCCTCCTTAGCAAAAGACAACAGAAAGTGAGTTGAAGCTGCTGGATGGGACGTGGCTTCACAGAATAAGGAAGTAAAAGTACACCATTAAGTGGCAGAAGGAAGGATGGGAAGAAAGAATTTCAGGGATATGAATTGGTTCTCCCTTGCTACCAGTACCATTATTGAGCCCGAGCTGGCTCCCTCCCTGTGGAGCACTAGTTCCATGTTCATCTCTTATTATTGTTACGGTTGTAAACCTCACTGCTGTCTGACTTATCTGTTCATCAAGTTCCCGCCTGTACAATTTTGATGAAGTCCCCCATTCTCAGCTCAGCTCTTCACCGTTCTCCTGGGAGATACCGCTGTTAACTCCCTTAAGGGAGTTCGTCCTTTGCCTAGCCTGCTTTGGCAGGGAAATCTGTAGTAGACATCAGCATATCCAACTCTTTCATGAGTGAAACCACCTGGAAATAGTTATTCATTCCCTCCTCTTTACTCCTACATCAGGTAAATCCCAATTTAATTTTGTAGTATTTATTTATTTGTTTAGTTGGTTTTACTCCTGGAGAGGGCAGCATAGAGGAAGAAAGAAGAGAGGGGTCTAGAGTGTAATCATATTTTTGTTGTAGTAACTATATTCTGTGTGCCACTTAGTAACTTAGCTAGAAAAGCTTTGAAATATTCAAAACTGTTTCATTTGCTAACTAGACAAACTGAATAGCTGCTGATAAAGCTGTATTGGGTGACATTTAATTTTAAAGCAAGCCATCTAACAGGACTCGCATATTCCCCTTCTGGTAGCTGAGATAATCTGACTTCTGAATGAGGGTGAGAAGCTTATGCATATGAATTAAGAAACATTTGTTTATTTGAAGAGTGATTGACACAGGGTCAAGAGATAGATCTGATGTGATTTTAATCATCTATTGTTTTCCAACATCAGCCGAAGAGGTCTCTCAGAGATCATCCCAAAGTCTGCAATACTAAAGCTGTAAGGACCCCAGATTTGATAGCAAAAAGATTGCAACAGCATGAAATAGTAACACTTCTTTGGGTCTGGAGAATCCCAGATACACTCAATGATTCTTATATCTACCTTTCATACAACTTCTCTGACAGAAGTTAGGAAGCGATGTGTTTGTGCGAGTGCGTGTGCAGAAAATATAGACATACAAACCTCATACAGAAAACTTACAGTTTAATATAACCAAGAGGAAAAGAGAGCGGGAGCTTTTACATGACCAGCAGCTTTGCTGCCTCGATATTTTTTTCTTTCAAGTTACTCAGAAAGATTCCCAGAGCTGGCTCAAGACCTCTTGGCATCACAGACAAAATTAAATTTTGCAGCTCCATGGGTGAGAAGCTGAGAAGGGCTGGAGCAGGAACACAGAGCCACAGGGGAGCTGCAGTGAGCTTAGCTGCTTGCTCGTGCTCCTGCTGCCTGGCAGATGGGAGGCTGTGAGCAACAACTGCTCCCACACCAGCAGCCGCCACCGCCGCCTGTCCGCTTTCCAGAACTCTGGCATAGATAAATCATGTATTGGGCTCATGGACATCATTCATATATCCACTTTGCCTATGCCAACAGACACRTTTTTCTGTGCATTTTTGTTACATATTTGTTTTCTGTATAGAATTGTAACTCTAATGTGAATGGTCTTAAAAAGAACCACTTATGGAACATGCTATCATGAAGTACAGTATCAGTTGTGTTCTTTCGTATATTTAATACAAATTGTTTCTAACACTAATAGCTTTCTATTAGTCCTTTCAGCTTGTATCAGCTCTGTATTCTGTCTTTGAAGCTGAATGAAGAAGACATGAACAAAAATATTTAGTTCCATATGTTTCCTGAAAAAAATCTAGGATGAATGAACACTTCGTCTTTTGTTTCAGCAAGCTGATAAATTTAGATACAATGCTTCCCTACCAAGACCTATGCAAGTTCACAAGCACTGGACATTTTTGTGCCCTGAGGGTATGTACTTGAGGAAGTTCTGATTAGAAATTGAGTTCACTTCCACAAGATGAAGAATTTCTTATACTTGTATTTTAGATCCTTCTTAGTCATGTTTCAAATTTACCATTTACTTGAATCCTTTGTAGTAGCTGAGATGTCCATTACATTTTAGAACACTATTTTCAGTGCATATGGTACTGCTGATATTAAACATTCCCAAAGTCTTTTCAAATCTGTAGGTACATTTCCATGATACTTAGAGTTGCTACCTCTTTTAGTATTCCTTAGCATTGAATAGATCTTTCCACAGAGTCTGATCTATTGCTGTTTGTTTTACCATCTTCTTCCCTGACCATGTTTAACCGAGCTTAGGACCAAGGTATTTTAAATATGGCTTTTGTGTAGGAAAAAT
Source organism: Oceanodroma leucorhoa (assembly GCA_030449065.1). Classification (NCBI taxonomy): domain Eukaryota; kingdom Metazoa; phylum Chordata; class Aves; order Procellariiformes; genus Oceanodroma; species Oceanodroma leucorhoa. The sequence goes on along the minus strand of JASVER010000001.1, from coordinate 29,752,849 downwards.
CTCTTCTTCCTTGAATCTGGTTTTCATTAATAAGGTTTCAAAACTGTCACCAGGAGGTTTCCTTGATCAGAAACCAAACAGTTTCTGCATTCTGGTTGTTAATTGCATGTATTGTTAGAGAACTATTTCATATGAATAGATTGCTTTTTCTAATTACAGGAAAGAGGAACATCTGTTATTTTCAAAGACTTTTTAAAAATTCTGATGAACTATTCTGTAATCCATCACTGACAGTTTAATATTGATTTTTCTATTACACAGACACTTCCATTTTTAAGTAAATGTATTTATATGTATATGATGTACCTTTTGGACACATTTATTTTTCCTAGAAATTAGACGTGGAATGGAGAAGAAAAAAAAAATTCCCCCAGTCATGCCTATTCAAGATTGTATTCACTTATTCAAATCTTTAAAGCCAGACACCACATTCAAAGGATTATGGAGTTATTCAAACAAGAACATGTTTCTCCCATGCCTTAGTCAGCTATAAAAAGCTGCCAGTAGCAGAATTTAAAATTGTTATTGGTTTTCAAAGTAGTACCCAGTGCAAATAACATGGGCAGTCACAATAGAGGGTTAGTGCCTTGAAATGACCCAGTCTCATCCAGCAGTACTGGGCTATTTCCAGTTTACTTCTGAATGTTTACCTTCACCGGAGACTATATATTTAAGCAAGCTGGACAATTAATAAGTGTACATATCACTGTACTGGAAACAAGAAAGTAAAAGAGTTTATGAGTTAAGCAACACAGAATCAGGAAAAGAATAGTTCAAAATGTATGTTTTACATATATCACAGAAACCTATTGGAGAATGCAAAATGTTATTTGAAATTTACATGTGTCTAAATTCAGTGTTTCTTTTGCTCTTTTTGTTTTCCAACAGCTTGGTTGTTTTGGCTTTTATTTTCCCCCCAAGCAACTGCATCCYGCACATATATTTGCTACATTGCGATTAATGGTATTAGTATCCTCCAGCTGGGAGAGGTCTTCATTTACTGTCATTCACTCTAGTCTGTCATTTCGTCTGTTTTCTATGACCTCATTATAAGCCATAAGTAACCATGACATCTTTATGCTGTGGCTAGAAGAGTGGAACAGGTCCCTTTGAAACAAATTTTGATTTTGTTCTTTATTGCCTCTATTCAGCATAAACAAAGTATCAATGCAGTAATCATTGTTTGGAGACATATGGTTAAATTCTAGCTAATAAAACTTTGCCCATAATTTCCCAAGAGGAAAAAGGTGCAATCTTTTTGGCTTTTTTAAGTTTGTCTCCCTTGTCATATGCAGACTAGCTTTTAGGGCATACTGATGGATTCAGATGCAGAACTCCTACATCAAAGTTCTGAAAGCCTGAACTATGAGCAGCATGATTCAAAATTTGTTGCTGAAAAGAATATTAATGTATCATTAAATACATATAATATTTTGTAGATGACAAAAGTCAGAAAAAGAAGAGGATCAATCACTGGAAATCCAAGAACCTTAAAGTGACCTGAACAAACATCTTGCAATCTAAATGACTACTGTTAAATTGAAAACAAATTTGAGTGATTTTGTAAGACCAAAGAGGAAGAACTAATTTCTCAACACTCACACTTACATAAAAAATCCCCAAACAACTAAGAAAAGATCAAATGAATAAAAAAACTCCTCAAAGCTGAATAATACTAGCTGGAATATGCAACTTTTCTTCTTAATGGTCTCCTAATACATAGGTAATTTATTCTGTCTCTCACAGCATAAATAATGATTTCTAATGTATTACTTTCAGCAAAGGACATTTCAGCAGAGAAATTTCATCTTTGCAGATCTCACTTTGACCTACATACTTTAGATTTTGGTTGACAAGACCTTTAGCAGCAGCTAATATATATTCTACTACTGCTTATCTAAGTTACATAAGAAATGAATGTAAGGGATTGACTTACTCTTACAGGTTAGAGGACCTTGACCATATGTGCACTTTCTGTTTCAGTTTTGAAAAAAATTATATAGCTCAATGAAGAGAATGGAACTCTGTTTCGTGTGTAACTAGCAAAAAATTAATATGTCTGAAGCTGAGCTAAKGTACAGTATAGGAATTCCATTATACTGCTGAAGAGTAAATCAATGTATTTATGTACACATATGTAAATCAACATATTAATGGAACTTTACATTCTAAGTAACTCTCAGATTTTGATATCTGACTTGATTATTCCCATAGGTGATAAGCATATGCTTATATGCTATTTATCACCCAAAAACTTATATTCTCATTTTTCAAGTATAGTTTTGCCTATGATGTGGAATACAGGAAAATTAAAGGTAGAAAAGTTGTTACAGACTGATGATTTTAACCAAGCAATTGCGAAAATCAAAAAACCCCAAAGCCATAAGAAAATGTGTCTCCTGAGAATTACAGCGAGTAAGTTTTGATTGATTTTAAAGGCAGTAATTGCTACATCTTTCTGCATATCTTGGTGACAGGGAGCTAAGTAGATCAGTTAGGTGGAGCAAACTTCCAGCATGTTGGTCTCCCTGTCTCTTGCAGCCCTCTGGGATCTGAAGCTTGCCAGTCCTGTATCATGCCCTTTGTCTTCCTGATTAAGAAATCAGGCAAATTGCATACGGAAATCAGATAAGATGACTCCTTTATCATAGCATCAACTCGTTTATCAAAATCAGGTCACAACATTTACAGTGTCTATGACTAAACCAGTAGCTCTTAAAACATATTGCTGTTTTCCTTTCTCCATCTTACTTCTTTGCTTTGTACTTTAAAAAAATGTTATTATAAATTTGTGTCCTGTGAAACATAAGTATAAAATTAACTAGCCAGGACAATTCCACTTATGCAATACAGTCATGAGTCTGTGAACAGAAAGACAAGCTAAAAGCAAGAGCCTTAAACAGATGGAGCTTTATAAAAATTAGTGAGCAATTGGCATGCCTGTAGCTTGCCAGAAGCTAGCTGCAAGTAAGAAAACATCAGAAACAGAAGCTGTAATTTCTTTAATTTCATTCTTCTTTTTTATTCTCCTTTGTGCAAAATTGTTTTATCTTTCTTAAATGGAACAAGATTAAACTCCATCATCAATAAGAACAGAAGAAGTCTATTTGACTTTCTCCAAAAAAGACAGTTAAAATTTTCTTTCTACTGTCTAAGATTGGAAATATGTTTCTTCCTTTAAAAGTGTCTATGAGACTAAAAGGAAAGGAGATAGATACAAGAAAAAAATCCATTACAAGTCTTAATTAATCAAGTTTCAAGTGATATAACAGCTTTCTTGCCTTTCTCTGTAAGCTTAATGAAAGTTTTCTTTTATGGCAGGCTGTTATAGTAGAAGTAAACCACTACTATCCTAACACAAAACCTTAGGTCACACATAATTTGAGTAGCCAGGAATTTTGCTGTATTTCCTACCTCACTTGTCTGAAGATTAAATATGCACACATATTGGTAATTTTAATACTCAGACAATTTATCTAGATAAGAGTAAAATCTGGAAGATTTTCTTCAGACGAGTTCTTCACTATTATGAAGCCAATGGTTTCCTTATTCTGGGAAAAAAATAGAGAGAATCGCCCTCTGCAGCTTTCCAAGCTTCCCAAGGTCCACAGTTCTGAGTGGTCAGCAGGCCTTACGCTTCAACCTTGTACCCCAGTAGCTCTCTGACTGTGTAAGTCCAGCATTTGCCAAAGATGAAGTGTACCACCAAGCAGTACTCCCACTACCTTCACATTGCCGTAGAGCTCTTTATCGCTAATACATAAAATGATAAAAGTTGTGTCCAGCCAAGCAAAACACTTTGCAACCATTGTAGTGCTGTAGGCTCAACTGGGTCTGTTCACCACCTAACTGTATGAATAAACAAACACACAAGTTTTGCCAGATTACAGCATGAACACTGATATAGACTACCTTTGCCAATGAAAGCAATGACAAGCTTCCTGTGACCAGCTTGCAAATCCTGTGCCATGCTAATGACAAAGTACATAATTCACAGGAATCTATTTAACGGCAGTGGTGGAAATCATGCAGATGAAAGCTTGCTTTCCTTTAAAAAAAAACAACAGTCGCAGCACAGTGTGATAGGGTGATGTGTACACTGATAAACTGCAGAAATGTAGAACACACTGTAGCCAAAAAAACATCAACATCAGTGTTAAGAACACTTTTTGTAAATCCTTTCCCATTTAATTCTCCAAAATGGTAAACAAAAACCTGAAGATAGAAACAAGTGTGGCTCACCAAAGAGAATGAACTGCAGATCTCAGTGGTGCAAGTGCATTTTCCAGAGGACCATTTGCTGGGGAGCAGAGGGTGCAGGACATAGTGTTCAGGATTTAATTTACGAACTGGTTTTAATAACTTCAAACTCTGCTCAGCAATAATAGTCTATATTTTTATATATATATTATATATTTTATATACAAATACAACCTGTGACCAGTGTTTTTCTTATCAAGTTATTTGTAGGTATAAAGCTATTAGATGAAGGAATCACTTCAGTTCTTGTGGTTTATTCAGTTACTTTTATACTCTTCATTTTGACATCAGTTAGAAATAGTGAGAGCAGCATGTCACAATTCTGATGACAGTTAACAATGGTAAAACAGTTAAGTTGCCTCTAGCTGACTCTTTTGAAATACAGACTGTCCTTGGTGTTCATGTCTAGTGGTTTGCTACCACTGGAACAGCTGATGATATGTGGTAGCTGGCGTTACAGCGCATTGAATTATCTTCCCTTGCAGTGGCTGACTCTGAAGACTTTTACACTGTTAAAGTGCTACACTGAAGAGAAGCATTATCAATCATTAAAACCGCCCTGCATTTTAAGATACTTACAGAGTGGAAAAACACTGGGATTGAGCAAATACTTCATACTCAATCAACTAGTAAAAAAATATAGCATTTTTTTTCCCCTCCTTGTGATATGTGCATGAAAAGACTACAAATTCTTTGAATGTGTATATGAATATCTTGGACAAATATTTGTTCAAGTCTGTCATGCACATAAGTCACATTATTCTGCAAGTGTTCGGTGCACACTGTGCTAAATGAAAATTATGCTAGTACYTCTGTAAATGGTCACAAGCCACAGKTTTTTTTTCTGCTCTGTAACTGGAGGAATGTGTTGCTTTTAAGGGGATATGAAACGTGAAAATATCCTTGAGATTTTCAGTTACCATCTTCTAATTATTTTACTATTTCTTTTGTAATATTTGCTGCTGAGATTACTATCTCAGAAGTTGAGATGAATTTAGGTTTCATTTGTTTTTGAAAAAAAAAGGTAACAGTTGCTGACAAGAAACGTGAAAGCAGAAATGATCCAGTTTTGAAAGAGGAATAAAACCCCTCATAATAATTACAATTTAAAGATTAATCTCTTCTGTTCTGAAGTACCCTTGTATTTGGTAATAGGAGATTGTTACATCTGAGAAAATGGAATCATAAAGTCAAAAATTCTAGGGCTTTTTCAGAAACACAAGGTCTKTCTTTCTTCCACTGCACTTGATGCTGCGTGAATTTAACACAGCTCTTTGAAACACTTGAACTGTTGAGTGGAAGGTTTAAATTTGCCACTTTGTGGTCACAGAAAATGGGCCACAACTGAAATATATCACTAAATCCAGTTGTGATTTGTCTAACAACGGTATTATTGTTGAACAGATATTACACTCGTTAGTTACATTCACTCTTTTACTCTAAGGAGTTAAGATGAGAGAATGACCTAGATCTGCAGACTGATATAATGGGTGAAACATTGTTCTATAGCTGTAGGGCCCAATGTACAGAATCAGCAGCTCTAAGTCCATTTTACTAGAGCAATCATATCTGAAGGTATGCACTTACCCAAAAGGTACAGATGAAGGGTGAGGGTTACTCCGTTTACAACTGTAGCGCAGAAAGCTTCCTATTACTCTCCTCAACAATCTATAGAGGAATGAAAATCAGAGGGAAAACAAAATAAAAACTTGTATGGTCTCACCATTAAAACCAAGAATGTTTTTGGAATACAGTTCTGCCCTAGCCACAGTAAACACCTGGGCCCAGTGATAATTGAAGTTCAAAGGGAACTAGTCGATCGACATTAGTTGTGGTTAAGTAAGTCAAAAGTATGATATAATATGAAAAGCCAAATACTAGGTATCCAACAGACATGGGTCAAGATTACATCTCAGCCTTACTTATCTAACATAGAGCTCATTCTATTAATTTGAGAAAAGCAGAAATTCGCCTAAGTGGACCAAACTGAAACAAGTGGCAATTCTATTAATGTTTCAAACAAGGAGTCAATAAAGTAAATCAGGGAGATCCATGCAGTCCAAATCCCATCTCAATAGGTGCTTGATACGGATACTGTTCTGAAGGCATTCAACCAAGTGATTAGTGAGACATGGTCTAACCGCTTAGCCTGAGCATTGGCTAATAGATTTTCTTGAAGGTTGAATCAAATAATTATCACCAGGTTGGATGATAGACTGAGACTTTAAGCTTTTCAAGGTAACAATCTGAAGTAATTTAATAATGTTGCTCAACATTTCCAAACTTTTATGGTGGCCTGAAATAGTTCTATGTTGTTACATATGCTTTGCAGGGTAATAAGAACCATCTAATGTGTCAGAGTTGTGTGCGGTTTGTCTGACCACCTCTGAGATGCATCAGGCCTGCTACCCATGCAAGTCAATCACCACATACACAYGGTAAGTTTGGTTGTAATTTTATTCGTGCTCTAGTCCAAAAATTGCACAGTGTAATCCTTTCATGCAGGCATGGACTGCAATTTTCAGATAAATTCATTCATCTGGTTCTCAGACACCCTTTCTCAGGAACTCTGTATGTTTGGGTGGGAAAAGCACTGAAAGCCCACCCATTGCCTAGTGGGGAGAAAGTTTTCAGTGCCCACGGAAAGGTGGTGATTGGAGCAGAACAATGACAGAATAGCTCTTGTGGCCTGTTAACAGGCTCCGAAGTTGTTTCAGGAAACACAGTCTTTTGAACCAATTGCCACAGGTTGAAAATCCCATAAAGACAATACCATAAATGAAGATGCAGCAGTTTCAGCATGATTTCTGCCAAAGTGAAATAGTATTTCTAAAATATATTTAATTGGAAGGCAAAGAGAATAGACTATTTCAGTTGGAAGAGACCTGCAACGATCATCTAGTCCAACTGGCTGACCACTTCAGGACTGACCAAAATTTAAAGCATGTTGTTAAGGGCATTGTCCAAATGCCTCTTGAACACTGACAGCCTTGGGGCATCGACCACCTCTCTAGGAAGCCTGTTCCAGTGTTTGACCACCCTCTCAGTAAAGAAATGCCTCCTAATGTCCAGTCTAAACATCCCCTGAYGCAGCTTTGAATCATTCCCATGTGTCCTGTCACTGGATAGCAAGGAGAAGAGCGCAGCACCTCCCTCTCCACTTTCCCTCCTCAGGAAGCTGGAGAGAGTAAGGAGGTCACCCCTCAGCCTCCTTTTCTCCAGACTAGACAAACCCAAAGTCCTTGGCTGCTCCTCATAGGACATTCCTTCCAGCCCTTTCACCAGCTTTGTTGCCCTCCTCTGGACCCATTCAAGGGCCTTCATATCCTTCTTAAACTGTGGGGCCCAGAACTGCACACAGGACTCGAGGTGGGGCTGCACCAACACTGAATGCAGTGGGATATTTACCTCTTTTGACTGGCTGGTTATACTGTGTTTGATGCACCCCAGGATGCCGTTTGCCCTCTTGGCTGCCAGGGCACACTGCTGACTCACATTGAGCCTGGTGTTGACCAGCACTCCCAGATCCCTTTCTGCAGGGCTGCTCTCCAGCCACTTGTCTCCCAGTCTGTACTTGTGCCTGGCATTACTCCATCCTAAGTGCAGAATCCGGCATCTGGACTTGTTAAATTTCATCCTGTTAATCATAGCCTAATGCTCTGATCTATCTAGATCCCTCTGCAAGACCTCCTGTGCCTCAAGAGAGTCAACAGTTTGGTATCATCAGCAAACTTGCTGGTGGTGCATTCAAATCCTGCATCCAGATTGTTGATAACTATACTGGACAGAACTGGCCCTAGAATTGAACCCTGGGGCACACCGCTGGTGACCAGTCACCAGCCAGATGTAGCCCTATTCACTACAAGCCTTTGAACTCTGCCCTTCAGCCAGGTCTTCACCCAGTGCCCTGTAAACCCKCTCATCCCACAGTTGGACAGCTTGTCCAGAAGGATGCTGTGAGGGACAGTTCCCACACTCGTGGTCTTCTGACTCAGGGGACTGGTCAGCCCAAGGTCTATCAGTATTACTAAAGACTGAGGTAAAAAAAGCATTGAATGCCTCCGCTTTTTCTTCATCCCCATTAGTCAGATGATCATCTTCAACAAGTATTGTTCCAATGTTTTCTTTAGACCTCCTCTTGCTATTAACGTACTTAAAAAAGCCCTTCTTGTTATCTGATATGACACTGGCCAGCTTCAACTCTAACTGAGCTTTGGCCTTTCATGTGTTCTCCCCGCAACAAACCACAGYTCTGTACTCTTCCTGTGAAGCCTGACCTTGATTCCAGAGATCATACAATTTCTTTTTCCTCCTGAGCTCCATGAGGAGTTCCCTGTTCAGCCAAGCTGGTGTTCTGCCCTGGTTGCTTGACATACAACACAGTGGAATTGCCTGCTCCTGTGGTTCTAAAAGGTGGTTCTTAAAGCACTGACCAGCACACGTGGACTCCTAAGCCCTCAAAAGCAGATTCCCAGGCTACTCTGTTAAATAGCTCCCTGAGAAGCTTAAAGTTTGCTCTCCTGAAGTCCAGGGTAGGAACTCTGCTGTCCTTTTTTCTCATTACACTGAAAATTTTAAACTCTACCATTTCGTGATCATTGTGGCCAAGACAGCCACCTACCATCACGTGTCCCCCCATGGGGGGGGAAGGGGGGGGGAGCTATTCACAAATAGCTAGTCTCGGAGGGTATCTTTCCTAGTTGGCGCACTGAGTACCTGTCACAAGAAGTTCTCTCCTACAAACTTCAAGAATTTCCAAGACCTGCTTGTCACAGCAGTATGATATTCCCAGTTGATGTCTGGGAAGTTGAAATCTCCCATAAGGACAAGGGCTACCAATCCAGAAGTTTCTCCTAATTGCCTATGAAAATAACTCATCAGTGCTTACATCCTGGCTGGGTGATCGGTAGTAGACACCCACTACAACATCTCCTTTGTTTTCCATCCCCCTAATCCTCACCCAGAGGCTCTCAACCACATCACCACTAACTGTAAGGGCTGTGCAATCAAACCTCTCCCTTATGTATAGTGTGACACCTCCACCTCGCCTGCCCTGCCTATCCCTCCTGAACAGCCTGTAGCCCTCCATCCCTGCACTCCAATCGTGGGACTCATTCCACCAAGTTTCACTAATACCAATGATATCGTAGCTCTGAGAGCTGACCAACGCTTCCAGTTCATCCTGTTTGTTTCTCATACTGCGTGTTTTGGTGTACAAGCATTTCAGATATGTTCTTGAGCCCTCAGTGCTCCCAGGAGCAGTGTAAATATTCCCACTAGGATTGCCACCCGCTGGCAATGCCATGCGAACCCTTGGCTTACCTACTGCAATCCTGTTGGTATCCCCTTCCCCCATCGATTCTAGTTTAAAGCCCTCTCGATCAGCCCYGCCAGCTTACACCAGTTTTCCCCATCGGGACAGGTGAATCCCATCAGGCCCCAACATACCTTGTCTCTCAAGGCTCCTCTATGGTTTAAAACCCCAAAATTTTGGCGGAGGCAGCAGTCCTGGAGCCAAGTATTGATATCCTGGGCTCGTCTGTTTCTTCCAAAGTCTCCTCCCATGACCGGGAGGATTGAGGAAAATACTACCTGTGCTCCCAATATTTTTAGCATTCTTCCGAGRGCTCTGAAGTCTCTTTTGATTACCTCGCACTTTTTGTTGTGACACCATTTGTTCCCACATGAAAGAGCAGAAATGGACAGTAGTCTGAGGGTTGACCTAGGGTCTTCAGTCTTGTGGTGATGTCTCTAATTTGGGCCCTAGGAAGGCAGCAAACTTCCCTGAAAAAAGGATCCGGTCTGCAAACACGTGCTTCCACTCCACACAAGAGGGAATTGCCAGTGAGCATAACTCACCATTTTTTCTTCTCGGTGCCGGTCTTAATGCAGGTTTTGTTGCGAGAGGTTGGTATCTCTGATCTTGGCAAGACTGCTTGCACAGGTTCCTCCTCTTTCTCATTATGTGCTTGATCTACTGTACTCAGGGCCTTGTACCTGTGCTGTAAGGGTATCTTAGAGGGTAACTTAGAGGGTAAGGAGGGGTTTCTCTTAGCCCTCCATGCTGTAACCATCTTCCACCCCTCCTTATCCCTTGTGACACTGCCTTCCTCCTGGCACAAAGCAGATCCAGGACATGCCTCTATAGTGGCCACACTGAGTTGGATTCTATGCATCATAGATGGCAGAGTATGGCTCCATTGGTCAATCTCCCTCTCAGACTCTCGAATACTCCTGTCTGCTCACCTCCTCCTGCAGCTCAGCCACCAAGCAGAGCAGTTCATCAATCTGGTCACACTTCCCACAGTCTTGCTTGCAATCACTTTCCACCTCCAGGAATATCCCTTCACACATCCCACAGCCGATAACCTGGGTGGTTGCATGCTTGGGCAGGAGCTCTGTCTGTGTGGCTGTATTGGTTCTACCAGGTGCTAGAAGCTCAGAAGAAACAGGGGACACTGCTTTTTGCTGGGTAGTCACCATGCTGCCACACGCCTGCCAGATGCCATGCGCCTGCCTTCTGGGAATATACGAGAGGACCTCGCTGCAGTAATTGAAAACCATTAGGTAATTTAAAGTGAATAAAAGACATTTATATGCCTTTCTTCCTTAATAGAGTCTGTTTACAAGAGAACTCTTTGGCTTCATCATATAGATATAGAAATGCTGAAAAAATGAAAAGTGTCTGCTACTTTGTTCACAAAAATTGCAATGAGTGTAACTGGCAAACCTTGCAGGGAATATCAGCTTTTCACAATAGCTGACCAACTATTGACCAGCCTCCCTCGTCCTTTTTTCCCTTCTTCCCCTTCGCCTTTCCCTTCCCTCCCCTCTTTTTTTCTCCCTTTTGTGAATCCTACCGTATGTACCGAATAAAATATGTAGCTCTACACACATTTCACTTAAGCTATTAAAATGAATCCACCGCTAACACAGGAAAAATCTGCCTTAAAATTTTCGTGTTCATCATATTTTCTTCATGGGTGGAATGAAGAATGTCTTTTCTAAGGAAATTTGAAAAGCACACTTGAGTTATTTTAATGAAATCCTTTCCATATTAAGAGGAACATTTTCGTTTTAATTTATTTGAAGCATAAAGAATGTATTTATTTTGAATTTTCTCCAAGAATTCTTCTCTGAGCTCCACAGTAGAGCAACTATTTCCCTGCAACCCCTGGAGGTACCATGGTGGAGCACATATTTCCATGCAGACCATGGGAAAGCCCCACGCTAGAGCAGGGGAAAAGTGTGAGGAGGAAGGAGTGAAAGAGAAGAGACGTTATGGACTGACCTTAGCCCTCCATTCCCCATCCCCCTGCACTTCTCATGGGGGAGGAGGTAGAGGAGTTGGGAATGAAGGAATGAAATTGAGCCTGGTTTAAAAAAAAGGAGGGGGGAGGGGATGGTGCTATTTTAATTTTTTCTTGTTTTTTACTACACAAGTCTGTTTTAATTGGCAATAAAATAAACTATTTTTCCCCAAGTCAAGCTGAGTCTGTTTTGCCCATGATGGTAATTGGTAAGTGATCTCCCTGCCATATATCAACTCATGAGCTTTTTCATCTTACTTTCTCCCGTCCTGTTGAAGAGGAAGAGTGAAAGAGTGGCTTGGTGAGGTCTTGCAGATGGCCAAGGTCAGCGTAACATGTTCCTACACAGTAGGAGCAAGAAGTCTTCTAGAGTCCCCAGGTGATAAAGGCATAACAGTAAAACAAACAAACAAACAAATGCCACCACTCACAGCAAAAGACACCACAACAGAGGAATGATATCTGTTCTTTTTGAAGAGATTTTTGTACATTGCAGAAGAAGGTAAGGAGATTTCAACCTTACATTTTTCTTTGTATGATACTTATTATAGGAGCTATCTGAAGTTTGAGTTTGAAAATGTTCTGGAGCTATGCAAGATGAACTGTAATGGGTTACTAGAGCCAAACAGTATTCTCCCAGGAATCCCAGAAATCAGAAGTGAATTAATAGCACTGATTACCTTAAAATTGCCTTGGTACCTGAGGATAGTGTGTCAAGAAATGTAATGTTGTTTTTTTAAAAGGGTTCCAAAAGAGATATGAGAAAGTATGGGTCTGTAAGCCTGATATCCATAGCCAGAGAAGTAGCAGGAACTATAATAAAAAGTAGAATTGATGGCCACCTGAATCCATGTTATGTATTAGGGAAGTGTTACTGTTCTTATAAAGAGAAAATCTTGCCTTAGAAAGACTTGGGCCATCAAAAATCTGAATAAACTTTATTACTATTTCAAAAAGGTTTTTAAAGTTCTGCTAACAAAGGTTTAAAAAAAAAAAAAAAGTGGCAGTGGTATAAGAGTCGAGGTCCTTGTGAATGAGTAATGATTTAAAATAATGGAGCAGAAGGGTAGAGAAAATGATAATTTTTTCATAACGAAGAAAATTTACCGGTGAAACTCTTCAGTGACTTGTGTTGGAATTTGTACTGTTCAATGACTGAATGACCCCATAAGTCACCTGGAAATGGGTGTGAATAATGAGATGACACTTTTTCCTGATTATATTGTTATTCAGGGAGAATTTTGAAGAATTGTTGAAGGCTTTTTGAAATTATTGACAAGGTAATAGAACAGCAGAGGAAATCTTGTGTAGACTAATATAATACTAAGGAAATGGGAGAGAAAACATAGGAAATTTCCTATATAAATTCTTTGTTCTTACCTGACATTTCCGAGCAGAATGTTGGATTATTGATAAATACTTCAATAACAACGCTATCTCTGTGTTCAGTAATGGAAAAACAGACTAAACATTAGGGATTAGTATAAAAGGAGCAGAAAACAAAGTTATGCTTGTGTATAAATTCATATGTCACTTATATATTGGCTAATGTATGCTGTTCTTGTGCCCTCAAAACAGAGATAGACAAAATGAAACATTCCGAGAAGGGCAATAAGAATAATGAGAAGTTTGCAATTGCTTCTATACAAAAGATGGTTCAATAACCCAGCCCTCTTCAGCACAGAAAGACTGAAGAAGACAGAAGTGTATAATCTTATGAGAGGCACAGGTAGGGTATATAAATATCACCTTCACCATCTCTTTTCTGTACAAGAATTAGGAGGCATGAAACAAACCTGGTAGAAATTTGCTTCAAAAAAAAATTGAATGGTACTTCATTGATGGGGTAAATATTCTGTGGAACTCCTTAGCAAAGGRTATCATGGACGCTAAGATTTTATATGGGCCCAAACATGGTAATTGCCTGAAAGAAAATCCATCAAGGATTATTACAGAAAGCATACCTGACTCAGGAGGTTCCTGAACTGAGGGAAGGTGAATGTTGAAAGAGCATTTAAGTATCATATATGCTTGTCCTGTCTTACACTCTTCAGGCATCTGCTTTTGGCCACTGTTGGAGACAGACAGCTGGACTAGACAGACCTTTAGTGTAACCCCAACTAGATGATCTTACATGCTGTCAAAAAAGCACAAATGAATCAAAAAACTGCCTCTACAAGGCTTCTAGGTTCACAAATATATCAGGTCTCTTCAAAACAAAGATGTTATAGGCTTTCTGTAATCTTGCTAGCACAGGAAGAGGCATAAAGAAGAATAAACAGCATATTATGGGATATTTGTCTGCCTCTTTCAGAGTCTGATCTAATTCCAAGAAAAGCCACAAAGGATCCCTCCATTCATTTCAGTGGATATTGGTCTTTTCAGTGGAAAGGTAAGTCCAGACAAAAATCTGTATACAAAATATAATACTATAGAGACGCATTTACTTACAGAAGATGTTAACAGCAGCCTGTACTCATAGTATTCTCCAAGTACAACAAATGTGTTAATGTGTTAATGATTTACACTGAGTATAATAAATACAGAAGGAGCTGCAAAAACCCACATCCTTTTGTTGTCCTCTTCCCTGGCAATGTATGGCAGGCATGGCAGGCAACTCTCTGCATGCTATTTATTATAGTCATCTTGTACTTGATTTTTAGCTTACTACTAGATTAAGCCATTAGCAGCTCTCAGTGCTTGATATGTAGCTGTATCTGTGTGTACATTTGTACAGCACTTAGGAGTTATCAGTTCCTAATAAAAACATTTGCATTTCTTGTAAGGGCATATGACTGATCTTATCCCATAAATGCACTTAGTATTAGCTGACATAAAAGCACTGAGAAGGTTACTAAAGCCAAAGTACATCATGTGCAAATTAAAAACAAGAAACAAAACCACTTACTTCAAATCAGCATTTCAGCATGTATTTCTCCAGTTTTATATAACCATCCAGAAGACAGTTTATGTAGTCTTAGCAAAATAGTGTGCCAAATGCCAACACAAAATTTGATAATTGGTTTTAAAATATCATTAAAAACCAAATGCTTGAACATCGCGTTTACAAAGTAGCAGAGAGACAGGTGGATGGCAAATACGGAAACTCCTCTCATAGCTCAATATATCTAGTCATATAAATATAAAGTCATGGGAGAAGAAAGAATATTTTTAAGCACTTATAATGGATGTTGCTTCGATGTAGGATTTCTCTGTATACAGAAGTAAAGTATGCTTTGGGGTATTTGTTAAGGTACTCGGTCAATTCTTAAGACATGGGTTTAAAGAATAGCTGAAGGATTAGCAGTGCTTTTCCTAAGAAATACAAATTCATTTTCCTGAATCCATTTGTGCTTTTTTCTGCTACAGCCTTAAGCCCTGAATTTGAGCTCCTTAAGATGTTTTTTAGCTTAATACTTATTCTATTATATAGGACTCTCAGTTCCCTTATGTTATCCAGTATCAAAACTAATCATAGAAAAAAAGAATCTGCAGAAGGAGGAGAGAAGTTGCTATTTATATGGCAGGCTCATTATGTACTGATGCTTCTGAGAGAAACACTAGTTGCCTCCTCAATTTCTTTTGTGCATTGGCTGAGCTGACAGTACTGCTGGAGTAGTTTACAAGCTGGAAATAGATCTCCCACACAGGGGCTACCATTTTTTTCCTATGCCTTTAGTAAGTTAAACTAATATACTTAATATCACCACGAATATTTACCACCGTCAACAAGGTATGCACGAAAATGCACCAGATTTAACCAAAATACCAACATCTTATCCGGATTTTAAATAACTGTTCCAGTTTGCACAAAGTTTTCCAACAGAATAAAAGAAACACAAACAAAAAATCCCCAAACAATAGAGTTAATTACTGGAACATGTTTTCTTTTGTGTCTGTTTTATATTTTAAAAAATGAATAAATATTTATTGCTGGAATATCTAAATATTTTAGTTAATAAAATCATTTTACATGGACTGACAATACCCAAATTTCTAAGAGAACACCCTCTCTTTTAGGAAGCACTATTCATCTCAGCCTTGACAATTTTACAGATGTGAATCAACATATCTCCCAGGATTCCTTGAACAAAAATATTAATCTATGGTGATAAAAATAACATTTATATTCTACATGCTAACAATGTTTATGCTTTTAATTATCAAGTGTATTAGTAAAATCGTCTTATTTGATTAGTGATGCTTAGATCATCTGCTGTGACATTACCTATGTAAGGTGATTCAAAACTCTGAAGTGAAAATGTGGGATTTAATTGTAGAAAGAAGCTTCTAAATAAAAATGAACTCACTTCCAAAGTACTTAGTGATTACAATCCAATTAATTTCCATAGAAATTAGCTGTGCCAAGGACTTCTGAAAATTTGGCTTTTTTTTTTTTTAGGCCACTAATGTTAGCTATTTAAATGTTTAAACGTTAAATAAAGACATTGTCAATAATCCACAATATTTTTCCAGTCTTTCATAAACAAGTCACCTTCTTCTCACATGTTCTTGTCTAGTGACAAAATATCTATGCATGCACATATGAATACAATGAAGGAGAAGCAGAGGAAGAAATTGGTATGTAAATCTCATTAATTCAGTGATTAGCACAAAGAGAAATTATCTACATGCTGAAGCACAATATTATTATCTTACAGAAGGACAGAAAGGGTGAGCTGATGTTTGGTATGCAGTATGTTAAGTCCATTTCAGTAAGTGAAGTGTGTAACATTACTCAAAATTTCTTATGTGGAAAAGATCTACAGTATGATGACATTACTCATCTTTTATCTTGTTCAGCTCACAGACACTGACACATCAACAACCCCATATTCTATCTTTTTCTTATATTCAAAATAATAGAAAAAAAAATTATTCCAGCAATAAGCTCAAGCTCTTTCTTGCAGAATATAATTTGAAATGGGCAAGTAGCTACTGTGTTAGATAAATGTCAGTAAATCCACTAGTCGCAAACCTCCTTTGGCCTGTTTCCAGAGCATTTAGCAGAAAAGAGTGACAGTGTTAGAGAAGTGAATCCTTGAAAATATAGATTAAATGAAAGTGATATACACTCTTAATTGCCAGTATTTTGATAGAGTTTTCTTATTAGTCAGTTTTTATTTGCTGGTATAGGTCTTATTTTGTGTTTATTTCAACTGTTGTAATTTCAAAGCACCTTGAGCCAATCTTTTGAGGGTTACATAAACCTCAGGCAAAATGTTTCCTGCAGTGTTATAGAGCTAATCATCTGGTAGTCTAGGAAGAGTATTTGGTTCATCTATGCACAAGATGTGGACAGGGCTGCTCTCAAATCTATCCTCTTCTTAACTGAGGGCCCAAGTGAGAATGGAATAAGAAATCAGGAAGCCTTACGAACAAAGACTATTAATAGTGATTACCAAGGTTTTCCTAGTTGCTATACTGGCAGAATGTGGGTTGCAACTTCAGCCAAAGTACTGGAGGGAACCTGGAGCTGATTTCCTGGCAGGGGCAGTGAGGCAGAGCATCCTGGAATCCACATTTTCAGATGGCAAGACATCAGGGATCCCAGGAGCAGACGTCTCTGCTGGGAATGGCTGCCACAGCTGTGAAAGCCAAAACCCCCAGATGGCCATGTGAAGACCAGGGAAATCATGATGCATCCTGGCAGTGGTATTTTGAGTGGTGATTGCAATACCCTTCTCTGAGTAGCTGTGGCTTGCAGCCATGGGGTCATCTGCTGTGAGTGCCATGGAAAGATGCACGTAAGCCAAGGTAGCAGCTGCACCAACACAGGCAGCAGGATCCAAAGTAAAGACCTGACAGGGACAAAGGTTTTGACATATACCATGTTCAGGGAATGGTGTACTGACTAAGAGGAAAAGATGAGTGATGCTCTTCAGTTTAGCAGCCACTTCAGTGACAGCAGCAACAGCTTGTCTGTGTGAATATCTGATGCAATTACAAAGCTTGCTCACAGTTGCATGGTTATTAGAAGAGAACTGTCCACTTACTAATGATTAAGGGTGTTTGTGTGTGTGTGTTAATATGTTCCTGAAACCTTGAGATCAGGAAGGGCTGTGATCCAGGTGAAACCCTATTCTAACTGCAGGTGATGTAAGTTGCAGCAAAAGGGGCAGTAGTCAGTACAGGTAGGTTGATGGCCTTCAAGTTTTGGATGTTTCTTTCAATTTCCAGATCCCCATTGGATGGTACTGTTAGGGAAAGCATAAGAAAGTTGGTGCAGGTGCCCAATCTCATGAAATCCTCCGACATAGGTGTTAGAGTTATTGTTGATACTTACAGCTTTAGAAGAGACAGTCTTTCACTCAGTGTTTCTAACAGTTTTGCCAACCAAATGTTGGTCTTCACTATAGCAGGCATAGAGGACAGGACAGAAGGTATTGTTTTGCCATTATATAAAACCGTAGTGTGCCCATATCTTGAGTTTTGCATACAGTTTTGGTCTCTGCATCTCAGGAAGCTGCAGCTGCTCCTGAAAATCAAAGACAATAGTAGTAGCTTTACGCAGACTGCAAAGGTATTCCACGCTCTTCCTCATTCATGAATGTGTATAGTAGTCAACACAGAGAGTACCCATGTGTGAGAGAGAAGGTTACTTAATGCCAGTCCCTGTCTTGACACTACTGGCATTTGAGTTCTGTGTGGGAGACCRGAACTTTTACTTATACTAATGTTAGGTGTAAAACTAAGTGGTAAATTATTTTCTACAAGAAACAATATTGCATTTGTTTTTAAAGAGAAATTTTGGAAGATTGTTAATTGATTCTACCAGAAACAGGAATTCAGGCATCTCTTTTACTACAGGTGAAAATCAAAACATGATAAAACAAATAAAATCATGAAGAAAAGTACTTCAGAGGACTGATAAACTGCATCCAGTTTATCAGCTGTCCCTTGGATAAATGAAAATTATTTTCCTGTTATTATTTAACAAGATCCTACAACTTGGTGCCTGCAACCACTTCTTTTATCTCTTCCTAGAGATTTATGCCTCCTCAGTTAGAGCCTGGACACACAAAGATTTCAGGTGGCATTTGGCATAACTGAGGGGTGAGAGCTTCAGACAGAAAATGACAAGTATAGCAGGAATAAACTACTCAGGTCAATGGTATGCAGCAAACTTCTAAATATGGTGGAATAAAAAAAACTTTTTTAGATACAACAATTTTAGCAATTCTATTATTGTATCTGAACAGTTGAATAGAAAACCAGCATCAACCTCCAAAGCAGGAATATGGACCCTCTTTGGAAAAGCATGCAAAAAACCATGTTTAATAGATTCTACGTGTTCATCAACTGCTCATCTGAATCTTAAAGAATGTAGTATCTTCCTCTCCTTCAGCTTTCTCATTTATCAGGAATATGTTTGGAGGATTCTTTGATGTTTATCAATTTAAATACTTGCTGTTAAATAACACTTATGTGSTTTTCTGAATAAACATCTATTTCACCTATCACAGAATCCCAGAATTGCTGAGACTGGAAAGCATCTCTGGTGGTTCTCCAGTCCAACTGCCCGCTGCTCGAAGCAGGGCCAGCTAAAGCAAGCTACCAAGAACTGTGTCCAGTCCAGTTTCGAATATTTCCAAGGACGGAGAGACTACAGACTCTCTGGGCAACCTGTTCCAGTGTTTCATCACCCTCACAGTAWGAAAAGATTTTTCTTGTGTGTAAATGTAATTTCCCATCTTTCAGTTTGTGCACATTGCCTCTTCTCCTGTCACTGGGCACCACTGAGAACAGTCTATCTCCATTTTCTTTGCTTCTCCCATTGGATGTTTATACACATTGACATATCCTCCTGAGCCTTCTCTTCTTCAGGCTGAACAGTCCCAGCTCTCTCAGCCTTTCCTCATACAACAGATGGTCCATTTGCTTAATCATCTTTGTGGCCCTTTGCTGGACTTACTCCAGTAAGTCCATGTTTCTCTTGTACTAGGGAGCCCAGAGCCAGTGCTCCAGATGTGTCTCACCAGGGCTGAGCAGAGGGGATCACCTCCCTTGTCCTGCTGACAACACTCTTCCTAATGTAGCCAAGGGTGCTGTTGGCTTTCTTTTCCACAAGGGTGCATTGCTGGTCAGTTTATTGTCTACTAGGACCTCCAGGTCTCTCTCTGCCAAGGTGATTTCCAGCTGGTCATCCCTCAGTGCTTACCAGTGCCTGGGTTATTCCTCCCCAGGTGCAGGACTTGGCATTCCCCTTTGCTGAATGGGATGAGATTCTTTTCAGCCCATTTCTCCAGCTTGTCCCTCTGAATGGCATCAAACCAATCCGGTCAATMATCCACTCCTCCCAGTTTTCTATCATCATTTGCACTCCTGCTGCAAGTGTGTTCTGTCCCATCATCCAGGTCATTAATAAAGATGTTAAACAGTATGGGCCTCACTGTTGCCCTCTGGGGTGCTGTACTAAAGACTAGTCTCCAGCTGGATTTTTTGCCGCTGATCACAGCCCTCTGAGCCCAGCAGTTCAGACTGTTTTAAATCCACCTCCCTTTCCACTTATCTAGACCTTATTTCATTACTTTGTCTATCAGGATGTTACAGGAGACAATGTCAAAATCCTTACTAAAGTCAAGATGAACATCCACTGCTCTCCCCTCATCCACCACATCAGTCATCTCATTGTAGACAGCTGTCAGGTTGGTCAGCTCTTGAGAGTGTTAATAAACTGGTATATATATGATTCAGATATGCTCATGGAAAGACTTACTGCATTGATAAAATTCTTGGAGACTACCTGACAAAAATCCTATATAAAATCAAATGTGATTAGTTACACATTAAAAAATAGATTTTATCCTGTAAAAATACATATAAAGAATCCCTCCACAGTTGAGATACAAAACCAGAAAAGCAAAACAAAAAAAACCCCAAACCAAAACAAAAAACACCCCTGCCTGTTATTCATTCAAACTGAAGTTTATTTGTGAAACTTGTTTATTTTGGAGCCAAAACCAGTAATTCCCAGAATGATTATACACTCACTAAATACCCTGCCACTAATGGGTTGACTTCAATAAATAGTTAGGATAGCAGTATTAAATCCTTTGGGAACTCAGCAATTAAGCCAGTATATGCAGTTTACTAGACCAAAATACTTCATCCAAATCCTATCTGTAAAAAGCATTTTCCCAGTTTTTCACTTAAGACTTCCAGAAGATCTTCTTTAATTCTGAGGGACTCCCAACAGCTCATTTTTCCCTGCAAATCTGGGTCACCTACCCACAGCACTTTATTGAAGTGTAGGATGTAGAGTGCTTTCTAGACTTCAGTAAGTAACTTTTCCAGCAGTAAACCTTAATATGCCTTAGAGCATTAGCTTAACAAAATATGACAGCAGTTTAGCTACATAATATCTTTTTCCATGTATAGCTTTTATACTGTAACTCATATAAGTACATACTCCCACAGTTGTTAAATTTACCTTTATCAGTCTAACAGGATGATTGTTTTTCCCTCTAAATTGTGTGCTCACATACAGCACTGTTGAACTGGTGGGGGATATAATTATTTAAATATTATRTAAGTGTTATTAATTAAATAATGTGATAACTGGTAATCTTCTAATTCATTTTAGATTTTGGTTTCTTATATCATCATTAATGGTTTTGGCCCATATTCTGCATGTAGAAAAAGTCATACGATACCAGGATAGATTGTATCAGGAATTTGTCTAACTCATAATTATGGTATGTCTACAAACATAACAGAAAGATATGGCACTTTCCAGAGACCACTAGCCTACTTATGACTGATTCAGCTTGGATACTGAAAGCAGACAGAAATCTACCTTCCATGCGTGTGAGATTAGTTTACAACAAGGGAGAATCAGATCACAGATCAAAAAGAAAAAAAGAAGGAAAAAAAAAAGACAAAAAAAAAAAGACTTAATCATAAGGATGAGCAAGCATTATCCAGAAAGGCAAAGATATCTCCACCATTAGTGGTCCTTTAAAAACAGACTGGACAAACATTTCTCAGGAATTACTTGGTTACAGTTGAATGTGTCTTTGACTGGGGGATGAACAGAAAGATTCCCAAACCTCTGAACACTGCCAGGAGGCAGAGTGAAGGAGCTCAGTCACCCACAGGAAGTTTTGTCCAGCTAGTCAAAACCATCAAAGATATCATCCAGAAATGGTCATGAGGTGTAGAGCACAGTAAGAACAGAGCTTCTCCAAAGTGTATTAGCTTGAGATTGGAGTTCCTGCGTCAAATCTGTCACAGACTCAGTTAATATGAAATCCTCATTCTGTTAAAATATCAGCAAGCTGAAAAGTACTGTTAATGTATGTGTTTCTCCTCATACAATGTTAGAATTAATTTGCTTTTATTTTTCTGTTATACTATCAAAATTAATTATATTTAGGATATTACACAATGTGTTAATGTTGGGAATCCAGATGATTATATTTTTTAATTATTTAAAAAGTTACAATGGATTTAGGCCAGGACTGTGCATCTTTTGGACTCTAGCAAAACCTGGAATAAGACCAATCAAGTGGACATAACTAACATTTACAAGTGGTGACAGTTCACACTACATTTAACTTATTTTTCCTATTTATTTTAATTTGACAGATAGCAAAGGAGACTTAACTACAACTTTTATAACAGCTTTCCTGTTATTTCAAACTTCCTGTGCTTGGTTAACAGTTTATTCCAGACTAGTCCGTCTTCCTTTGCTTGATCCTGCAGCAAAGTCGTAATAATCCTATTCATAACATTACAGGCTGTTGCTATGGAAATTAATGTATTATCTCAGAAAAATGACAGATGGGTTGAAGAGGGAACAAACCCATACTTAAACACTGATCCTTACATGACTAGCTAATCCCTAAACGGATGTCACTTAGAGAGTAGCTAATTTCAAAGACTTTAGTGAAACCAGTGAGTAACCAGAACTGCAGAGGACAGAGGATATGTTTATTTTGCTTGGAAAGAGTTAAATTTTCTCTGCTTCATTTCCATTTGTGGCCCACATGGCTTTTCTCTCTGCATGTTTCAGACAACCTGTAGTAGGTCAGGAACCATCATGAAGCAGCAGTTCAGCAGTATTGTGTGTGCAGCTTAATAATAGCTTCCCCTCATCTCCCACTCTGTGTGAATTATGTCATTAAAGAGAGAACTGATTTCCAGGACAAGGCAGCAGCAATGAAGTAGCTATCATTTGCTGGTATGCTTCAGATTAAAAAACAGAAAACAAAGACGATGTGTATTACTTTGCCATCACAAAGGGATACTTTGCATATTTTCACTCTTTAATTGTTGAGGTTTAKTCTTTCTCTTAAATTTAAATAAAAACATTAGGGCTTTTTGCTCATGGCAGTGTAAGTTAGACCACATTATGGAGAATGCAACATATAGCAAGTAGAATTTGCTCAAGAAGGCCAAAGTAGGAGTGTGGGTTAGAAATTGCTCTGGGATAGAAGTGCCAACAGGGAAATGGATCAGGGAAGTAGAATGAGAAATACAGTGTGTTGGACTTTTAAAGAAGAAAAGGACCACTGTGGTATGGAAATCTTGTTTAAGACTGACAAATGATTGTTGATTTTCATTCAATATACAAAACCTTTTTCTTTCTGAGAAAATAGAAGGAAAATTACAATGGAAGAATTTTTTTCCTATTAAGCAATACTACATTTGACCTTTTTGATCGTTTTGTCTTCAGAGTCATTTGACTGTTTTTTATAAATCACATAGCCACATACTCTTCTTTGGCGGTGATTTTTTTGATATTGCTTGACTAGGAATAATGATGTTGCAACAACTATCAAAAACATATTATTGGTAAATACTTAGGAAAAAAAAAAAGATCACCTGGCTGTGATGCTGGCAAAACACTGAGAATTAAAAATATCTTCTCATAATGTTTGGAGTACAGTGAGAATCATTACATATGAAAATGTATAAAAGTAAATCTGAGTCACATCAGCAAATAACATATTATTCTTTCAAAATTATAAATTTACCTGTCAGAACAGGGACTTGATTTAAAATCTCCAGAACTGAAAGCCAATGACCTAAATTATGTCATAATTTTATTCCCAAAAAATAGCAATTCCACAAGGCTAAGCTATTATTTGAATTATTTGGGGGGAAATTTGCTATTGCTATGAAAGCTGGATGTATCTTTTGCAGGTTATAGCAATAATGTCTGCACTGACCCACTCTTTGACCTAAAATTCAGCAAAACAAAGAAAAACAAAAAACCCCCCAGCATCTACACCCCAGAGAAAAGCTGTGCAGTGATAACAAGCAGGGTTAGGAAACATGGGTTGATGGATCATGCCAGGCATCTGTTGAGTAAGCACACACATCATGCTCTTTGCTACCTTGTATTTTATTTTTTATTTTTATGTGAAGTTAATCAGGTAGATAGAGGAGACATTAAATTCTGCAGTTTTATGTAAGCATCTGCTAGGGACACAAGTGAATATAAGAGAATGAGTCCCAATGGACTACTGTTGTTGCTGTTAGGTGAAAGTCACAGGTAAGTCAGAGCCATTAGGAACAGATAATAATGTTGTGATTGAGTAAAAAGCAAAGCTGATGTCCAAAGAATAGTGTAATGGGGAAGGCAGTATATAGAGGATCTGGCCTGTCTTTGATGCTCCCTCTATGAATAGAGAATTTCTGTGATTTGCTTCTTATGTAAATGTTGAAGGGTTGTTATATGGGTCAAGAATAACATTAGTAATAATACATTGATCAGATTTGTAATTTCTCTTTCAAAATAAATGGTAATATTTGGTCATGCCAAGGAAGTTATAATGATCAAATATTTGTGATATCATTAGGACTTGATTATATACCCTTCTTCCAGGGAGCTAACATGCAGGTCATTTGAATACGAGATAATATTTTTGATAAGCTAACTTCTCAGAAAAAGAGCATCAGCAGATGTATCAACAGAGGGAAACAGAGAGAGGCAGAAGATATTTAGTGTCACAAGTATTTATTATGCAAAAGATAGAGTGGAGTCTTCTGCAAGTCATACGCTAAAGCAGTATTTCTGAACAGCATTGCCTGGATATTTTTGAAACTGTGATAAGAATGCAAAAGAGATCTCGTGGCTTAACTATACTTCCAGGATACCACAGGAACCCTGCAAATTTTCTAACCTGAAGTTACACCTCATAAGCAAATAGAGAACAAACAAAAGGTATTAAAGTATTTGATTCAACCRTTCATGTTGATTCTCAATGCATTCTCAATGCACCTGTATTTCAAAAGTTTCATTTTTAAGCCAAATATTCTATAATTATGTTTGCAGTGTGGTACTTTAAGGMTGTRAGGATGATTCATATCAATTCATGGAGGTTTAGGTCAGAAAAGCTACATGATTTTGTCATACTAGGGTTCACTGCAGAAGAGCTTAAGGAGATCTTAATTACTTGTCCTTCTTTACAGGGTAGARCTTTGATAAAATATCTTACACTGAAGTGTCAGTAGAATAGATTTCAGAACAAAGCATTGAAATGAACAGAAACATAACAGAAAAAATATATAGAAACAAAATATTATTCATCCCAAAACTTCAAAAGAGCTCAAATATAGAACTATCAGATTACTGCTTGTCATGCATAACCCATTATTTGAAGGGGACTAGACTGCATAAGATAATAGAAAGGACTATAGACCAGCAGCATTAATTTCTGTACTGGACATGCTGGTAGAAACCAGCTAAGAATAGACCTATGTACATTGATAAATAACACCCTGGGAAAGATTCAACACAACTTTCACTGAAGGAAGTCATGAGTCAAAATCTGTTTGAGTTCTATGACAACATCTTTCGGATAAGATTGATTGAGATGATATAGACTGTTTGGATTTCCAATAAACTTTTATAAGCTACCTTAACAAAGGTTCTTAAAGAGACTAAATCATCATTGCAAGAGGGGGCTAGCAAATCTCATAGATTTGTAACACAAGATTTTCAGGAAGAAATAGGAAAAAATAGGAAATCAAAGTTGCAAAGAAGTAAKTTTTTTACAATGGAGATTTCCCACAGAGCTTTCCAGGCATCTGTGCTGTGCACAGTACTATTCAAACTATTCATAAATAATGTGGAAAAGGGGAACTAGGGAGGTAACAACAGCCTGCTGACAGTACAAAGTTAGAACTGACTACAAAGAGCCTCAGAGGGATCATACAATTGTGAATGACTGGGTAATGAAAACGGCAGACGAGACCCAGCATTGGTAAAAGCAAAGTAATGCACACAAAGGGGAAAACAATCACAATTACACATATACAGCGATAAGCTCTAAATAACTATTAACGTTCAGGAAAGAGGACTTAGTGTCATTATGGATGGTTCTATGAAAATACCAGCTCACTGTTCAGAAGCAGTCAAAAAGTCAGGTAAAATGTGGATTATTTGAAAAAAAAGAAAACAAAGTATTTGTTATGTCATAATTTCAGTCTCTGTTGGGTCTACATCTTGGATATTAGCTATAGCTTTAGCCATCTCCCTCTCAAAATCATGTAGATCTAGAAATGTTTCAGAGTGACAAAACACATCAGCTGTATGGGGAGTTTCTACTTGACAAAAATTAAGTATTCCCTGGTCTTTAGTTTAGATAAACTATGAGGAATGGAAGAGATAGGAAGTTAGACATGTCTTGCAGAAAATGAATAGGCAAAAATTTATTCTCCTTTTTTCCTCAGAGTTCAGCATAGCTGATGTAAAATTGGCAAAAGTGCTTATGTGGAGCACTTTTCCACTTATGTATAATCTAACTATGGAATTCATTGTTACAGGAAGTGAATATGAAGAGTTCAAAATTTATAAGGCAAATTCATTGAAGAAATGCCCATATATTAAACATGGAGCTGTGGCTGCAGCCTCAGGAGTGGGGAGTCTCAGAACCACCATCAACCAGATGCTGGAGCCAGGGGGGAGGCATTCACTGCTTCCCATACTCTTTTGCTAATCATCTGTCACAAGCCACAGAGCCAGGAGACCTTTACCCTGGCCTAGTATGATGGTTTTTATATAAACGACAAGCTGTGGAAAGGGTTAGCTAGAGAGGCATAAAAGTCCTGATCTCAAATACATGGAAGTCAACTGCAGGAATCCCATCAGTCGCAGTGGCTTTGGCCCAGACCTACGCCTTCCTCTCTACCCCTGCATTGCCATCCCCCGTCTGGAGGCACAGGAGGAGCAGCAGCTCTCTGAATCGTTAAGTTACACTGAAGGCTTTGAAAGAGGCTTAAAATGCTCATGGACCTTTCACAGGTGATTCGTGCTGGCATGAATTTCAGCTAACAGGACAAGCCTCCTTGCCAGCAGCGCTCAGCACACATGGGTTGCAACATCAAGCGGTGTGACTTTCAGAAGACAGGCTGCCGAAACAGCTCTCCTCCATGCACTTCCTAAGCATTATTCTTTTTCAGCAGCTATGAAGAGAGGATAAGTCAAAGCAGGCTTCAGCATTTAAAGTTTAACAGCGTGGGGCAGATTATTTTCTCTGTCGGATCATTTTCCATCTGGCTTTCGGACATTCCTCAGTTCTGGTCTTTGTGCCTACTTCATCTAAGGTGTTTACTTTGCAGGTGTATCAGACAGACATTACAGATATTTGGTTCAAACAGGCTGAGGAACACAGCTTCGTAAGCCTTTGCTCCTGTACTTACCCATAGCGTAATAGAAATCCAGAGCTATCATAGGAAAAACGATACTATATTTTGAAAGGGAAGCTGTTTGTTTCATTTTACCTCCATCTGCTTTAAGCATCTCTAATAAACATCTTGCCATAATATCTGAATGCTAATAAGTACAAATTAATTTTCACTTAGAGAGTTGAACTTTTTCGCTACAAAGACCAGTATAAAGAGCTCCTCTGCTTTTAAACATTTTTTGGAAGAGATTGTTATTATTTTTTTTAAAGTTACCCATTGATCTCAACTCTAAACTTTTATCAACAAATTTGAAAGCTGGAAGCTTCCTTCTATAGCAAAAGCCAAGATCCCTGGAATTTAATAAAGATAGCTTTAAGATAAACATCAACTGTTTCATAATTTAGAAAGAAAAATCAAAGTTTTCCCCCTACATGCTCTGTAAACAGCTCTCAGTTTCTAAACGCATCAGAACATTAATCTCTTTTTATGGGACAGAGCATCGCTGACATAACTGTGCAGCTATGCCTTGGAGCAAAGGCAGTGTCCTATGTTGTTACCTATAACACCAAGTGAAGCTCTTCTCTACAAATAAGCAGGTGTCCTGGTTTTGGCCGGGATAGAATTAATTTTCTTTCTAGTAGTTGGTATAGTGCTATGTTTTGGATTTAGTATAAGAAGAATGTTGATAACACACTAATGTTTTTAGTTGTTGCTAGGTAGCCTACTTCCCAAGGACTTTTCAGCTCACATGCTCTGTGAGGTGCACAAGAAGCTGGGAGGGAGCATAGCCGGGACAGCTAGGCCAGCTGGCCAATGGGGTATTCCATACCATATGATGTCATGCTCAGCATATAAGGCTGGGGGAAGAAGAAGGAAGTGGGGGACGTTCGGGGTGATGGCGCTTGTCTTCCCAAGTAACCGTTATGCGTGATGGAGCCCTGCTTTCCTGGAGATGGCTGAACACCTGCCTGCCCATGGGAAGTAGTGAATGAATTCCTTGTTTTGCTTTGCTTGCGTGCGCGGCTTTTGCTTTCCCTATTAAACTGTCTTTATCTCAACCCACGAGTTTTCTCACTTTTACCCTTCC
The DNA here is from genome assembly GCA_030449065.1 of Oceanodroma leucorhoa. Lineage (NCBI taxonomy): Eukaryota > Metazoa > Chordata > Aves > Procellariiformes > Oceanodroma > Oceanodroma leucorhoa. The sequence continues at coordinate 29,724,553 of JASVER010000001.1, read as the reverse complement.
GATTCTCTCCCCCGTCCCACCCGGGGGAGAGTGAGCGAGCGGCTGTGGGCTGCTTAGTTGCCAGCGGGGCTTAAACCACGACAGCAGGCAAGGACTGACAGCTATTTTTTGAAAATAATTGAAGACTTCACAAGGGATTTTGCAAAACACCTTGAAATATCCAATTCTTTTTCTTCTTGGAGAGTCAAAAAATGGATTATACCTAATCTGTAATTTAGGCTGTACTGAGGATTTGTATGCTGACATTTGCTTAGGGAAAGCTTTCTTCTTGAACCCTTGCCCAAGATTTTGGGTTTTACTAGGCAGAACAGAGGCAAAGCTGTTCAGCCTGCTGCTCTGAGCATTACATCTTCTCCAGCCATACTCAGAGAAAACTGGACAGCATATGAATATAGAAATATCAGGGTTTGCTGTCAGCAGATGCAGAGCCAAGCCTGGATGCCACAGCTCCAGCAGCTCATTCTCCCCTCTCGCTCACGGCCATACCTGTGTCTGCTCATGCATGGCTCAGGCGTGGTCTCCAGCCCCAGATGTCTTGGGCTTTCCATCACTCACTTGTAAGCAGCCACGCTGCTCTGCATCTCCCTTTCCTTCTCCACTCACCCCTTCTGTACACTGTGGCATCCTCTTTCTTTTTGATCATCAGGAATATGGTGACCCTGATAGAAATCACTTTTATGATACTTCTTAAAAAAAAAAGTGTCAGTCATCTTGTCTTGTGATGAAATCTCATGATTGTGAGGTTTCCATTTATGTTTTAGTGAAACTTCAAACAAATGTTTTATGAGAAATTTCTGACAAAGTCAATGCAGACAGTTTTTCAAAATATTTTTTCTTTGGGAAAAATAAAAATAGCATCAAAATAAAATGTATAAAAGCATTCATGTTTATATGAGTGGTTTGCATAATCAAGCTCACTTCAGGAAAAAAGGTAACATCCTTTAATTTCATTTAAACCTGGAAAGATTTGAGTTTAAATTCTTTAAAAAGAGCTGGTTTAGTAGGAAATCTAAAAAGTGTAATTTTATTTACAGAACAATTTAACAACCATAATGATTAACAAAAAGTGTTTTTGTTTTATGGGATTTGTTGTTGGGTTTTTTATTCGCCAGATCTATGTTTGCTTTCTGTATTAAAAGGAAGAGCAATTTTTGGTCTTAAATCTCTTTTCTGAGATTAAGGAGAGCTGTTTGGTTTTCTTATGTTTATTTACATCAGAATAGTTGTGTCACTGCCCACCCCCCAATTAAAATACCCCAAAGATTTTCAGTTTCATCTCTTTGGCATGCAGGGAGGGATTCTAATGGTGTTTTTTTTCCCCAACTCCCATAATTCTTTCTCTTTCCCTTTGATCTTCAGTGTCACTTATCTGCACAAGTAGCCTCTGTGGTTTAGTTTTTTGAGGTTAGAGCTGTTTCCATGTTGCTAAGCAAGTTCAGAAAGATTTAAAAGTATCATCAGTTCCTTCAGCACAGTCACAAAAAAAGGTGACTCTTCTTGTTCCCACATTTTGACTCTGTAGTTACATTGATTTAAATATAGTTGAGTTATAAGTATTCCTCCCTCTGCCTTTGTGCCATTCAGATAAATGGAAATACTTCTACTGATTTCTAAAGAGATTTTGTACCAAAAAATAGAGTCATTCAGGGAAAATAAAATATGGACCAATAATTTTCTATTTTCCTTCTGAATAGTCTATAACCACAAGTGACTGAACAAGTCAAAACTATTTATTTCCTRTTGATAAAGTTATCTTCCCACACATCAGTTTATAGAAGTCCTATGAGTCACAAACTGTGAGGACCCCTTCCTACAAAGAACCTATTTACAGCCATGTAGTATGATGGTGTTAAAAAAAAGTCAGGGAGAAGGAAAATAGGCAATATGTGCAAGCAAAGTTTCAGAACTGAAATTGCAAAATTCTTGATGCAGCAGATTATTTTTAAACTCAGAATTAGTTGCCTCCACCTGTGCATTCAAACAGCCTATACCTGCATGAGACAGTGTCAAAAAAGGGTTTTGAAATGCTTCCTACTTTGGAAAATGTGTGTATATCTTCAGGTACTATGGACACAGTTAATTTAGTTTTTGTTCAGGTGCAATAACTACAACTAAGTGCTCCTCCTGCAACACAGTATTTGCGTTTATTAACTAATAGGGATGCTTAAAACAGAATAATTTGTTCCTTTTTCCAATAAAACATACATTAAATCTTCACTCAGAAATGAAGTTTAATTAATCTAGTTAGAGTTATAATCTCTGTGCCCATCCAACTTTTTTAATATTTATGCACCTTTTTCTCTAGGCAAGCAAGCTAGTTATAAGCTAGAAATGATTATACATTTGACCTTACACATTTCTTAGAAAGCTAATTCCCCAACTTGTCTTGACTTAGTGAAATTGCGATGGCATTAAACAATGAAAAGTGAAATTGTTTGGCCYATATGAAAAGAAATGATGGGTAGGGTAAAACATCTGAAGAATTGATCAGATTTGGATTAGTAAGCAAACATTTCCTTTTTCCACCTTGGTAATAGCAGACTAATGAAAATGAATCACTAATTTTTATTCAAATGATTATGTATCACCATGATATTACTACTCCTAATTTAGTAAAGCCAGTTATGATGACTGTACCAACTGATCTTGAGGGCACTCATGAGGCAGGTGCGGGACAACCGGGGGATTGGACCCAGCCAGCATGGGTTCATGAAGGGCAGGTCCTGCTTGACCAACCTGATCTCCTTCTATGACCAGGTGACCTGCCTAGTGGATGAGGGGAAGGCTGTGGATGTGGTTTACCTGGACTTCAGCAAAGCCTTTGACACTGTCTCCCACAGCATTCTCCTGGASAAGCTGGCGGCTCATGGCTTGGACGGGTCTACTCTTTGCTGGGTAAAAAACTGGCTGGACGGCCGAGCCCAGAGAGTTGTGGTGAACAGAGTTAAATCCAGTTGGTGGCCGGTCACGAGCGGTGTTCCCCAGGGCTCAGTTTTGGGGCCTGTCTTGTTTAACATCTTTATCAATGATCTGGATGAGGGGATTGAGTGTACCCTCAGTAAGTTCGCGGATGACACCAAGCTGGGTGGCAGCGTTGATCTGCCTGAGGGTAGGAAGGCTCTGCAGAGGGATCTGGACAGGCTGGATTGATGGGCCGAGGCCAATCGTATGAGGTTCAACAAGGCCAAGTGCTGGGTCCTGCACTTGGGTCACAACAACCCTGGGCAACGCTACAGGCTTGGGGAAGAGTGGCTGGAAAGCTGCCTGGCAGAAAAGGACCTGGGGGTGCTGGTCGACAGCCGGCTGAACATGAGCCGGCAATGTGCCCAGGTGGCCAAGAAGGCCAACAGCATCCTGGCCTGTACCAGGAATAGTGTGGCCAGCAGGAGTAGGGAGGTGATCGTGCCCCTGTACTTGGCACTGGTGAGGCCGCACCTCGAATACTGCGTTCAGTTTTGGGCCCCTCACTACAAGAAGGACATTGAGGTGCTGGAACATGTCCAGAGAAGGGCAACAAGGCTGGTGAAGGGTCTGGAGAACAAGTCTTATGAGGAGCGGCTGAGGGAGCTGGGGTTGTTTAGCCTGGAGAAGAGGAGGCTGAGGGGAGACCTTATCGCTCTCTACAACTACCTGAAAGGAGGCTGTAGAGAGGCAAGTGTTGGTCTCTTATCCCAAGTAACAAGTGAGAGGAAATGGCCTCAAGTTGCGCCAGGGGAGGTTTAGATTAGATATTAGGAAAAATTTCTTCACTGAAAGGGTAGTCAGGCATTGGAACAGGCTGCCCAGGGAAGTGGTGGAGTCACCATCCCTGGAGGTGTTCAAAAAACATGTGGATGTGGCGCTTCGGGACATGGTTTAGTGGGCATGGGTGCTGAGTTGATCGTTGGACACGATGATCTTAGAGGTCTTTTCCAACCTTAATGATTCTATGATTCTATGATTCTATGATTTTATCAGAAAATGTTTTGAAAAGCTGAAGCTATAGCATTAACAGAATTATTTATACAGAAAGATAAAGTGATGATCAGCTGTAGTATTTCAGTCAAGTCAGACTTGATTGTAGCACTAAACTTTGGGGGTTTTCTCATTAGAACCGTGCATTGCATCTCTTTCATAGGCACCAATTCTGTTTTTTTTAACACATTTTGTCTCTCTTATGCAAAATTTTTAACGTTTCCTTTTTTAAACACCATCCACCATACAATCTTCCTTCCCTTTTTCACTTGAGGTTTCAGTTTTGCCGATCAGTGTCTCTCTAATCCATATTAGACTTTTATGGCATAGTTTCATTTTATATGAAAGGAATGTGCAAAAAGCATAAACTGTTTTACATAGTACAAAAAAAAGTTCATTCCATCTTTGCTGTACGGATACATCATTCTGGTTTTATTCACGACACTTCAAAACACAAAAATGTAAGGGCACAACTTATGAACTGTTACTGTTGAATTCTTGAGGCACATGGTAGGCTTGACTTGAGAACTACTCTTTTTCTCATGAAGTTAAAAAGCATTAAGTTTCATTGACCATCACTGAGACAGACTCGAGCTTTTGCAACTTTAATGTCCATTTTCCTTAATTCAGACTGTGTGTATCTAGTATCATCAGGCACCAACCAAAGGTCAGACATAGTTACTGTCACATTATAACACACAGCTCAATGTGATTTCTATGCTCTTATATAGGTATTGCTTCTAAATAAATCTAGTAGACAAATTTATGAAAACAAGCCCTTCTCAATTCTCTACTCATCATTTACACTCTAAACAGGAAATCTGATTAGTTTTTGTAATAGGTAGAATACATTGAAAGACTTTAAATGAAGACAAATAATCATTACTGTTGCATCATTCTGGGTTGAGTGATCCTTCCCTTTTAAAAGTCCTCACAGCAGTTACCTTCAGGTGAAATGAAACAGACATGCTAAATTTGTGCTGAAAAAGATGAGCTAAAAAGAAAACTTTGTCTATAGCCAAGAATTGTACCCACATAGCCTAGGTATCATTCATGTCACTTGATTTTTTATAAAGACAATTTTTTTCAAGCAGGTGGTAGAAGCTGTATTGGGAAAAAGGCTTCTGTGCCAGTAGGAACAGTCAGAAGGTAGGGTTAAAACCAGACTCCAACCGAAGTTCTGCAACTTTTGGATGAGGGAGAGCGTAGTGGTTTAACCCGGCAGGCAGTCAAACGCCACACAGCCGCTCGCTCCCTCTCCCCCACCCCCGCAGCGGGATGGGGAGAGAATTGAAAAAAAAATTCACGGATTGAGATAAAGACAGTTTAATAGAACAGAAAAGAAAAGAATAATAATAATAACAATGGTAATAATATATTAATGATACAATATATGAAATGAGTGATGCACAATGCAATTGCTCACCACCCGCCAAGACAATAGCCAAAGCGATCGCCCCTTCCGGGACCCCTTCCACCCTCCTTCATATACTGGGCATGACGTCACATGGTATGGAATACCCCGTTGGCCAGCTGGGCTGGCTGTCCCGGCTGGGCTCCCTCCCAGCCTCTTGTGCGCTTGGTAGAGCATGGGACGATGAGAAGTCCTTGAAAAGTAGATTACCTAGCAACAACTAAAAACATCAGTGTGTTATCAACATTCTTCTTACACTAAATCCAAAACATAGCACTAGGAAGAAATTTAACTCTATCCTAGCCAAAACCAGGACAGAGAGAGGGCTAAATATCCRTTTAGAAACAAACTTTAGCTTTTTATTTGTCTCATTCACTTTCCACAGTGAAACCTACTTTGCTGTATGGTTGTGCTCTGTTTCAGAGAAGAGAAGAGACAAATGTGTCACTGGGACAGCTGAGATGTCCAGATGTTATAAGTAGGTATAATGTTGATTTGCTGCTTCTCCTTTCCATTCTCCAACTCTGTTTATTATTTTAAAGCAATAGCTTTCAACAAAATGCCCCCCCTGTAGCCCTGCCATGTCCATAGTTACTAAGGATACAGATATATAGAAAATAGAAAGGACAAAAAGAGAAAGATATATTAAACCACTCCCCCACCACTCTGGGCAATATGAAGTTATATGGAAACTGACACACTGCAACAATTATATTTCTTCTCATGAAGCTACTGTAGAACAAAGCATTAAAAGCATTAAAAAAGAAAGGAGACCTACACTAAGGAGAGTCCTATACAACCTGTAAAAATTATTATTACTACCTCTTATGAGGACTGAATTTCAGTGTATTTCAAATCCTGAGCTGAGAACATGCCAAAATTGCCTGTTATTACTGAAATCAAAAGGCCTTATCCTTGGGTTCTTGTAATTCCCTTTTGTGCTACAGCAGTGGAAAAGAAGACTTTATCTTGCCTTAAGGCAATAGCTGTCATAAAGGAATCCTCAGAGGATGTATGGTTGCCTTACCCAGTAGCACAAAGGACAGACAGGCCAATAGGATTTAGCTGTAAGTACATGACATAAAATCCTCCTTTTCCCATCACTAACACCACCTTATCCTTCTCCTCTGCCACTTTGAGCCAGCTGGGTAGGAAAGGAGTACTTACAGAGTTCTGCTTCTAGTGACTTTGATGTTACGTCATTCTGAATTATTATTGCTGGTCAAGATGCTAATTTCACAAGTTAGTTCTCATTTGCATCAGTGTGTGACATTTTCCAGAACAGGATTAGATTTTTTAAGATTTGCTTCCTAAATCTTGAYGTTGTTCAGGACCTGCTTTCTTCTTTATCACTTCTCAGTTACAATAGCATCTTTTCCTCTACCTAATCTGTTTAGAAGTTTCTCTTCACCTCCTCTCAGTCATTTCTTGTCTTTAACTGCTATGTAATCTTCCTGCTCACTTACTTCAGACACTAAGAAAGGGATAACTTTCCATGTAATTTGCTGACCCTTAAAAGGTGAAAAAACAGCATTACTTAAGTAAAGCTATAGACACTGACACATTATAACTTCGATGTAATATGGCATCAAAACACTATTGAAAGCCTGTTTTGATGGTGTTTTGAACACTTCATGGAAACAATTCAACAAGTACTTAAAGTCAGAAATGAGTGAACTTGTTCAGGTATAGCACGAAAGCTCTAGTCACCTCAGGAAATTTCATCAAACTAGAAGCAAATAAAATTTGTGATAGCATTCAATTTTTGTAAAGGTTTGTTTTGGCAAATAGAAAAGTGAAACAATAAAGCAAGCTGCTGAGTAAAAGGAAGAAGACCATCTCTGATGGTCTACTTCTGTACACGGGCACAGAAGTAGAAATAGTCGTGTAAACTAGGATACAATTGGATGAGTTTGATGCTACTTTTGCAAATTAATCATGGGGATTAAAGGAATAATTGGCAAAATTTCCTCTTGTATCAGAAGAGGAGCTTTGCTTTGTGGAGGGGAGCGGACCCATCTTGTGTTTCCCTGGAAGACATAAACAATTTATTGTGACAGAAAGAGTGCACCAAGAACATGCAGGCCAGAAAACTGAATATTGCTGTAATAAGTACATGGCTTCATTGAGAAAGATGAACAGACTACCTCAGTTAATCTCCTGGATATAAATTTCCAGTGATAAAAGTTTGGGAGGATTCCCTTTTTAAATACTTWAAAAAAAAAAAAAGTATATACGTACATACCTCTATATACACATACATGCTTACATGCATATATAAATATATGTATAGATGTTTATGGCTGATCTTGACTATAATTGCTGTCAGATGCTTAAGTTGTCATAAGATAGATTTGGAATGCATTTTCAGGTCATTTGGAAGTGTGTTTACAAAGCATCAGGTGCACTTGCACACTAAAAGGAAACATTTAACTTTCTAAAAGATATGCACACAGTTTTTTTCAGATGCTAGAAAGGAACTAATGTACAGTGATAAGTCTGCCAATAATAATGGCAAATGCTGTTGCATCCTAGCAGTTCAAAACCGGAAGTTACAACATAATGTGGAGTCCTGTTGACATCTGCAAGCCCTGGCTTCTCTAGAAAATGATTCATATAATGGCTGCAATGAAAAAAATTGTTCCTCTTAACAGTCACTATTCTTAGGAGTTGTTCTCAATTCTGTTCCATGTCTGTTGTGTTTCTACAGGACAGCTTTGTCCAATGCTCACGGGTTCTCAAGAGGTGCTTATTTTAAGCTCACCCTCTATGATTGCTGTGATTATGACTAGGCCTTGGCATACATCATTCTCAGATCAAACTCAAGACTATCACTTCAGTAATACTAGTATGATATTTGCAGATAGTAACATAACTGGAAAAGTGATACACAGAGAGACACTTCTACTAAATGGGAGAATGCACCTACAATCTATTGCCTAAAATAGGAAAACAAAAACATTGGCGTCAGATATCTCCATTTCTCAGTCACAAAACACTGCATAGGAAGACTATCATTAAGGATAAACACATACGTTCATTTTTTCTGTATTAATGTTTTGAGAGTGACCACTTTCAAACACTGTACAGGTTAATTGTCAGTTGATACACATCACCTGATATTTTATAACAGCTGAGGACCATGAAATGTCATTGCAAATCCTCTTATGCTAATTCCAAAGAGCCAAGTAGGCTTCTTCTTATGTTGTCCCCTCATCATTGTCACATATCTTGTGTTTTATGCATGTGTCCTTTAAGTGAGGAATCTTAATGCAGTGACCTATGCTGCCGGGATTTCGACAGAATTTCATTATTCCAAGTCTCCCAGTCATCCTCGTCACATAGTACATAATGAAAACACCTCTAAAATAAAGTGTCATCAGAAGGATAGGTCACATGTGAAGTATATGTTTGCATAGGTTCATGTACTTTAAGGTGATTACACCCTGCTACAGTGACAGAAAAACTGCTCTATTAGTATAATTTCTGACTGGGCATTATCTTAAACACATTGGTCCTGGGAAAAAAAAAGTCATTTGGACATTTCTCAGGAATTTAAAAAAAGAAAGGAAAACATCCCCAAAAGGCCAGAGAAGTGCAATATTCAAGCAAGAAAAATGCAAGAAGAGATGATCCACTGAAGAGAATTTCAGGAGTTGACAGCAATTCAATTGTTGCATTTTATAACACTGATATGAAAAGAACAGTGTGTATGCAGTCAGACCAATGACCATTAATCATAAAATGGAAGAATTTAAAGGTGGAATAGCCCTGTTAGATCAGTCAGCCTCTCCTCTGCCCACACAGGCACTCTCTCTGAAAAATATACTCCAATTCGCTTTGTAACATATAGAATATAGCACTACTGACATGAACTCCACTGCTTCAGCTTTTACAGTACAAAATGGAATTACTTCTGTTGGAAGCTGTTCAGCTTTTTGTAAAATCTGTCCTCATCTAGTTTTTGTCTGTATCTTTTGTGACCTTCTATTAACCCAATATCTCTCCACGAGATGATGGCAACTGATGTGTTAACCATTTTTTAACTAACTTTGTATTTGTTGTCTTTCAGTTATATGATAAATGAAAAAAATAACATCACAGATTTTCACTGACTGTTTATTTTGGCAGTACTGTTTCAGAAATAATGGTTTGTTAATTTCAATGACACCTTAATTACTGCCTAAGATTTTTACTTATCAGTATAAAATGGAAAAAGACATAAGTATTGTGAATAATATTGTGAGGAGGGAATCTCCTTTTAACAGACTAGTCTAATTCATTAAGTTTCTAACTCACTACTTCATTGATTCACGGATTCACTATCTCACAAATTCACTAAATCTTGCTTATGAGCAAGATAGTTACCTAGCCAAGGCTGACAGTGGCATAGGCACAAATGTACTACGTGTGGATCATACAGTGTATATCTACATGGTATTTTGCAGGAACATATAAGGTCCACCTGAACATGTTTTGAGACTCTGCTACTGGAAGATAAGGTATGGAATTTCACCGCATCACTGCATTACCATGGAAGCATAGCTTCTGGTCACTTCAGAGCCTTGTAAAGCTCTCATACTTCTGCTTGCAAAAGATATACAGAGACATACACATAAAACATAATACATTTCCTACAGTTTCTGGATATTTTGAAGTTAGTATTTTAAAGTATTATCTTTATAAGCACACATAAAATTATAGCTTTGTTTATTTAGAAAAGAATATGAAGTCCTGTCATACTTCTGACTTACTGGAATCTAAACACATGAACAAAATGTTCCCTGCAGTTGAAGAAGGAACAAAAACCCCAAAAAAACTACGAACAACTGTACTGGATCAACAGGATCATCTGCCTCCAGTAAAGGCCACAGCAGATGACTAGGGAAAGCATTTCCTGAATGTTCTCCTAACCTTCAACAGGTTGCATAACAGGGCACTCCAGAGCCAGATGCAACTTCTATAACCTTTGATGGACTTCTTTTCCACAAAACTATCCAGTCTCCTCTCCAGTCTCCAGCCTGTGTAAGCTGTCATAATCAACAATATGCCATGGCAAAGAGGGGCACAACCTAACTGCATGGGAGAACATCCTTTTGTTTCTAGCCTGCCTCCTACTAGTTTCATTAGAATTTTCCATATTGTCACATGGAAGAGGCAGTAGATTAACCCCTATTCACCCTCTCCTGATACTTGTGACACTCATGATTCTTTAGATCTTTATGAAATGCCCCCCCAACTGATGTTATTCACAAAATGAATATCCCTAGCTAAAGGGATCACTGCTGGTACAGAAGCTGCTCCATACTCCACTCCTTTGGTCACCTTTCTTTCCTTACTTTGAGGCTTTTAATGTTCTGATTTTTTCACTTCTGCAGATAGAGACACTTGAACTGCACACAATATTCAAGACATGGCTGGACTATGTATTTATACAGTGGCATAAAAATGATGTGCTCTGTTTTGTTTTCTACTCCTTTCATTATTAGTACTTAACACTTAATTTGCACTTGGCCCACTACTGAGCATGGAGCTGGCATTTTTGTGGAACAATTTGTCATAACACCAAGATTTCAATCCTGAGGGCAAGGCTCAGTTCAGAGCCCATCAACTTTATGTGAAGTTTTCCCAAGTGTATCATTTTGCATTTAATCTACTCTGGGTTTTATATGCCACATGATTATGCAGTTACTTCTGTAATCTTTCACAGTGGGATTTCCTTCTTACTGTATTGAAATACCAACAAACTTCATCACCTCATTATTCAGACCAATTTTCACATTACTTACAAATCTGTTGAACATCGTGTCCAAGCARAGATCCTATTGCCTTCTTCCATTTTGAAAAATGTTTTTTCACTCCTCACCTCTGATTCTAAGCTTTTAACCAATTATTAATCCACTCAAGTAATTATTTTTGTCTCAATATAATATAGTATAATATAATTTAATTAATATAATCAATATAATTAATATAATTAATATAGTATAATATTATTATATGATACATGATACAATATGATGTGATATAATATATTCCCGCATAATTTCCTTAAGAAATTTTGGTAGACAGACCTTGCAGATACTCTGCCAGCAAGATCACATTTATCTGCATACTTATTGATGTCTTCAAAGAATCCCAAAAATATCTAAGGCATGACTTTTTTTTAACATTCTGTTAAGCCTTCTGCAATCTATCCTGTTAATGCATGTCCACTAGTGACATATATTATTGCAGTGTTTGATTAATTTGCCATGTATATTTGTGAGGCTTACTGAGTTAGTAGTGTTCTGCAATTCTCCTTAATCCTTTCTTTAGAGCAGGTATGACATTTGTTGTATTTCAGTCCTTAGAACCAACGCTGTTTTAAATATGAACTTTCATAGCAAAATTAGCATTTAATCTAGATTTTCTTTAGAGTTCTTGGCTAAATATAACGTATATTAACAATTTGTTGCTGTTCAGTTTGGTCAATTTGTTTCATAATCTCTTTTATAAACACTTCAGTTTTGTACAACCTTTGAAGACTCCCACAATTAAGAATTTCAGCATCTATTAAAAAAAAAAAAAATTGGCTTCTGTTTCCTTCAGTCTTCTAAAGATGTATTTTATCACTTACTACCTTAATTATCTACTGAGACTAGAACCTCTCTGGCTAATTTCTTGATGCTGAAATTTTAATAGTAGTTTTTATGCTTTTTGTAAAATTGTGTGTCAGGCTCGTCTTGGATATTTCTTTTTGTATTTATCATTTAATATCACAGAGTTCATGATCCTATTTTCTTCACTTGGAAATGCCTTTGTCTTTTTGAAGAGTGGCTTCTTACTTTTAATTAACTTCCTTACCTTATTCTTTCAAAATGATGGTTTCTTTTGACCTTTGTTAAATATTTTTGAGAGGTAGCAGTCATTTTCTCTAGGCTTCTAATATGGAGTTTTTAAATCATTTCTATGCCAACTGAAACATTTAACTCTCCTAACTGCTTCTTTTTGACAAATGTCTTCATCTTTTATGCACTTAGTCCTTTCAAAGATAGGCACAAATGGAATGGATTGGGGGGGGGGGGGGGAGGGGGGGAGGAGGGGGATATTGCTCCAAAAAGATTTACTCAAAGTAAGGGAGTGGCTCTTTGTAACATAACCAAGGCAAGGTATCTTCTCCTGTCATGAACTCCCTAACCAACTGCTACATGGTGCTGTCGTGAACTGGCACCACACCCTGGTGTGATATTTGCCAACCCTGTAGAACAGTAGTTAAAGTTTCCTATTACTGTCACATTTCCTGTTTTTATGATCTTTTTGATCTCCCTTGTTGTGTTACAGTCAGTTTCCCCTTCTTGGCCAGGCAGTTGATGATATAAAACCAATATTGTAGCATTTTTCTTTTATATGCCTTTTATTATATGCGAATTTCATGTTATTGATTGATAGCATTACTTCACTAAAGTGATTCATTTCTAAGCTTTCTTTAACATACAGCACAACTCCATCACTGGCATAACCTACTCTATTTTCCTGGATACTTTGTGTCCTGCTTCTTCAACAGTTAACTGAAGTTAAGCTTGGTTTTCTACCAAGTTCCCAATATGTCTGTATCCATTCATTCATAACGGTCATTTTATTTTAAACTATGAACACTTTGCAGTGCAGTATGACATACGGTTTRTCAAGATAAAACACATAATAGTATAAAATTAAAACATAGATTAGGATCTTTGTTTTAAATATAGATGGAGTTTCAGTTTAGGATATTGATTCCACTAATTATAAAATCAAAGTCTGTTTTTGTTTTTTAAATGTCTTGCCATTTTCATTCAAGTCACATTATGACAAAGTTTGCCACCAGTTTACTGTTTTCTAAAGTATGTTACTGTTCCCTCATGCCCAAGAGATCCGTAGATTTCAGCATACTAGAGCAGATCACCAGAATTTTCTTTTGCACATCTAAACACTGTCGTTGGTAGACATATTCTGAAAGCTGGTTGAATGAAGTTTGATGCCACTGAGAATGTGATAAACCAGAAATACAACCTTATGAAGGCTACCTCATTATCCAGGACCGAAAGTCACAAACCTTCATCTTCACCCCAAATACAGTATTGCATATATAATTTGAACAACATATGAAAAAATATTGTTAAATTTCAAAATGTTTTTCTGCATTATTTTATGCATACATTTCCACAGTATGCAATGATGCTGGTACACACTAATTATCTAATTAACCAGGACAGAGAATCCAATTATAAATCCTACCTTCACTCTAAGAGTATAATTATTTTTTTAGGACATGAAGTTGGCTTCACACCTTTGACCTCAGGTTGAAGGTCCTAAACTAATTATTTTTTCTTGCTAATTAGTCAATATGGTCTGAATTTGACTTTCATTAATGGCTTAAATTCTTGTATCAGCTAGTGTTTGTTTATTGAATGAGGGAAGAAAAGGTTTAGCATATGCGATGTCTGTAGAGTTAACTTGGACTTGTTCTTGAGAGTTGCCTCTACTCCAGTTGCAACTGATATGCAAAAATCTTTGGCTTAGCTGCTGTGATCCTTTTTAAGGAGGTTAATTAAATCACCCTGATATAGAAGCTGAAGCGCAAGCAAGGCTTCTGTTGCACTGTTCATCCGCCTACTTTCCCAAAAGATGAACAATAAACTACTTGAGCTACCAAGTTCTTTAACATCTTTGCGTTATTTTCAGTCATGCCTTAAGGACAAAATTCACTTGATGTGCACAGAAGAATCAAACAGCAAAACTCCCATATGCAATGGACTGTGATGGAGGTGACGGAATGGCTACTAATCCATTTCACTTGGAGCTGATGTATCTACACAGTACTATGCAACAACACTAGCTCAGGTTTGAAAGGCTCAAAACATAGTTTACTACTGCCTCGGATGTTACACTATAATAACATGACTTCCAGTCCATAGTACATTAGCCCTGGTAGGCAGCTAAGCAACACATGGCCACTCACTCATTCCCCCCACAGTCGGATGGGGGAGAGAATCAGAAGGGCAAAAACTTGTGGGTCAATAAAAACAGCTTAATAGATGAAGGAAAAAAAGGAAAAACACAAGTGATGCAAAAATCACTACCAGCAGACAGATGCCGAACCAGTCTCCAAGCAATGGCTACTTTGGAAAAACTCCCCCCTATTTTTATTGTCGAGCATGACATTGTATATGTCATGAAAGACAGAGAGTTGTTGATATAAAACCATGGATTATCTCTTTGGTCAGTTTGCGTCAACTGTCCCAGCTGTGTCCCCTCCAGCCTCTTGCCTACCCCCAGCCTACTTGCTGGGGAGACGGAGGGAGAAGCAGAGAAGGCCTTGATGCTGTGCAAGCCCTGTTCAGCAACAGCCAAAACATTGCTGTGTTATCAACACTCTTTTGGTCACCAATCTAAAACACAGCACAATATGGGCTGCTACAAAGAAAATTAATTCCATCCCAGCCAGACCCAGTACACAGTCTCAGATCTGCTTCAAACACCTACATTTGGCATAGCAATAGAGTGCATAAATATACAGAAAACAGCTCTCATCAGTTTAGAGAGAAGTAGCGAGGCTATACTCTGAGTCCTCAGAACTCTCAGCAATAAACGCAAATGTACATCTCAGTCATTTTACCTTTAGCAAGATAAAATAACTAAGTTTAATATGGGACAGAAGGTGGCTGAACTTTTGGGTCTGCTACCAGAATTAAATTCTATGAAAACATTTATTTGCTGAGGGTCACTTTTTCTTTTTCTTAAAGACCTTTTGACTGCTTTAGGCACACAAAATATATATAACATAAGCTACTGGGAATTCTGACAAATCTGGACTTCTGAACCCTTCATATGGGAAAAAAAAGMAACAACCATTTTTATCCAAAGTTGAAAATGACCTTTAGTTCCAAGTATATAACAATCCAGTTTGATATCTATTTATTTATTTGGAAATCAATAGATTGGCTGAGCACACAAAAGTTATTTGTGCTACAGGCTTCCAAAGTTGCTTATTTTTTCAAATGTCATAATCCTCTGTATGGACATCTTTTCTTTTTCCTCACACTCCTTTCTTCCTTTTAAGACTCCATGAGAAGTACAAAAAACTCTGTAAAGTAATATTTTGCAAGATAGCAGTTTGAATTAGAATGCATCTCAGGGACCTTTTTGTTCTAGAAAGGTCTTTTAAACTAGAAGGTAACCATCAAAATACATTATCTCCTGTATAGACTTAAAAAAACATATTCCAGAAAAATGTATCATAAATATGCTTGATATTACTAATGTTAATTCCTAATGGTATTAATATTCTCATTTATATTTATAACTTTAAAAAATGTACCATCTGTCTCACTAACTGCAGGAGACCAGATTACAGTAGCCATAATACGATTCATTTTTAATACAAATCACTACTGGTTAATTATAATGGGAAGTGTCTACTGGAAATGGAGCAATTATTTCACTGGTAGTTATAATGCTGGCAAGTCTGACAGTTTCAATTTTTTTTATTTTTTTTTGGTAACTGAACTACACAGTCAAAAGTAGCTCTCCTCATTAAAACATAGAACAAAACAAACACACAATTCCTCACCAATTCTGCTTCTCAAAAGGCAAGTTGTTTTTCATGTCAATTGCTCAAAGATAGTTGAGACCATCTACTTCCTTAAAGAAAAATCTTTACAGATGACTTCCAAATATAGCTGTCCATTGTGACTTCTCCTCCTCTACATTTCTTCTCATTAATAAATTTTAACATAGGTGCTCTACTGACATGATAAACCCTGTTTTCTAATAATGCAATTTCAGAATTTTATTCCGAGTGCCTCTTCTCTGTCACTACTGTTTTTCCCACTTCTCAGATTTATGATGGATGAAAGCTCAATTTATGTGCCTGGCCCATGCCTGAGGCAAAAGTATAAAGTCTTGTCTGCATTTAACTTCTCTGCAGGCAAAACACAAGATGTGGCTTCAAACCAGCTGAATTCAACAGGTTCAGAACAACATTATCCTTAATTCAATTTTAACCTAGCTCAAGCCAACATAATTTCTAGGAATCTGGGAGAAATTGATTTAAATGAAGTATGAACTTAAGAGTGTCTACTCTCTGTTAAATTGATTGCAAATATAGCTAGTGACCACATTTCTAGTCTGTCTGCAAGACTCAGATTAACAAAGCAAAAGAAAACAAAAAGATGAAACAAAGAAAAAGAGGATAGCTGCATGTTTCTTTATATGTTTTTGTAGTTGGAAAGAAAAAGGGTAGAATAGTGAAAAGAGAAAGAGGAAGAAAGAAAGAAAGGGAATTGAGAAAAAATGGTTCCTGTGATGACATTAGTAGAAAAGGAAATGGAAGGTAAGAGCAGTTAAGAAAGCAACAAATGAGTAGTTCATGTTGTGATTGAGACCACTAGTCTCAAGGATCAAGGATCAGGAAAGTTAAGATGGCAGCCCTGGAGAGAATACAGGTGATATTTTTTGTGCTCAATAATTTCAGTCCCAGTGCACGCCCATAACTCTTTTGCAGCTAAGGCTTTATAGAAAAGCTGTATAAACCCTCCTCTGTATATAAGGAAGATACTTACACATCTCCTGAAGAAATTTGTTCCAGCACCAACAAGAGATTTTGCCACATCTGGGCACAAAAAGATCTGGGATTTGCACTGGTTCACTGCTTGTTAGTAGTGTTTAATACAGCTAGTTGGAAAACAGAAACAAAATTCTCGGGTTTTATTCTTATTTTGCATGAAAACTTATTCAGATATGTCTTTAAACCTACATCTTGGTTGATTATCTCTTGATGTTAACTAACATTTTCTTTTTGTTGCAGTTCAGGATTTTCCCTCCTAGAGTATGAACCAAGAACTTGACTGTGTTTTCTTATCCTAACTTCACAGCATTTTACTTGAAGGTGAATACCTTCACGTAAGATTCAGGATATCTCCATGTTTCTCTATAATGCATAATTAACATGTAACCTGTATTCAGTCCATTTAAATTAAAAAAAAGAAGAGATGATAAATAACAGAGAAAGAATCTATCATTTAAAATGCATGTTGGTGGTAGAAGAATGGCTGAGCATGACTCATTCATGCTTGACACAATTAACTTATTAATAAAAGTAGCCATAAACATACAGAAACACTTACAATATCTGTAATTGGCTTGTTATTATTGCATCTCTTCATTTAATTATACTGTAATATATGTCACTAATTTCTTTTTTCCCCATTGAAGGCAACGTGTTAACACTCTTAGTAGAAAGTATCAGTTTTCAGTCAGTACTTTAGCTGCTTTTGAAGCCAAGAGCATTACTGAAGATTTCTTATGAATCTGCAAATTGTTATTCCTATTAAAAATTTAGTATACATTTTTTCATTTTTAATGGCCTGTCAGTTGTATGAATGAGCAGCCCAGGAGACAAAATGGGAAATGATGGGAATATTAATAGGAAAAAAAGACAGTTCATTGTGACTCAGCTTTTACCTGGGAGAACAACTTGACTTCTCTCCTAGAGCAGCCTTCAATAGTGCGTGATGCCCATAGGGGTTCAGATAATTTATCAGCAGATAATCTTTTTCTAGGATGTTATTTTCATACTATTGGGAAAGCCTACATAGTTTTTGAAATAAAAAAATGCATGATGTAGAAGTTTTTATACCATTTGTTGTGTATGCTATATATACATTTGTTTATCTGTCTATATAAAAATACATGTGTGTGTATAGTCCTGGTTTCAGCTGGGATAGAGTTAATTTTCTTCCTAGTAGCTGGTATAGTGCTGTGTTTTGGGTTTAGTTTGAGAATAATGTTGATAACACACGAATGTTTTAGTTGTTGCTAAGTAGTGTTTACACTAGTCATGGACTTTTCAGCTTCCCATGCTCTGCCAGGTGCGCAAGAAGCTGGGAGGGAGCATAGCCAGGACAGCTAACCCAAACTGGCAAACAGGGTATTCCTTACCATATGACGTCATGCTCAGTATATAAACTGGGGGCAGTTGGCCAGGGGGCAGCAATTGCTGCTAGGGGACTGGCTGGGCATTGGTCGGTGGGTGGTGAGCAATTGTATTGTGCATAACTTGCTTTGTATATTCTATCATCATCATCATCATCATCATCGTTATTACTATTTGACTTTATTTCAATTATTAAACTGTTCTTATCTCAACCCACAAGTTTTCTTACTTTTACTCTCCCGATTCTCTCCCCCATCCCACCGGAGCTTGGGGAAGTGAGCAAGCAGCTGTGTGGTGTTTAGTTGCTGGCTAGGGTTAAACCACGACAATATACACACACACACACCCCCATGACAAATTTCATTTCCAGAAGTACTATGCAAGAAACTCAAAAGATGTTTATGAAATAATAGATTATAATGCAGAAGCTTCATGCACTTAAGGATATCTGGATCTTGACTACCTTTAAAGCACTGAAGTATTGTTCAGCAGCTATGTGAAGATATGATGAACTAGTAGCAGAAACCACCCATCTCCATCCAAAGTGGTGTTTGCCTGAATGCTGAAAGAAACAGAAGATTATTTTTCTTCAAACCATAGCAATTCCTGAGCCCTCCCCACAAACAAGACAATGACAGTTCTTTAATTGCCCTCATAAAAGTCCTGAAAGTGCAGGAAGCAACTAGGGCAATGTTTTACCATTACTCATTCTTTAGATAGCCAGATGAAAGGAGATTGAAAAGAGCATTTGTTATTGTATTTTCATCAGTGGTTGAACCAGTTCTCCCATTCTAATTAAGCCACTGAACTTCTGGACAAGACATACTCTGTCCTGCTCCATTTGTTCCCTACTGGCATCCCAATTCAGCAAAACATTTTTTCTGTGGAGCCATATTCACTGAAAGCTATCATGCTTTGATGGATCTAAGCTACTAAATATTCTTGTTTAAAATTTATTGTGTCAGTTTGTACTCTGAAAGGGGTTTGGCTTTCTAAAACATTCTACACCATATCAGAGCTTTTTTTGATTTTCTCCTTACTGTGCTGTCCCTAATGTTACTTCTTATATGCTCATCAGTTTCCTGACCTTCACTCCTTCATTTAACATCAGGCAGTGTAATGTTTAGCACATGCAGTACAAGCTAGGCTTTTATATTTGTATTTACAAAGGAGTTAAAGAGAAAGCTTTGTGAGGATATAACAATTTATTTTACCTCTTATTGCCTTGTCCTCCTTTGCTCACGCTTTAAAAAATTTGTTTGCTGATGTTTTGTGCTTTTTTTCCTCCTGAAGGAGGGCACTTATTAACCAAAATGCTTTGAAAGTTTTAGGAAATTTGTATGATCGCTAAATTAGTCATTAGTATCTTGTCAGAGTATCATTGCTGTGGGACTATGTTTTACATCAAAACGCTATTACTTCAATGATGTGTTTGTTTACCACAGTAAAACCATTCATACTGATACATTTTCACATCCTTTTCCTGCTTTCATAGAACCAGAAAATCTTCAAATTCTGAGAAAGTCTGAAACATTTAATTTCATCTTTTGCACCTGAACGTCTGTAGTGCTAATGGCTACAAGCTAAATGCAAAAAGCAGATCACAGCATTTAGCTTAGTTTATCATGCCAAATAAATCAGCATCATAAAGCAGATAATAACATTTTCTTCCTTAAAATTTCATGGTCTTACTGTCACAGAATCCTGACATGAAGGGAAAGCTAAGATTTGCGTGGGGTGCTGTTCAGAGGTCTGTGACTCTGTGCAAGTGAACAGCAAGAAGATTACTGTCTAGGCTTGACGTATTTTCCAGTTGTATGGGTGTATGTATGCTCTCTCTGCTAAAATTTGAAATCTAAGCAGTCATTGATCTTTAGCAGATACTGCTGTTAACATGAGATGTGCATATATGTGTGTATATAAGAATAACTTAGACATTTTCAAGTTAGACAAAGCATCTGCAACACTAGCAAGTGAATACAATCCCTTTTATTAGTTCAGTTCAGTTCCTTTCAGAAAGGAAAACAGTCCACCAGCTAAACACGAAAAGGAGAAGCTGATGTTAAAGCGCAGTATGTTATCTGTTATCTAAGTTATATATGTACAAATCATCTAAATAAGTTATTTCAGCCAAGTCTCATATGTAATACGTGGCAATGATTAAACTGCCCTGTGACGTTACTCAAAAGCCAAAAAAGTAACTGCCAGGAACCTAGGTTAAAGGTAGAATCAAGTCAAAAGAACATTTGTAGGGAACTTTGTAAAACCCTGGTAGACATTTTTATATAGCAAAGCTTTTGTTGCAGTGTAATTCTTGTTTACAGCCGTGGGGTTTTCTATGTGAGTATCTGCTTGAATTAGAAATATGTCATGAAACTAAGAAATATTTTATTGCTTCCATCACAATACTTTCCAGAATTTTCTGAAACATTATCATATGCTAAAAAGCATAATTAAGATCATAGCTTTATACCAAAATGCAGCATGGACAATTAAAAAAGTGCAGGCTTAGTGACTCTATCAACAAAGATGACATAGGACTCATTCTCTCACTTCTACTATCTAGCATTGAAAGTACATTTGCTGAGAAGAAAGATAAAGTGACACAATTTAGGCAAGTCAAGACTCAGGAAGGGAATATTAAACAATTTAAATCCTAGTGATGCCATAGCACATCAAAGCAATTGTTGAGCTAAAATATGGTGAAAATTAAAGTTATTCTCAATGAGGCAAGGAACATAGAGTTAATAATAACAAGAAAAAACAACCCTGCATGCCTAATTGAATAATTCCTTTCAAAAACTAAGCCAAAAAGCCAAAGAAAACTTTGACTTGATTTGTATATCTTGGCAGTAAACTGCAAGCCAATGGAGATGTCRAAAGGCTATTGCATTTATTTCTTAGAAAGACTGTAATCATCAAAAAAACATAGCTTAAAGACCAAGAACTGAACGTAAAAAAATGGTCCTGTTGCCTTCTAACCACGTGCACATAAAAGCTAGAGATACTACCAGAACTCCACAGAAGCATTTAAAAAATGTAAAAAGTAGATGCCTAAATATTACTTGTTGTTTTCCAAAACTAATACAGGGCTAATATTGTAGAAATCTTGATTTTCATTTGAATGCTGAACAATCTTCTACCATTCAAATTACTGAGAAAAGATACTGGAAGTATTTTAGATATCTGAGAAATGAAGCAAACACATTTGGAAGATCGGGTATATTACTCAACAAATGAAGAATTTCTGGATGGGATGACTGAAAGAATTGTCTAATTTACTCAGGCCAAGAAAATGTATGGGATTTTACAATCCAAAAGGGTGATGAGCCGCTAAACAAACATGTCAGTGTTTTGTTTGGAAGAAGCTAGATTTAGATTCAGTGTAAGTGAAAGTATTGAACTGTATAAAGTACTGGCAAAAGCTCCAATAACCATATGTTTCCTAAGAATTTTTTAATGTTACACAAAGCTAAAGTTATATTGTCCTTGTGTCTGCAATGAAACATCTCTTTGATTTTCTTTTTTTTTTTTTTAATTTGAGCTTGATGGAAGGGAAACATTTACCTCCTTGAACATACATGACATCATTACTTTAATAATTATCAGATTACAGAATGATCACTGCAATCTTTATTTTAATTCCAGATTTCTAAAATAGAAATTGCTAGCCTGTACACCAGTAGAATTCCAAAAAATGCTGAATCCCCTGTTAGCTAATCCTACACAAATTAGGAACGTAATCTGTGCAGTGCAAGGCTTTCACTCTACAAATCCTTAAAGTCTTGGCTGAGCTACAGCTTGCAAATCATCACTAATGAGTGTAACATGGATTTCACAGCTATTAGACTAACTGCATCTTCAGCTGTTTCTTGATAAACTATCAAGAAAATACTTCCATTTAATAATGGATATACCACCTTATGGACATTATGATCTTGTGGATTTGAAACCACTTTGATCCCTTGAGAAAAATAGTCTGTTATTAGAATCAACTGGACACAATTATGACTGTGAGAAACTGCCAAATCCTACCCTTAGTTACCTCCATGTAAAGGTACAGTAATTTTGTCAAACTGCATGTATTTACTTTAGATTTACACTTACAGAACATAAATTGCACTTGGCATAATGACAGAAGGTTTCTTCCTTGACCTGACAGGAAGGGTTGAACAGGAGGGACAACACTTTGCCAAGTCCAGCCTGGAAAATTCCACTTTCTGATACACATAGTATAGTTGATAAGTAGTTGATATTATCTCCCATACATAAATTTAACTCTTAGGAATTCCGGTTTCCATCAAATTGCTGAACTGAGTTAACCCAATTACTGTGTGCACTTCTAAAAGTCCTGACTTAGCAGATCCCATGTGCAATGAACCTTTAGTGAATTCTGAGCTCTGTTCTAAACTAAACCTGACATGTAACATCAAAAATAAATATAAGTATCCCGCTTTTGTGCAAATGYATTTGATTTGTAACAACAAAAATGAAGCTTTCCACTCATCCTCAAATAAAAGAATTTTTTCAGCTATCCAATTTGCAGCCATGCACAAATCACTCGCTTATTGAATAGGTTCCACTTATCAGTATGCACTATCTAATACAAAAGAGGAAACTTTGAAGAGACACAAAAAGCACATATTGTGTTGGTATCTTCTCAAACCTTGATCTTTTTTGTGTCTAATGTTTTAACACAATTTTCATCACTAGTTAACATGATTGCTCCCTCACAAAGGGCTTGCTGTGTTTCCGAAGTGGCAAAGTTTTATTTCATGCTATCTTTAATCATGCTAGGACAACTTTAGCTGTTGTAGGACCACAATTAACATCAATGTGAAAACTCATTATCATCTCACAAACTGAAGCAATGTAATTAGGGTTTCTACTGTTTGGCAGGAGTAAATACACAATAGGCCCTTCCAAGATACAACTCTACAGACAGCAAGGGTTGGAAGGAAGGAAGCATATTTTCAATTGACATTGACAGTGTTCATTAAGCTTTGAGGGGTTGCGCACCTAGAAATCTCAGCAGGATTTTAGTGTATTATTAATAGAAATCTTTATTTGAAAGTGCCAGACAATCCAGTTAATAATTTTAAATACACAAACTTAGAGGTACACTTTGGAGAAAACTGCAAAGCATGGTTAGTTTGCATGCTTTATTCCTGATCTAACAGATATATTCCTTGCTTATTATATTCAGAGACAGGTTTCCTTAGGATAAACTGTATGTGTTTATGCAGCTATGGAATCTTAAACTGGTTTCAAAATCAAAAAAGTGCTTATACTACTCTGGTCAAATTTAGCCAAATCTCAAAAGTATTAAAAGAGAGGCTGTGATTACAGGTTCCAGTCCTGATTGATTTATAGAGAAATTACTGATCTATTACTGGAGCTTAGAATTATATTGATAAACTTTAAGAAACAGTTTTCAGAAAGACCTCAAAAATGTATGCTGTAATAGCTAGTAAAAATTTTTTTGCTACAGTGTATATTTACAAACTGCTATTTCCCTTCCTTATCTTCTTTCTTCGGATATATCAATAGATATCTCAATAGATACCCTTAGTAAGGTATCAATAACTGCTGAGATAGGCAAGAAACAGTGCTTTGCAACTGACCAGGGAATGTTCTTTTTACCATATGTAGGTCAATGAAATTCTTGTTAAATTAGATTTTCTCTAACTATTTACTCCATTTGTCAGTATGTACCAGTATAGCATTACTGTTTTTGTAGAAAATCTCTTGACCAATTAAAAGTAAGGTATATTTCTACTGATAATCAAGTCAGCTTTTAAAATGCTACAATAGTAGCTAAACACAACTTTCCTGTAAGTTTAATACTGTAAAGATTAAAGTGGTAGATTCTTTTATCATAGTAGAACCCATATTATTGATTACCAGAGAGATGAATTTTAACAGAATATGAGAGCAACAAAATGGTATAGTACAAATAGTAGCATGACATTTGACCTCAGCACAAAAGAAGGATGTTATGTTTCCCAAATGAAAAGTAAAACACATTACACTTCAATACAGAAATACAGTTGTGAATAATAACAGTATCTATCACAGTATCCATCACATTAAGAAATTAACTGAGAAGAAAAATTAAGGATTATAAGGATACTGGAACTCTTGTTGTTTTTGCACTGAAGGAAGTCTGACACCATGTTATGATTTTTTTAAAGCAATGTGTTTGAGTCCCAGTCCACCACAATTTTATCTCTATGAAGCTCCATGCAGTAAAACATTAAAATGATGTTTTTGAGCATTTTGAGAAATTTTGGCTTTTATCACATTTCTGTTTCTTTTTTTTTTCCTCAAGATTAATTTCAGCTATTGCTTCAACGAATAAAAATATGCTTTACATAAAATAAAAGTCTGAGAGAAGTATGCTGACAGAATGTTTTATTCCAAACCAGTTTATTCTCCATTAAGCTATCAGCCTTGGCAATACTTACAAGCACTGAAAAAAACAACAGACCACAAAGCTGGCCTTTTTTCAGGCTAGTACAAGTACTAATTTGTTGGAAACTTGGTCACAAGGTTGGTAAGATGATTTTAGCTCTCATCTTGCACTCCCTTGCTTTGGCACTGGCAACTCACAGCATCCCTATAGGCTCTACAGTGCCAAATCCTAGTTGTTGTCAGGAGATCTAATGCACTGAGTTCCTTGTGCTGCTTCTAATAAAAAGAAACAGGCAGGAAGAGCAAGAAGTGTTCTGTGCCTTATAATCCAGATCAGATAGGGGCACTTTAATCCCCTAATCTCCTTTGAAATATCCTGAAAACACAATATAGAAATGGTCATGAAGCCAAAAAAAAAAAGCAGGTATCTTCCCTGGTTTTAATATAATTTCATTCTTTCCTCTATTCCTAGTTATGCAATGAGTCATGATCAAAATTTCAGGGATCAATGATTTTCTTTTTAAATACATTAGTTAAGAAGAATTATGTGTAAGTAATTTTATCCTCCGATTTGGATGAATTTCAGTGGTGCTATTCGTCTGAATAACATAGTGTCAGGCCTTCAGAATGTAGCAAGGATTTATGTTCTAGCAGATAAAAAGATATGGTTTTTCAGAGAAATGGAAGTAAAAACTATTTCCAATTTGTGAAATAGGAAAATGCTAGAAACATTAATATTTTTTTTCATTTCTTCATTTATATTTGATTATTGCATGGTTACACAAAGTAAAACAAACTTCTCAGTTTTATTAGCTATTCACTTCTAGGGCTGTGCAAACACTGACTTATTTGGGTCTTTACATTTTTAGTTCTTACTGAAATAATGAGGAGTAACTCCCATTGTTTGACTGTTTGCTAATGCACACTTATTTCCTAGCACTGGGACACAGCATAATGGCATTTAAAGCTTTTGCACCCAGAATGTTCTCTAATAAATGCTCTAACACTTAGAAATCATTTGCACTTTAAATACTGTATGATCCCATAAAGCAATGTCATTTGATTGACTGGAGCATACTTACAATATATAGCTCCCTTGCTGATAATTATGTGCCTTGGCCCTGATGGTCTCAGAATTCATTCGGTGATATGGGAGCTTTTTATTTCTATGTCTGTGACTCTCAACCAACTGCTATAGATTCATTAGGCTGACAGATTAAGAAGAATTGTGTCATTCTATCTGTTTAGGAAATATCACAAAATATGGGATTAGACGTTGACTCACTGGTAAAGTGCATATTGCATTTTCTAGCCCTTGAAGAACAAGAAGAGTATCTTAGAACTGGAAAGGAAAAAGGGAAAATGTTCTTTCTAGATTTTTAAAACCATGTTTGCCCTTCAAAAAGGACAGAGAGGTGAGGGGCCAGACTCATCAGGTTGGATAGTGCCCTCCATGCCTTGGGAAGATAAGAGGTGTTGGTACATGTGCCTAATAGTGAGGTCATAGGAACCACTGAAAAAGTACATTTCAGTTTTGAAAAGTGAGAAAGCAGGAAGGTGACAGTCCTTGAAATCTTATTAGAGGGGCAGGGAATGACAATCTGTGTACAGTTTCAAAATGAAACTGTACTGTGCCCTAAGAGATAAGTAACTTCTGTTCTGAAATCCAGCAGGCTCAATAGGACTTGAAGATGGTTTTAARTAAGTTAATCAGAAAGGGACTGTATCATTAGAGAAATATGTTTCCCTTATACAAAATTGTTCAAAATTTAAATCTGACAGAATTCATACCAAATGTTCAATTAGCCTCTTATTAGAATACATTCTATGAAGTTGTGATAAATATTTTGTATCTCTTAAATGATCTTTATTATTGAAAATAACCTAGATGTCCGTATTGTTTGCTCAGAGCTGCTTCAAGTACTCTTCACATGTGTGGCATAATTGCTGGAGGTAACTTAGAGATCCAATTTATATTAACGTTTTAACAAAAGGAACAGCATGGACGAAGTTTTTCAGAGTCCAGTGCAGCTGGCATACGAGGAATCCATTCCTTATCCTCGACCTTGTCTCTACAAGAGCCCTGTAGGCCTGTAATCTTAGATGTTAGTACATCGGGGGAGCTTGGTGTGCTGACCCTGAGAGAAACAGTACGGAGGATGGAGCGGAGTGGAGACACCGCGGCCAGGCTCTGTGAGATAAAGGGGGCAAAACAGAGACTGAGAGACACCAAGGTATCGATAAGCTGCACCTTGTTTATCCTGAGTCAGCAATGTGTCAATTTCTTGATTAAATGCTGTCCTTTTGGYGAACTTTCCTTCATTATAATACATTATAATACTAAAACACACCTCCATCCCAAAAGCTACCCGCCTCCRAGGTGAGACCCCACCTCACTGAGCCTGCGYTCTGAATTTTTWCTGGTCTATACCTTTAAATCGAAGCGAGAAAGTTTTACAYCAATCACAATAAAGGTATGTATGACTAGAGTCCCTCAAGCTCCACCTGAAAGATAACAAATAATATAAAAATAGCGCGTGAAAGAGCGAATGTTAGGGAAGATACCATCGCCGTGTACCACTCTAACTTCTGGGATCAGTCGACGGGCTGAGCCTCTCTTCCCCCCCATCGGGACGCCTTTGGGTAAGATTCGAACACTTGGTTATACCAAGTGTCTCCCCGGGAACTTAGAAATCTCTAGAGAGTCGCTTTACCTCTTTTAACGCACTTTTAGCTAAGTAGCTTGTACTTATACTTAGGCATTTGCATGAGCTTCATTTGCAGTGATTCTATCACCGGCAATCCAAAAGAACCTGTGTATCTGTTGCTTTAATAAATTGCATTGTTCGTTAATCTAGTCGTAATTTTTCTCATTGAACGCGACTAGGCTGAACAAGTGCACTAGCTACTTCAGCCTTTCACGCAACAACATGTTTTTAATGAGTTTCTTTTTCCTAATAAAAATTTGAACTAGATTTTTTTTTTTACATTAATATTACTTTTAACCATCAAAAAATTTATACTTTAAAAAATACCAAAGTTACACTCTTTTTCATATTATCAAACAATATTAATGTAGGAATGAATCCAAGGAGTCTTTATTCTGACATATTGCCAACAGTTTTGTATTGTTTTTGTCATGTTATTTAATGTCTCAAAGATCATACATGATTAGTCTTATATTCTGTCCTTTATTCTTTTTCACTGTAGGTTTTTTATTTTCTATTATTTCATTTTCAGTTACGGACATAGGAGGCATTCCATATCTGTGATACAGTTGGCATAATAATTTAATATTCTTTGTGAGATGCAAAAAGTTCATCCCATACTTCCTTGGAATTTTGACAGTAACCATTTTGCTCCCATGTGACCAAAACCATCAATAAATAAAAAAGACCTTTTCTGCTCAGCTAAGATGTAACGTAAGCAAAATATTCAGTCTACAAACACTCAGGAAAAAATCCTACAATCCACAGTATGTCTTGCAATTGCAATTTTCATGACAGAATTGATTTGTTATGAGACTTTTTATATCTGTAAAGAGGAAACTTGTTTCTCAGAAGCCATCTATTCCTCTATCTCATTTGTAAAAATATGCTAAACTCCCAATAAATCAGGCAGACAACTGATTTCATGGGTTAGTCAGGGTGAAAATGGCAATTTTAACACTTTATTGTAAATTAATGATGAAAATCTTTTAACACAGAAAACCCTATATGTACTAAAAGCTCCTCAATGTCTACTGGAAGTAAATTTACAACGAATACTAAGAGTTGTAATGGAATTCTGCCTAAGAACAATATTAACATTTCAGTTTTAAAATGTAATGGCAATTTAAGATAAACTTAAAACAATCTTTTTATAAGCAAGAAATACAGGCATGAAGGTCTGCTTCTGTATGGATGCAAGAGTATTACCATATTAAATCAGATATTATTGCCTCAGGAAAGAGCATGTTAGTATTATCTATGGCTTTTTAAATTATGTGACAACCTGATTTACATGGTATACAGTTTTATAGTAATTCCAGTTTAGTTAGGACCTTATCCCATTTCCATTAAAGGCAGCTTAATCTCTTATGGGAAGCTTAAAGGAATCTGGATGAAATTTAAAGTACTAGGATATAGCTACAAGGTAAAAAAAAAATCTTCATTCAGAACAAATCTGAAACACATGCTTAGCTCTGTGATAAAGTCTCAGTGCATACTTAAATATAGTGTGTATTTATTTGTGATAAGGCATTATGATGACCTTTTGTTTATGTCTTTTAAGGATCAAATGAGAAAAATACAAACTAAGAAGGGAATCTGTAACAGTTTAAAATAAGAGATTATACAGAAATTAAGAAGAAAGAAATGTTGAAGAGAGACATTTTAAGAACTGAGTAGCAAATGCCCAAGCTGCGTGGTTTTTTCTGTTCTCCTTACCGGGTCTTGCATTACATAGCTCCACTCTGACTTTCTTCAACATACTGTGCCCCCAAAATATTCAGGGCTGACTCTGGATGAAACATTAAAGAGGCAGTCACCTCTGCTTCTCAGCAGTGGTATCACTAACCTCGTTTCTCCTTGGTTTTGTTGTGATGAAAAACATCCTACCTCCACCATTATAGTTCTCCAAAAAGGTCGAACTAAAAATATATAACTTCAAAGTGGTAATCAGGAATGGTCTATCAAATATGAAAAGACAATACTTTAAGAAGATACTAACTAGTCTAGGGGAAAAAAGTATGTTCATTACAGCCTTACAGGAAAAAGGAAAACAAATAAACATGAAAAATAATATTTATTTAATGTTATAATACAAGACCTTATTTTCATATTTGTACATTATCTGGCAGATAGATAAAACATAGGATTTTTCATATATATTTTTCCATCTTTTAAATAAAGCACCAGAAATTTGCTATGACTTTAGCTTAATTTTCTTATGTGTAAGCACTCTTTAGTTTGTTTTGTTTCTTCTTGTTGCTTTGTGAATTAACTGTCTCTGTCAAGACTGTCAGGGAGAATAGTGAGATATGCTCAGAAGGGTCATAAGAGGGATAATTCATAACTCAGTTAAACCAATGGAGCTCATGACATGTCTTTAAATAATTCTCTGTTCAGGGATGAAGATGGTCTGTTATGTTGCCAAATGCTTTTAATCAGGTTATTTATGATAACTTCTGTAATGGAGAACAGTAGAGAACTATTAAAGATGTMATACATATGTTTTAAATATTCTCATTTCAATTTTTCCTTGCCCACTATCTTATCATATTTTATTTTCATTAAAAGTGATGACAAATATATAGGCATTTTACAGTTGCATGTAAGTAGTTGAATATTTTCTTAACATTTTAATTTGGAACCAGATTCTATGGGTCAATAAAGCCATTTATGTATAAAATATGATACAAAAAAAGTATTAAAAAAAAGGAATTAGATTATGAGAGATTCAAAATTCATGTAACTTCTACAGGTCTCATTATATCATGAATTTAGTGTTAAAGACCAACAAGGATTCTCCCACATAAGAACACAATTAGGTGTTATAGTTTCAATTAATTTTAAAGGATCAGTAGTAACACAAAATCTATCTGTTGAAATCTGTATAATCTCAATCTTAAAGGTATACTTCTTCAAAACAATTTGCTGAATAGTTCCTTAAAATCCAATAGTTTAAAGAAGAGCAAATGAAAATTACTGCAAAAATGCCAGAAAACAATATCTGATGGACAGCCCAGAAAAAGTATAAAGAACTATTTTGTGGTTTCTTAAATGCATAGTAGTTATGATGAAAAAAATATCAAAACCATATTTCTGGATTTATTATCATAAGTAGCGCATCCACACATCCTCCTGCAAAGCTGCTGCTGTGTTTATGAGAAAGAAACAAGTTTGCTATACAATCTTGGGTGCATTGATAACTTGGGGTAACCTGCTGAAGAAAATGCAACTTTTTTTCAGAAAACTTTCTCCCTTTACATTCAACCTTCCTTAAATTTAGATTTTGCTCTTGTTTGCTCTTATCTACCCATGTACTATTTCAGGTAAGCACTGGAAAACTCAGATGATGCTTCTGGCATCTGTTTGATATAAAGCAAATCTAAAGGGAAGTGCAAAGCCTGTTGTGTGAGATTAGAACCATAGAATCATAGAATCATAGAATCATAGAATCATTAAGGTTGGAAAGGACCTCTAAGATCATCAAGTCCAACCATTAACCTAACACTGCCAAGCCCACCACTAAACCATGTCCCTCAGCGCCACGTCTACACATCTTTTAAATACCTCCAGGGATGGGACTCAACCACTTCCCTGGGCAGCCTGTTCCAATGCTTGACCACTCTTTCAGTAAAGAAATTTTTCCTCATATCCAAGCTAAACTTCCCCTGGCACAACTTGAGGCCATTTCTCTTGTCCTATCGCTTGTTACTTGGGAGAAGAGACCAACACCCACCTCGCTACAACCTCCTTTCAGGTAGTTGCAGAGAGCAATAAGGTCTCCCCTCAGCCTCCTCTTCTCCAGGCTGAACAACCCTAGTTCCCTCAGCCGCTCCTCATAAGACTTGTTCTCCATACCCTTCACCAGCTCCGTTGCCCTTCTCTGGACACACTCCAGCACCTCAATGTCTTTCTTGTAGTGAGGGTCCCAAAACTGAACACAGTATTTGAGATGCCATCTCAGCAGCGCCGAGTACAGGGAGATGATCACCTCCCTAGTCCTGCTGGCCACACTATTTCTGATACAGGCCAGGATGCCATTGGCCCTCTTGGCCACCTGGGCACAATGCTGGCTCATGTTCAGCCGACTGTCAACCAGGACCYCCAGGTCCTTTTCTGCCAGGCAGCTTTCCAGCCTCTCTTCCCCAAGCCTGTAGCGTTGCTCAGGGTTGTTGTGACTGAAGTGCAGGACCCGGCACTGAGCCCTGTTGAACCTCATATGGTTGGCCTTGACCCATCGATCCAGCCTGTCCAGAACCCTCTGCAGAGCCTTCCTACCCTCAGGCGGATTGACACTCTTGCCCAACTTGGTGTCACCTGCAAACTTACTGGGAGAGCACTCAACCACCTCGTCCAGATCATTGATAAAGATGTTAAACAAGACCGGCCCCAAAACAGAGCCCTGGGGAACACCACTCCTGACTGGCCACCAACTGGATTTAACTCTGTTCACCACGATTCTCTGGGCTCGGTCATCCAGCCAGTTTTTTACCCAGCAAAGAGTACACCTGTCCAAGCCATGAGCCGCCAGCTTCTCTAGGAGAATGTTATGGGAAGTTTTAAAAAGTTACACTGGTCACTGTAGTCAGCAAATACAGCTCTGGATCTACCAGCAGCAAACTCTGAATGCCTTTTACAGCAAATGGCAATCCTCCCTGTTGCAATAATGAGATTTACAAGATGATGTGATTTGTCTGCATGAAGACTTAAAATTCACTGTAACACATAAAAGCCCTCCCACATCACTTATGCTTCTAAAGCACATTTATGTTCTGAAACAGTAACCAACACAATAAAATATTCAATATTAGCTTGCAAGGAAGGAGGTAAGGGAACCACCATACTGATTCACTAGTGAGTACGCAGCATGAGCAATTTTCAAAAACAGAATGGGAAAAATGAGTGTGCATTTAGACTGTCTGCAGCCTGATGCAGAAACAACAGCAAGTGTGTCTTGTCTTGTCTTCTGGCATTGAATTAAGGGTCTTCCCCACACTCACTGTACAATACATAAGTGAGAAATTGGTGGCTATAGTTCTGCTATAGATCACTCCAGTTTTACATGGGTAGTATGAGTTCCATCCTTTCCATGTGTGGGCCATTCATTCAATTACTTTACTGTTTTCTAAAACCTGGAGATCTCTTTTTTTTCCCCCTCTTTCAGGCATTTTCTTCCACTCCTACTTCCCTCACCCCAACAGTTGTCTATGTCTGGATGAGACTATTAGAATTCATTCCATGAGCCTGGTAGAAATAGTCAACAGCCTCTAAAGAACTGCCATCTCTGGCATCATTATAAATCTCTGAGGTTCCTTCCATTTATCTTAGGCAGCGTAAACTGAACTGCAGTAACTGAGTTTTTTCCTGTTTTCAATGATGCCCTGAACATTTCAGATAATTTAGAACCCAGAAGTCTAACGCTGTGCTTGAATTTGTACAAGGATTTGACAATTTTTTGCCCTTTAATTGTAATTCTACTAGTTAAAATGTAGGCACACACATCAGAATACAAAATGACTACTTATTTGTGTCAGGAAGGAATTTACTCCCTATTGTACATGCCATTTACAACATTTATACAATTTTCTAGATTAGCTGTTAAGCATTTGGAGGTGGTCACTTTTCATGGAAGCACGATTCAAAACCATACACTGGGATTGGACTTCAGTTCTGTGGTGATTCCCTTGTAGCCTAGTAAATACCCAGGCAGTATCAGCATCCTAGGTGTATAATCAGTAATACAGATCAAATACTACATTTTTTCTATTTAGGTCTATAATTTAATTTCATACAGGGTATGATACTAATTTAGAGAAGTAGTCCATTATTATGATTTGATTTTAAGATCTCTTGATGCCTAATAAATACTCTTCCACCACCACTATGGCTGATATTGTCATCCTGATGTTCCAGTGTCATACCGACTGACAGTATTCCACCAAGTTTCCAATACGCCTACTATGTCAATGTCTTCATTTGGGAGTAAACATCCAAGCTTCCCCACGTAATTATTTAAAAATCTAGCATTCATGAAGAAGCATATATACTATTGCATTGTTTATCCTTTTGCAAACTATATAAGCAGGACTGTCTTTTTACCTATTTTATTATTTTGATTCTCTGACATATATTTCATTTAAGCATACCAAATTTCCATGTCTTCATCAATAAGAAAAGCACCATCCCAAGGCATGTAGTCTTCTGTATCTGCCTGCTGTTCCCGAATCTTCATGTAGTATATATATATGGAAGACAGGAGCAAAGTCTTTGTAAAACCTTCTCTTCACATGTGTGTAAATGAGCCAAAATAGAAAAAAGTACAAAATGTCTTCAGTGTTTAAGAAAATAAGGAAAATCAGAAATATCTCTGAAGACTSTTTTAATTTTCAAGTATTTCCAAAACTATTAGAAATATCTGTGTATGTACATGTATGTGTATCAGTGTTTTGATAGTTTTACAGTCATCACACTTTTCATAAAGCATCACACACAGATTATTTGGTAGCAGTAGACTAAAATACGAAAATTCATTTTCCAGTATCTCTGCCTAACTCTATCAAGAGAAATTAAGACCTTAAAGGTAAGTCCTGCAAATACTAGTATTTCTGCTTTCCTCTGTTCTACTTATGAGTACTCAAGACAATTCTGCAGAAAATTTAAGAGGAATTCACTTCTCTAGTCCTTTTCCAAAAAAGAATTAACAGTGTTGGAAATTTTTTTAATGGAAAAAGGACTACTTTACTTTCCTGAAATCCTTGAGTATCATGACTGGCTTGTCCTAATTAAATAAAAACAATAAAGGAAAAAGTTATGAAACCTTTTTCAAAACTGTATTTGTTGCTTGGTCTTAAATGGTAAGCAAGTGACTTGATTAACGACCTTGAACCATTGTCATAATTTATAATACTATACCAGTATAGGTCACACTGGAATGCTGCCAACCATCTGTCTCTTATTTTTAATTCGCTTTTATAATAAAACTAATATGTGAGAGCCCACAGATGTTAAAGCAATTCTAACAAATGTTCATGCATTTGTAGTAGAAATTTCATATAGGTTGTCAAATTATATATTCCATGAGGTTGTTTTTTAATAAAATATCTGCCTTTATTAAAAGTGCATTAAAATGAATAAAGGTAAAAGATGATGTTCACTGAGCAATTAGGCTGATTTAAATGTGCCTGATAAGGCTTTAGAAAAAAAAATCAGCAACTCAGTATGGTATTGCATACACATATCACTTATTTATTATATATTATTAAATATTATTAAATATTATATTTTAGCATGTATTATTAAATACATGCTAAAATGCATTTAGAAAACAACTACACATACTGGAAGAAACACTAACACTTCATATCATTTCATATCCTTTAACTAATATCCGTAAGAATTGAACAAAACCATGTTAACATAAGTTAAGTGAAGCTGTGTCACTGTTAAATATCTTGCTATAACACGTGATTTTTTAAATGAACTTACTACATCTGTAAAGGCAATTATTCTACTGCATAATGGAGCAAAATGAACTTGTAAAATATTACAGTAGTTGTAAATGGTACTACTGTAAGTGCTATGCTGCTAATTATGTCCAGATAGTAATGATTATTTTACCTGTGCAATGAGGTTATTTCTAGTATGCTAATAAGTTAAACCATTAGTTATGAAAATCAAGATATAAAATTATGAAGTGAAGAATTAGCCCACATTTTAATCATATTCTAGAATTGCCTTGGCTTTTGGAACATGTTGTACAATAGTACAATGGTAGATTCTCCTTCTATTGCGTCGCTAACTATATCACTGATTTGGGAAACACTAAGCAAGAAAGCTAATGCAAAGTAATTGCAACAGAATGACTTTGCTAATATTCTAATATTTACTTTAAGCCTTTACATATGGAACACATATGTAGCATGCAATAAATGGTTTCAGATTTCTAAGCACAGACACAATTGTGTCATTAATAGAATATTTTAGCATTGTCTTGTCCAATCTGCATTTGAAATGCTCACTAAATATTTTGTATATTTGCTTGTAAAGAAAGATAGATTTCCAGATTTCAGGTTCTATGCTGCCTGTAGCTGAGAATATCAATATAAGAGATTAATTTGCTTCTCTGTTTTATACTGTTGTATAATATATCGGAGACATTACACATTTGAGAAATAGATAAGTACACTACTTATTTTAAGTACATTATTATTATTAAGTGCACTTTCTTTGTAAGTGGATAGCATTMTGAAGCCAGAATATTAAGCATCTGTTTATGAAATATTATAGTAATGGGCTTCTGATTAATTATAATATCTGAAATTAATTTTATTGCCTTTGCTGGCATAGGATTAAACTATGCAAACAAATGGTGATATGGTTAGATATATCCACATGATTAGTTCCATTTCCCCAACTCTGCAGATTTTTGCCCATTCCTTTCATAAATCAAGGGACTCCAACAAGCATGGTGTGGGTAAGCCTGCCTTAGAAAATATTGAGTCAAAAAATAAAACTGATTTACTCTAAAAAAGATAGAACATAATTAATATTTATTGAACTTATTATATAAGTAAAGAATTTTTCCCTCCATTATAGGCTCATGTAACAYGAAATCTTGTTATGGACTTAAAAACAAAAAGAATTTCCCCAGAATCCTTGAATAAAGTAAATATTTCCTAGGGATTTAAATTCTTCTCCTTGCAGGCAGTTCGTCCAAGGCCTTCTGTAATATTCTTTAGAGGATTATAAAAATTTGCCCAATCACAGCACACAGGTGCTGCCCAACCAAATGCTCGGGTGAAAAACTTCAGTCTATTCTTACTGTGACTCTGCTAGAATATTAATGTAACTTCATCTTTTCATTTGCATAGGCTAATCRGAGGAAGAGTTGTTACTGCATTTTTTATTTGGCCAGCTGAGGCAAGTCTACATGATGTTCAGTTTATTAAGGGTTTATTAGTGAATCTGCCTCTGGTGTTTATGAATAGTCTTCCACCCTCTCACACTCTTGTCCACTACTAATTCTATCTATGAATCATTATTAGCAGGCTTAAGTTGCATCGAAAGCCTTTTCAGATCCTTTGCATTTGTGTGTGTTTTACCTCTAGTTTTTTACATATAAATAAGATAATGCACTGGGCTCCAAAGTAAAACTGGTATAATAATTTTACGCAAGAATTTCCAAGGCCTATGACACAATAATCCCATATGAGAAGCCATTGAAATCTTACCTTTCTAGTATCATAGTATATAATTCAATATATCATATCTAATCACCTGATGAAGGAGAGGATTAGTTGTTTTTAAAGCAAAGATAGGTTTTTGCTTTTCTTTTTCTTTTGTTAATTATGTGAGAATGTGATTCTGTACAAATTTTCATTTCACTACCAATCAATACAGTTTTGCAGATCTTTTTTTTTTTCTCTCTTTCATTTCATAGGTTTTAAGTCATCTAATGGTTTGCTTGCTTTCACAGAAAAATTGTTAGGATGCACTGAGAGAGAGAGATATTTTTTAAACCAACAGTGTAATAGATCAGCATGACTGAGTAGTTTTACTTACGGTATTCATTGGTTCAGCATGAAGCACAACACATCACTTAAATTGTATTCATTAAAGAGTCTGCACATAAAATATTTAAACTGAGAATAGAAAGCCCTCAACAGAAGTTAAATAGCCCTAGGGGAGAAGAACTATTGCTCAAAATTAGTCAGCCTATCAATCTCAGAAATATCAACACACCAGAACAATTCAGTGTGTCTTTCAAACAAAATTCTATACAGGTGTATTAAAAAGCAAAACAATTCCAGTCTTACATATTTTATTTATTGGACACTGATAGCTTGTTTTGAAAAAAAAAAATGAACAGAAAAAAACCCATTTTTTACTTCAAGAACATACTTTCCTCCCTCTCTGTTGCCCCCTCTTTAGAATCCCAGTAGATAGTTTTCATTCTTTTAACTTGTAATGAATGCTGATCAACATATACACTTTTCAGACAGTCATAGACTAGTCACTAGTTGAGTCTGTTAACCTTTTAAGTATTTCCTATCAGTAAATTACTTGGAAAGAGTTGATGGTGACCTGTTATTTTTATTTCTACTTGATGCATGGAGATTCCATAAGATTGCAGAATTTGAAAGATCTGGAAACATAGGTTACTGTAAACTCTCCATTATTAATAAAGAAAATACGTAATTTGAATTAGAGTACATTAATAGCAATTGAAAGCATTATTCTTTCTCATTATGTTTTAATTTTTTTAATTTTAATTGTCCATTTTTCACCTGCTGAACAATATCAGTCAGAAAATTGTAGCTAAAATTTTCTGTATAAAGGYATTGCTACCTAAATTTAAGCATATGCGAAGTGCTTTGCTAATAGGATTATATATGTGTTTTGTTGGTTTGGGAAGGCATTTCTTGAGAGCAGAATTTTAATTCAAATGAAATAGTAGGGTTAATTTTGTGTCAGAATTATGCACAAAATCTGCAATATACTAAAAATATTCCTTTGTCAAATATATTTGGTATGTCAGTATAGAAAATTTTAACAAGAATATTTTCTTTTATAGTCTAGGGGAGAGCAGTAGAATTCAGAGGCTGAAAGAAATGCAGGAAAGAGTAAGATTAAGATTTCACCTTTACTGATATACATTGGAGGTATCTTCACAACTTAAAACCGCTAAGTGGGAAACCAGAATTCAGTAAGAAGACTATAAAGAGTGGCAACCTTCAAAGAAAACTGGAAAAATGAAGAGCTTTCCTTACCCCATTTTCAAATTGCTGGTAGATAGGTGTAGCTATTTCCTGAGAAAAAGTGGGGCTTATCAACCCAAAATCTAGTGCATTTCCAAGCATCAATGATTCAGGACCTTGGAAATAAAATGGATGATCTGCCTTTTGAGTACAGTATTTTCAAAAGTTGTGCCTGTTGCTGTTTACCTTCATTGTAAAATTAAATTAAATTCTTAACCAAGATCTGCTTTACAAAGTCTGAAGAGGCCCTGCAAACTGCCTCCGATGGGCCTTCCAAAACTGAAGGTATCCATCTCCAGCTGTCCCCAACTTTTTACCCACCAGTGTTTCTCACACTAAAAAAGGGTGTATCATCTTAACATCAGACTAAGTAAAGGAAAGGACAAGCATGTTTTCTGAAAATACTTTCAGAAAGAAGGTGATTACAGATTGATGACAGTTGGTTATAAGAATACACATTTGTCAGAACCTGCCGAATTCCACTATTAAGTGGCTGAAAAAATGTTGCTCTAGGGGAATCTAGATACCTGTAGTAATGTGAACGCAGACGTGTATGAATAATGTATGAGAAAATAAACTGACTACTCTTTTGGGAGGACTAAATGTTTGCACAGGTTGTTACCTAATGCCCACATATGCAATCTGATAGCATCACTGTTTAGCCCATATGGTTATTCTGTGCTATGAGAAATCATTTACATTGCTTCCCCAGGGGRAAAAAAAAATTTTGTGATTTCATCTCAGTGTGCTTCATTGTCTTGTATGTTCACAGAAATTCTTAGCAAAAGAAGGAACACCCTTAAAGAAGTCCCATTTCTGCCCTTGCTCCCAAGACCCCAAACCCCTCACCTTTTTATGTCGCCTAGGCATCTTCAACATTCATATCATTCTCGTGACAGCATTGCTCATATCCTCCATTGCACTGTTTTTACCCGTTCCTAAAAAATATTTTTTCTGTCATCTATTTTCTACCTTACTGTGCTGCTTCAATAAACATTCCCATATCATGTCTCCTCATGCTGCAGCAGAAACAAGTGTTGCTTCTTTCTTCCTCCTGTGTAAGAAAGATGAGAGCATCAGCATTTATCTCAGATAATAAAAAATGGTGTTGTTTTTAAAGTCTATGTAGACATAACCTCATCTCAGATACAGTCTGGGCAATCCCTACATCTTTTAAGCACCAAACTTGAAACAATCTTTCTTCACATTTGTCTTCTTTGCAACGTAACAAGATGCACACTATATTTTGATCCTGTATACAGTTCTACCACTGTTAATGCAAATACTTCTTCTCTATAATGGGTTTATTCTATTTATTTAAGAAACCAATTCCTTATCTTCTAAATTATTCAGAAGAGCTACTGTCTTTTTGGTCTGTAACTCCACAATATGATTTATATAGGCTCTTTATGATTCTTATATCTTAAAGGCATGACTATGATATGCCTGTTAATAACTATTTCAAATCCTGTATCATCCCTTTGTTCAATTGAATTTTGTCACATGCATTTTGCTAAATTTCTATTTCTTTTTCAGTAAAACCCTTTTGATAAATGTTCCAATTAAAATTTGCAAAAGTCTTGTTTGTCCTTTATCTGTGAAAACAGAATTTGATATAAATTTTTTGAAATAGAAATAATGTTGAGAAGTAATGATTATTTTTATTTTAACCAACTTTTGCTAGCAACTTTATAACAAAAACATTTTCTTTTTTTCTATAAAAATATTTTCTTATTTTTCTTGTTTTTTAAATAAAATGTATAGACCTATATTTGTACACATAGCTTTCCAAGCAGTTTTCTCTACTTGACTGTTAAAAATTGAGGTATGATAAACTTTCTGGGAAACCATGAGAAATGAGATATGTAAGTCTCTGTTTCATACAAATGAAAATGACTGTCACACAACATCTCCACTCTACTCAGCACTTGTCAGGCTGCACCTGTAGTACTGTGTCCAGTTCTGGTCCCCACAATTCAAAAAAGACACGGACAGACTGGAGAGGGTCCAAAAGAGGGCCATGAGGATGATCAAAGGGCTGGAGAACCTGTACTATGAAGAAAGACTGAAGGAGTTAGTTAGGGAGAAAAGACAGCTCAGGGGGACCTCATCACAGTATTCCAGTACTTAAAGGGTGACTACAAAGAAGACAGAGGCTCTCTGTTCACAAGAAGCCACATGGAGAAGACAATGGGCAATGAGTACAAGCTGTACCTGGAGAGGTTTCATCTTAATATAAGAAAGACATTTTTTSCTGTGAGAACTATCAATCACTGGAACAAACTCCTCAGGGTTCCCATCACTTGAGGTTTTCAAGATGCAGTTGGACAGGGTGCTAGATAATCTCGTCCAGCCTACATTTCCCATAAAAGGTTGGACCAGATGATCTGTTGAGGTTCCTTCCAACTGGGCTGTTCTATGACTCTATAGTTACATAATAAACTTCTTGGTGTTTTAAAAAATTTCTTAGGTTAGAGTAAATGTTTCAAAGGAATAATTAGAAAAATAGTTAGTAAAGACAACTTCATACACACCATAAAATTATGTTATAACAAACTCCATTTTTATAGCTGTTGAAGGAACAACATGGCTTAACTGGCCATTCTTTACAAATACACAAATATGAACACTAATATACTCATCAAAATCAAGAGGTGCTGAGAATAGACAAGCTTTGGGAATCCATCCTGACTACCTGCTTATGCGGGAGTGGTTAGTAAAGAAATGGATATTACCTTTCCTACTGTAGGACATCATTCAGCTCCTTTTTCATTAGGCCTCAGGAAGTAACATATTAGGGAAAAGAATAAATCGTATTTCAAGAAAGGAGTAAGAAATCAGTAGTAAGAAGGTCATATTTTGGGTTAGTACCAAAGGATAAAACTAAAAGTCCTGCGTTACCAAACATATATGAAATGAATAGTACATACATCCAAGAATATGTGAATGTGAGCTTAGACAAATATGATAGATCAATCCCCAAATATAATCAACAG
The DNA here is from genome assembly GCA_030449065.1 of Oceanodroma leucorhoa. Classification (NCBI taxonomy): domain Eukaryota; kingdom Metazoa; phylum Chordata; class Aves; order Procellariiformes; genus Oceanodroma; species Oceanodroma leucorhoa. Next base: position 29,683,355 of record JASVER010000001.1, on the reverse strand, counting down.
TTGAAAATGTGTTAACACTTCTCATCAAAAAGCATATTCACTAGAACACCCGTAAAGTTTAGCTCTGGTAAGTCTGTATAAGGCTTTCTTTTGCTGTTGTTTTTCCCAGTTTCCCAGATAAATGAAATCTGAAATAACATCAGATTTTGTGAATTGCATTATAGTTTATAAAACCTTCATTCTCTATCAAACCTGTAGTTATTTTCTCAATTTAGAAAATTATACTTTTCTAAAATTGCTGAGGATAAAAATCCTTGATGCATCAAAGGATGTTTAACAATCAATGTGCTGAATTTAGAAAACAGATTGACAGTACATATAATACCTGTTATGAGGTTTATTTGAATATTATGTTGAGATAATGATGTGACCTGCTAAGTCGTGTATGATAAAATGAAAAAATTTCTAATATGTTCTTAGCAAAATACTATATTTTACAATGTTGGACAGAAAAGCTATATAGTTTAAAAATAAGAAGTGGGTAATGATGTGTACATCGTGAAAAAAAACTGATCGGGAGTTASAGCATTAGAATGCCAGTAAACTGAAAGATAGTGTTCAAGCAAATGTATTAGATATTTCTGTAGATTATTCCTGAAAGATAATGTCTTTCCAATGTCCTGGAAGACAATGTATGTGATCAGGTTTTTTGCAACTAAAATTGTCCTAATGCATTTTTCTGCCTTCTCATCTGTCATTATCCCCAGTCTCACAAAGCTTTTGAGCCATGCAATCCTTTGTGTAACTTTCATCTTCTTTTCTATCTCCCAGTTCACCACCATTTGTTAGATCTTGTCTTTTTTCCTTCCATATCCCCATAAGCTGCTTGTTTGTCTAGCCCAAAACCAAAACTCTGTCCAAGCACTTTTTATCTTTTTACTTCTGATTGTTATAGTCTCTTCSTAGCTGAACTCCCTGATACATCTTCCCTTCTTTCAATCCGTTAAAAATGCCACCGGCAAAGTCATTCTCTAATTGCTGTTTTGATCAGATTTGGCTTTTTCTCATACTTTCACTGGCACTTCGGCACAGAGTATGTCATGTTCAGGCTCTTCATTTTGTGTTTTTCGAGCTTTGAGTAATTTATAGCTTTGGCCTAATTCTTCAGCATTGTCTCTTTTTACTTCTTCTGTAACTACCTGCACTGCATGTATTCCTTTATCTTTTGATTCTAGGTCTTTGCCTTCTCCTTTGCTGCTCATTCTGCCTTGAGCTGGTCTGCTAAGATTTAATCTTTTTCTTTTAAAGGGAAATTGCTCTTTCAAATACAACGTACACATGTAAAATCTTCTTTCAGAGAAATGCTGGTCGTTACTATTAATAACATATAACAAAGGATGACCAACCTGAGAGCTGGCTACAATGAGGTGACTAGTGGATGAGGGAAGAGCAGTGGATGTTGTTTATCTTGACTTTAGTAAGGCTTTTGACACTGTCTCCCATAACTTCCTGATAGACAAAGTAATGAAATACGGTCTAGATAAATGGAAAGGGAGGTGGATTTAAAACAGGCTGAACTGCTGGGCTCGGAGGACTGTGATCAATGGCAAAAAGTCCTGCTGGAGGCTAGTCTCTAGTGCAATACCCCAGAGGCCAATATTGAGGCCCGAATGTTTAACATCTTTATCAATGACCTGGACGATGGGACAGAGCACAACCTCATCAAGAGGACAGACAATACAAAACTGGGAGGAGTGGATGATAGACCAGATGGATGTGCTGCCATTCAGAGGTACCTTTACATGCTGGAGATATGGGCTGAAAGGAATCTCATTCCATTCAGCAAAGGGGAATGCCAAGTCCTGCACCTGGGGAGGAATAACCCAGGCACCGGTAAGCACTGGGGGATGACCAGATGGAAATCACCTTGGCAGAGAGAGRCCTGGGAGCACTGATGGACAACAAACTGACCACGTGGCCTTGTTGCAAAGAAGGTCAATGGCTGCATTAGGCAGATGTGGTGGGTTGACCTTGGCTGGCTACCAGGTGCCCACCAAGCCACCCTGTCACTCCCCTTTCTCAACAGGACAGGAAGAGGAAATGTAGGGTGAAACGAAAAAGCTCATGGGTCAAGATAAGGACAGGGAGATCACTCACTGATTTCCGTCATGGGCAAAACAGACTCGACTTGGGGATATTAATTTAATTTATTGCCAATTAATTGCAACAAAGTAGGATAGTATGGAATAAAACAAACTGAAACACCATCCTCCCATCCCTCCCTTCTTCCCAGGCTCAAGCTCACTCCTAAGTCTTCTAGCTCCTTCCCCAGAGCAGCACAGGGGGACGGGGAACGGGCATTGTGGTCAGTTCATAAAGCTTTGTCTCTGCTGCTCCTTCCTCCTCACGCTTTTTTCCTGCTCCAGCGTGGGTCCCTCCTACAGGATATAGTCCTTAGGGAACTTCTCCAATGTGGGTCCTTCCCACAGGCTGCAGTTCTTCAAGAACTGCTCCAGCATGGGTCCTTTCCATGGGGTACAGTCCTTCAGGAATGGACTGCTCCAGCATGGGTCCCCCATGGGGTCACAAGTCCTGCCAGCAAACCTGCTCCTGTGTGGGCTCATCTCCATGGGTTGCAGCTTCCTTCAGGGCATATATACCCGCTCCAGCATGGGGTCCTCCACAGGCTGCATGGTGGATATCTGCTCTGCTATGGTCCTCCATGGGCTGCAAGGGGACAATCTGCATTACCATGGTCTTCACCAYGGGCTGCAGGGAAATCTACTCTAGTGCCTTGTGCATCTCTTCCCCCTCCTTCTTCACTGTCCTTGGTGTCTTCAGGGTTGTTTCTCTCATATTTTCTCACTCCTCTCATAGCTGCTCCGCAGCATTTTTTACCCTTTCTTAAATATGTTAGCACAGTGGCGCTACCAACATCTCCGATTGACTCAGCTTTGGCCAGCAGCGAGACCGTTTTGGAGCCAGCTGAAACTGGCTGCGTCCGACATGGGAGCAGCTTCTGGTGCCTTCTCACAGGAGCCACCCCTGCAGCCCCCGCTCCCATAAAAACCTTGCCATGCAAACCCAATACAGCAGAGCATTGACAGCAGGTCAAGGGAGGTGATTGTTCTTTTCTGCTCTGCCCTGGTGAGACACATCTGGAGTCCAGGTCTGGGCTCCCCAGTACAAGAGAAACATGGACTTACCAGAGTGAGTCCCGTGAAGGGTCACAAAGGTGATGAAGTGACTGGAGAATCATATGAGGAAAGACTGAGAGAGCTGGGACTATTCAGCCTTCAAAAGAAAAGGCTCAGGGGGAATCTTATCAATATGTTTGAATACCTGATRGAAAAGAGTAAAGAAGGTGGAACCAGACTCTTCTCAGTGATGTCCCATGACAGGAAAAGATGCAATGGGCACAAACTGAAAGATAAGGCATTCTATTTAAAGATAAGAAAAAAAAAAAAATACTGTGGGGGTGATCAAACACCASAGCAGGTTGCCTAGAGAGGTTATGAAGTTTCCATCCTTGGAGATATTTAGCATCCGACTGGGTGTGGCCATGTGCAGTCTGCGCTAGTTGATTTCCATAAGCATCTTCCAATCTCAATCATTCTGTGTGGCTCTGTGTGAAATTTACTCCCAAATTTGTTCCCACACCTGCTTCATGCTGCTTTTTGTTTAATTTGCTGTTCTTTCTCTCCCCAACTGTCGGCTAACTATTGAGTTTACAGGTTATTTTTCAAGAAGAATTAATAGGAACTAGATTCCTAGGTAGATGATTTTGAAAGAATTGCCTCATATCTTTAAAATCTAAACTCTCAGTGCCTTGTGATTGCTATATCAGTTAATAATAACAGCAGTTCTTCCTGGCAAGAACAAACAAGCCATAATGTTGTCTTATGTTTCTTCTCTATGCTTTTCTGGCACGAGAGTGGTTTCTAACATCCAAACCATCAGGCATTAGTAAAACTGTCAGGCACTTGTTAAACTTTAGACCCTTTGCCATTATATTTGCTTATTTGCAAAACTTTGGTGTTTTTGCTAATAAGAGCAGCTAAGTTGCTGCAGTTTTAGATAAACAGTCCTCAGGTCTGGTTCTGCTTTGAACTTAAACATGAAATCTGTCTGAATAACTTAGGGCTGGCCTGAGCTGCCTGGTTCTATGACCTTCAGGGAAGAAAATAATGTCTTGAAAAGTATGATAGGCTAGATTCATTAGCAGAAACCTTCTCTGCAAAAGTTAAAAACAGAGGAAAAGAATTATAATTTTCACATAGGCTGGAAGAAAATGTTGGACTTTATGGAACTCCTGTACAGTTCTTCTTCATCCAGTCTTGGAGTGGTAAGGGCAAAATAAGAAGGTGAAAGAACGGTTCTCTTAACACCCATTCATCTCCTAGTTCCTGGCCCTTTAGGCCAGCTGCAATTTGTAGTTCTGATTGCAGCAGAACAGCTCCTGAGACATTGACCCAAGTGCACCCAAGATCCACTGGTGACTCTATTTTTTCATACTGTAAAATCAAGCACTGAAACAGTGTGAGGTAATATATTTCAAATTTTGCTTGAATTCTACAGTACCATAAAGTAAGAAAGAGGTGTTTACTCAGATAGTACTGTAACAGAGCAATAGATAATAATAAATTATAAATATATAGGTAGCCAGGAAAAATATATACAAGTTTACTGCTCACTTCATAGTATTTTAATTCCTACTTGGACTCAGTCTTCCTTGGACTCTCTCCCTTATCCAGTGATTATAACTCTGTCAGCAATGAAACCACAGAGCCAAATTTTCCTTGTAAACTAATAGTACAACTATTTCAGATTTAATGGTACAATTTTTTGTGTCTTTAACATCTAATTTTTATATATCCCTTCAGAAGCATTAGCTAGACTACTTATACTAAAATAGGTGTGGTAACTTCTTACACAATGTCCTATACATCTTACAAGTGAAAATTTTAATCGGGTTTCTTAACATATGCTTTTTACTCTTTACTTCATAATGAAATTACAGTCAAAATATGAAAAAGTATTTTAAAGATGTAGAAAATATTGTGTGTGTATCTCAATTGTATTCTTAAGTCTCCTGAACTTGAAAGAATAGCACTTCATTTTTATATATATCAGTCTTACAAAACATGGGTAATATTCCCCCCAGTGCAAATAAAGACCAAAATAAAATGGCCATAGTATATCAAAATCAGTGGACCCTATGCAGAATAAGACAGCTAAGTTTACACTATAGTGAAAGGACCTTTGTCTTATGACACTTATGAGGAATTATAAAAGATTACTGCAACTTCTACTGCAACTCCAGCTCAAAATCTTAGCTTTCTGTTCTCTAATTTGTCATGAAAAATACAGATAAGTATAGAATGTGCTGTATTTTCATACAAAAAACCTAACAGTGTAAAATAATTTCACATATAAAAATAAATATTATAATATTTTTTTTAAATTACTCAGTCAACCATTTGCAAATAAAATAAAGACTTTTCTTCAAATTTCTTCTAATTTGACAGACATAGGTAGGGTCTTATATATTTTGATCCCATGACAATACATGCAGAAAGGAAGAATGACAACCTTACAAGCACAGAGACTATTTCTTGAGAACTGCCTTACTATGGGTTAATATTTTTCTTTAATCACATAACGGAAGTATCAACATGTCCATATATGCAGGATCATTTGCTGTACAAAGTCAGGGCTTTATAAATGCAAACAAACAAACCCCCACCATGTAGGCCAGATGTAAACACAGTGGCCTCATTTTTACAGGTCCTGAGCATTTGCTTCTTCCTCTGAAATGAGCCAGTGCCAACGTTTACAGAAGTCATACTGGTTGGTGCCTAATTTTAGGCACATATGTGAGAACATTGGCTTTCATATTTTTCAAGTAACAGAATGCAGGCTGAACTTCTAACCTCCTTTTTTGCTCTGGCAGCTACAATGAGCATACAAATGGCACTGTGATACTTGAGCACAGATATAGGCATCATCTATGAACATCAGGTTTATTTGTTAGAGTTAGCATCCAAGACAAAGAAGACAAAATAAAATAATGTGTTGGTCTAGTGCTCACATTTAAAGTTGATATTTATTCCTCTTTTAGCTCAGAGCAATGTTGCAAAAGCAGGACAAAGGCCTGAAATATATTCAGGAATACACTGTGTGTTTTTCAAAATGAGGACTGTGAAAGCAGACAAGAATAGTAACATTTTCCATTTCTTTAGGTTTATTTGGGATATTTTTAGGCAGTAAGATAAAAATTGATACTTTCAGAAAAGCAATGCTTTATAGGAATGATATCGCAGCAAAGAATTACTATTACTGTGAAGAAAAGAATAGGTGCAGGTTAAGAACTTCCCCATAATATTTTGAGGTGAGGAGGGGATACTCATACTCTAAATGAAGGGTTTAAATTTCATAAGGAACACAAGGTTAAACTTTTGCAGTTTAAAGAAAAGATGCTTAATTTAGCACAGGGTACTGCAAAAGATTTCTCAGAATACCACTCAAAAATCACTTCTCACCAACACAGTACTACGTGTGTACATAAATGTGTTGAAAAGAATTGAGAAGAGGATATTGGGTTTTTTACTTTCCTGTTTTTTACCTTTTCTTACTCAAAGACTGTATTACATCATCCTTCTGAATCTTTTGATCTTCAATTTTTTTTTTTAATTTGTTTGTAATTTGTTTGACTGGTACCTCTTACAGAATATGATTACCTGTTTTGATAAGACATTTATTACATGTGATATGTTTCTGTGCCCCAGGTAGATTAGAATCATACTCATCATGTAATTTCAGGATCGTGATGTTTACAATTACGAGTGCAGTATTAATTTTACTCAATATACTGGGAGTTTTGCTTACAGCATTCATTAAACTAATCTTCACAAGAATGTATGTGGAAAATGCTATGCAGAAATCCAGCAGTGGAAACTTTTTAATCAGATTTGCTAACATGCTCACATAGAAAATGAAATGTGGAATGATCAAATATTCTGCTGGTTATTTTTAGCTTTCCTAATTAACTGGTAATGATTTATAGACATTTTAACATGACTTTCTATGCCAAATTAATATTTGAAAAGAGCTACCATCACACAGAGACCACTTACCAAAATAATAATAAAAAAGTTTGTATTCACTTGGGTTCACATTGGCCTCTTTCCAAAAGTCTTTATGAAATTGAAACTGGATGCAATCAGAGAGAGCTGTTGGCTACTAAGAACCCTTATGTTGAAGCTACTTGCAATGTTTATTCTTACATAGGGAATAAAAACATCTTTTATCAAAATCATTTCAGAATAAACCAATGTCTGTAGGAGAAGAAGGGCTAGCTTCTCTATCCCACAACAGACATAGTATCACTTAGAGCTGCTGAGTACTAAGGGAATAAAAAATACTCAGACAATGTTAATTTTGTAAGGCATTGAGATTTTTCAGCTTGCCTCAGGCAGGGAAAAGCCATTCCATAACAGATTTTTTTTAAAGTCTGTGTTAGAGGAGAAAAAACAGGTTTCCACTTCATTTGTATTTACTCTCCCTAGTGCAGAGGTGACTATTTAATTTTGATAGCTGTTCTAACAAACTCTATGAGAATATTAAAAATACTACCATGCACCTCAGTCCTCTTAATAGGAATATTTTTAAAAATATATTCCTGCAGAGAATAAGGCAGTATCTGCATATATACTATTGTTTCATTTCTTAAAAAGATAATTTAGAATATTTAAGGTAACATTTTAATAAAATTATTGTTAAAATTAAATGCACAAAATGTAAGCCGTTAATATGATAAGTCTCTGGAGCTGAAATAGCTTCTTATGTCACAGCATGTGTCATTCTTGGTAATGATGGACATAATAAATTGTCATGTTTATAACCTTTCACTGCATGAGTTGTCAGCCCATCAAAAAAAGAGTAGGGGCTTTCGAGAAACATTGAAGACGTGGTGGGTCTTAGTTTCTTTTTGGGTGTTAATGCTAGCTCTATCACCCTCATTAATGACTAGATGGTAAAACACTTCTTTATGCTGAATAGTGGCTGTGGTGAGTGCTGTGGGATTTAACATACAAGTATAGTGACCTTGTTCAAAAACCAGGATGTTATGCCTGTATGAAGAGACCTGTATATATGTATGCATATGTTAAGAATGTCCTGTTTTCAAACATTTTTAATACAAATTATTTTCTCTAACACCCATCATGGATTTAGATCACACCATCTACATTCAAATAGTGCATTATAACGTATTCTGCAAGTGATCTATTGGAGCTGTTGAACACCAAAAAAAAAATATTGCAGGACCGACTCAGTAAATTGAAATTGGTAAATCCAAATTTAATTTATACCTACAAGACCAAGTTCTAAGCATACAGTTTTATAGCTTCTTTTCTTTTTCAGTGTTCACATTTGTCAAGTCCTCAGCCATTGCATTGCCGAATAAAATGTATCTTGTGATTGGTTATGCTAAAAAAAAGGTAACAGTAAAACCCTACACTAAAAAAGGTTTTGGTAGTTGTTCCTATTTTTTTTACTTTTATTTCTTTCTCAGCATGTACCACCTTAATATAAGCTATTACTAATTCTTCTAGGCTCACCCATAAAAAAAATGTTGGAAATAGCTTGACATTTATGCATTTCCTTTTGACATTATCAGGGTTAATTAAATGATAACCTTCCCATTCGTGGAACATGTGAGAGGCAATAATGTCACCTGGGCTCATAACCACAGAAGCTGCACAAGGTAATGTTTACTGCTACGAGATGCTCCAGCACCTATTATGCAAGTAATTTAGAAAGAGAAAGAAAATCAGTCTTAAATCATATCACAGTGGACTATGGAATGAGAAGGGTAAGAAATATATCTGTATAGCTGTCTTTAATAGCAATGTAACTTCAGACAGTACAGTTCAGTAGTTACGGTTAAAGGCTAAGTTTAGCATTGCCATCCTCAAAAGAGAGGCATATCTCATGTGAGTAATCCCGTTATAATGGACAGGAAGATATCACTAATTCCTCTTTCAGAATGCTTTATAGTCAAGAATGAAAATGTTTCATGTATTAAGCTTCATAATAATTAAGTCAGCACTAAGGCAAGGTAGGGAAGTTAAGAACTGATTTAATCATTTAAGTAGCTGGATATTGAGGAATAATTCTTTACTGGAACAGCTACATTGCACAGTATCATATGATGTGATGACAGAACCAAAAAAACAGGAATTTGCATCCCCAAGTTACTGCTCTGAGCCTTGTTTTTTGTAAGGGGAAAAAACCCAAACAAACTGTGCTATAGYGTGATTTAAGTGCTTTATGACAGATAAGTGATATGTTGTAATTTTTACGCTCAAAAGACATGTACAAAGGAGGGAAAATGAGGTAGTGAGAAATACTGTAGAGAAGAGACATAATACAAAATGAGGGAGGTTTTATTAAATTCAGATTTTGGAAAGAAATCTGAAAGTTTGATGAAAATGAGCAAGGGAAAATATGGCTGCAAAGCAGGATCATTTTGTGAGGGAGAAGTGGTAGCTGGAAGGGGAAAGGGAAAAATAAAGTCACTTTATCACAACTCTAGCTGGAGCTCTCTAAAGGAGTTGGGAAGCAGTTACCATCTACAGCTGAAGGAGTGGCTGAAGGCATTCAGTCTATGCACATAGAATTTGAAAGTGTGGCCGAAATGGGACCCACATTTTTAACACAGAAAATATTACAGATATGTCAAGAATGCCTAAGGAATTCAAGTATCTCCCAAAATACCTGAATGGTCAGGAATTTAAAGCCTTGTACCTCGACTCACTCTTGCAATATAGAGTGCTGTGAACTTTCTATTCAGACATGTTCTTAAAAAGCCTACAGAGAAAGMAAGCTTTCTGTGTTCAGGGAAATAATATACAAGAGACACTTGATTTCTTAGAAGACTCCCAGGGCACAGATGATTTTCACAGCACTTAATATGCTCAATTGACAGAGTGGGGACATGCTGCTCTAAGAGAGCTTTGTCCACAAGTTCCACATGTGAAGGAAATTGGATGTGAAGATGTAATTAAGGGCTATTCATAAGCATTATGATACAATGAAATTGAGCTAAGATGTACCTGGGTAACTTTGGTTTTATACATTTATAATGAAAATAAAGACTGCAAATTCAAGCACATAGCATTTTTTTGTTGTTGTTCTGCCTTTTTTTTCCCCCAATAGTCTTTAATCTAGGCTCTTTCTTTCTTTCTTTTCTTTCCTTTCTTTCTTTCTTTTCTTTCTTTTCTTTCTTTCTTTCTTTTCTTTCTTTCTTTCTTTCTTTCTTTCTTTCTTTCTTTCTTTCTTTCTTTCTTCCTTTCTTCCTTTCTTCCTTTCTTCCTTTCTTCCTTTCTTTCTTTTTTTAACCAACCTGTTTTATTGATATTAGTAATCAATGTACAAATCCTCATTTTACTTTAAGAAAAAAAATCTTGACAAATGTGTTAATATACTTAACTATACTTAGGACACTTGAAAGCAAATCAGAATTTTAGATTTTCTTGTTATGCAGAAAAATGGTGGTCAACATCAACGGATTTTGAGGCTTGCTTTGCTTTTTTACCCTGAAATCTGGTAGCTTTTCTAAACCTTATTTGTACCATGATACATGATATTTCAAAGGAGATATCTCTATTTTCTATCCAATCAGAGTAAAATATATATATATAAAAGTATATGTAATCCTAAATTCTGCTTGAGAATATTCAGATATCATGTCAGTGAGTGACTTGGGAATTGAGTGTCCTTGTACACATTTTACTGAAGCTTGTCAATACTACTGTGACTCTTTTAGGTCATGAGCTTTTTCTGAAGATTTCATAAGTACATACTTGCCTACCATAACTATCTGTGTAACCAGTGTATATAGTGAGTAAGCCATAAYGGCGATGTACTCCGCATCTCTAATTTTACACTGTATTCAATAAACCTATTGTTTAAAAACAAATACATTTGTAGATTATGTAACTTGTATTATTTTTTGCAAACCAGTACACCTGAGTTATTCGCTTTCAGCTTTTCTTACAGATACTCAACTGGTCTTATCATACACAGTAATCCAGAAACCGGTTCCTTTCAGATAAACTTCCTCTTCCCCCTAACTCCCTGCCCCAAATACTGCATGCAATTACGTTCTGATACCAAAAGATATAAGTGCAAGAAACCATACAGCTCTTTCTAAGAAGGAATTAAATAATTAAGCCCTGACTATTTTATCTGCACTTAAGGAAAAAGTCCTTAAAATCCTTTATGTATAAAAAAATTACACAAGCTTTGTTGATCTAGAGAGCCATCAGCCTAGCTGTACTATGCTGAGCAACAGCTGAAGATCAGGGCCCAGAGAATTAGCAAATAAAGAATATTTGTTTGTTTCTGTTTCAGTTTTTTCAGAGTATTTTTATACAAGTTATTTGCAGTTGTTATCCTTCCAGAGATCTCCATATTTTATCTTTTTCTTGTCAGTTTCTTATGTGACCCTACAGAATGATGCATTAACTGTGCAAATTACATTCAGGATTTAAAAAAGGGAGGGGAGTGGGAAGAAATCAGGCGGAGTMATAATAATAGTGGAGCAAGCATAGCATTCATCCTGACCACTGGCTTCATGGAGAGACAATCCAGGTGGGATGCCCTTGAGCACTGCTTTCAGGAAGAGTGGCAGTAGGCAACTCCCAGCAGGCTGGCCAGGGATGGTGGCTGCAAGGAGGCCAAGGAGCTACCATCTGTCAAGCCTTAAAACATCCAGTACTGGAATTAGCTCAAGGTACATGAAGAGTTGTAGGACTGGGTTCCTAAATGTCTCAGAGGATAGTTCTGGAATCACATACTGTATTATACTAAATATTCCTCCAAGAATTAAAGSTCTGACCTGTGCCTCTGCAGCTATGTCTACATTTGCAAAGAAATGCAAATCTGCTCTGGAACAAGTGCAGCGCAGCATGTTAAAGGAGGTAGTGCTGAGGTCCCTAACTCTTGTGCAATTACGGTTTTTATATTGGATTAGACTTTGCCTGATCTTCTGAACAAAAAGTCCCTACCAAGTGTGTGGCTAGAAGCTGTTCAGTCATTGTTTCAGATTGTTATGTGGCCATTGGGGGTTGGGGCTCATTGGCATACACCTGGAGTGAAGCTTCCAGTCTATTTTCCTCCGAAAGGAATCTAGTTTTGTGAGCACCAGAACTTTTGATACAGGAAGAATAATCAAGAAATTTGCTTCACAATTCCTTTAGTATTGCAAAGCAAATTTCTGTTGTAGAGGCAACCAGTTATCTCAGGTGCTAGACAGAGAAATTTGCCATGACCAACCCAGTGTTGCTGGCAATTCAACTGAGTGGGRAAAAAATGGAAATGGCTGTGTTTAAACAGCAGGGTTTAAATATGATGAAGACAGAAGAAAGAAGTTAATACAATTAAGATTCAAGAGGTTTAGAAGGTGACATGATTGGAAGGCAAGCTAGGGAAACTGTTCTAGATGTAGCATACTAGGCAGGATGGCAGGAACTCACTTGCATCCATGATTGTGCATCCCTTAAAGGCATTTATGTAATCTGGATCCTCATTGTCTTGGTTTCTGAACAGTTAAGGAGTCTTACAGCAATCAAATTAAAAGGCTTGTTCACTTGTCTTCTACCACCTGCAGTAGGTTATCTGAATGATTCCTAAACCATTTGAGCCAAAATATACCAGGTTAAATTACATAAAGTTTAAAAATGTACATCATTGCTAACCCATTTCATCAAAAGCCGGGGTGGGGGGCGGGGGGGGGGACAACACAGTTATAAAAGCAGCAGAAAGGGAGGTCTGAATGGGTGATAATCTCTAGTAAAGATGCTGATGGCAAACAACTGGATGCAGGCTTGAAATGGAAGCCTACAGCTGTGGGAATAAGCTACATGAATATACCCCAAACTTTATCATAAACACTAAACCCCACTGAGTTCATCAGTCTGTACAAGTTTTCACAGCTGCATCTTCTGATCCTTTTATTCTCAATATCCTACCAGATTTTTCAGTATGTGTCTCTAAATAATTATGTAATCACTGTCAATTACATCTTTTTGAAGTTATGCACCACATAACTGAACAATACAGAGATGCATAAAAATTCCAATATTGTATCTATCTTTCTGTAGTATTAAAAGAGTTTCTTGAGCATTTTGGTACTTTCCTAATTAAAAGAAGATTGTACATGTCCTGATACAAAAAAAGTATTCCTACAGAAAGAGAATAGTGGATTTTATATCACAGGTGGCTACTTCCATGTCTTTTTTGAGCCGTCTGCTTCTTGAGTAATCTAGTAAAATATTGAAGTACAAATATTTGGGAAATACAACTTGGTTTTATACCTTTTTACATATTTTTCCTTCCACGTTCATTACATTTCCCATCATTCTTCTCTTTCATCATTCCATGTAATTACTTAATTTCCTGCGGAAATATCTAACTCATGGCTTGCTCCTTCCTTCCAAAAAGGATGCTTGAGCAAAACTGCATGCTTGAGCTTTCACTTTCTCATGACACACTATAATGCAGTTTTGAATCTCCTCTCCAATTAATCTGCAYAGAGGCACATGTAAAATACGAAGTTGGAACTTGGCTTGCAATTTCTGCGTTATTACTACTGCGCAAAGGCCACCAACCTCAAGTTTTTTGCATTAGTTGGCCCCAGCTGTTTCACTCAAAATCCATTTGTTTGTTTGAAATTAACAGGTTATAGAAATTAGACTCAAAATTTTAAATCTTTAGGGAAAATATACATAGTGATGAACTGCTTTTTGTTGTAACTCAAAAATAAAAAAATAATTTTAAAAAACCTATGGAAATTTTCCTTCAACTCTACAAAATGGCTGCAAAGCCTCAGACTGACCGTATGCAGTAAAATAGTGTATACATTTTTCCTAAAAATTGCCAGTGGAAACAGATGGGGTAACAACTAAATAGCCATTAGTCATTATATTTCCTGTTGTCAACACTTATAAAATATACTATATGTAATATCACTTTCTTTTCTGAAAAAAAAATAATCTTTAGGCAAATTCCTCTTTCCTTTGTATTAGGAAAAATTCTAAAACAACGTAAGTGTTAAAATCTTGGGAACACATCCAAAATGAGATAACACTGAAAAATGTCTTCAGACACTGTTAATTGTTTCCCTTACCTGGTTGTTTCATGAGGCATTTCACCATATAACAGAGTAATGAAAGTCCATTTGCTAGTAACCAGCAAAAAAACGCTATTGAATTTTGCTTCACTGTTCTAGGACCGAGTAAAAACACTTTACAAAAAAATTCTTCAAACTGAGAAGGATGTTGATGCATTTCGTAACAAACAAAGCAAGGAAATGGAAATTTTATTATGCGCAACTAGATTTACCAAATACTGCACATTGAATGGACCTTTTAGAAAATAATGAGCTCGATTCTTTCTTTAGTAACAAAATGGTAAAATCAGTTCTAACTTAATTCACTTAATTCACTTGAATCACTTCAGGGAAAACTCAGGATAACTGAAGCAGTATTTGGCTCACGGTTACAATCTCCAGCTTCAAAGTCTATTCCTGGATCCCTGTTTCCACACAGAAGACAACTAAAATATTTATTTTGTTTATTTAGCTGAGAAGTATGCCCTAGTGGAGAATGTACTTTACCTCCTCCCCCAAAACCTGACCTGGTGTCACAAAGACCTTTAAGGTTTCACTTTTACTCCAATCAAGATAAAGATCGTAAAGGTCTTTGTGACGCTAGGTCAACGAGTCACTAGCCAGGCCTCTCTGTGTTTATTACAGAAACTACATTAATTGTATCATTATAACTCACAATAACTTAAGTGAATTTAAATTTAAGAGTATGTTAAAGATCATGAAAGGAAAACTACTAGACCGGCACTTCCCAGAGTTCTGATTATAAAAATACTTAGGGAAAATTTATCATTGTGAGGGAGGAACTACTTATTGTTGATAGCAATTAGATCGTGAGTAAGAAAGGGATTGTGTCAGCTCACTTAACCTCATAAAAGCATTATCTTGGCTCATGGTAGTTCCAGATGGTGTCTTTCCAGACACTAGGAGAATAATCAGAGAACGGTTGAGGTTGGAAGGGACCTCTGAAGGACATCCTGTCCCACACCCCTGCTCAAGCAGGGTCATCTAGAGCAGGTTGTGCAGGACCATATAAAGTGGGAAAACACAGCCTACTAGAACAGTGGTATTGAGAGTCCCAACTATTTCATCCAGGCCTGACAGCACAGAGAACCACACTGAAGAGTGTCTTCTTGGAGTAAAAATAGTAACAATACTTATCTATTTACTTAGAAAGGATTCTTCATGGATGGACCAATGCTATGGAACACAGTTTTAAGCTGCTCCTGTGACCGTAGGTATATTTAACTGCCATTTGGGACAAAACGAAAGAAAACCAGTAGCAAACTATAATTAGTCCTTTTCTTCTTTTTTAATCAAAATTACAGAATGGACTTAACTAAAAAGTATTTAGAAACTTCCRCTAATTTGCCTTACTTAAAGAATAAAACAGATAAAAACCTATTCCTCTACAGTATTTTATGCAAAGCCTCTTCTGCAACTGTTATCAAATACTTTCATGCTAAGAAACCTGTTTCCTTCACTCTCCAGTCAAACTGCTAAGGTACCAGTATTCAGAAACTACCCAGTTTTATAGAACATTTGAAAGAAATATGTTTTCCTCTGATAATATGCAGAGTAACATGGAAAAAGCACTAGTGCCCTTCCGTATTTTGTAAGAAATAATGGAGGGAGAATACTGCGTCACCTCGAATACTGCGTCACCTCGAATACTGCGTTCAGTTTTGGGCCCCTCACTACAAGAAGGACATTGAGGTGCTGGAGCGTGTACAGAGACGGGCGACGAGGCTGGTGAAGGGTCTAGAGAACAGGTCTTATGAGGAGCGGCTGAGGGAGCTGGGGTTGTTTAGCCTAGAGAAGAGGAGGCTGAGGGGAGACCTTATCGCTCTCTACAACTAYCTGARAGGAGGCTGTAGAGAGRTGGGTGYTGGTCTCTTCTCCCAAGTAACAAGYGATAGGACGAGAGGAAATGGCCTCAAGTTGCGCCAGGGGANGTTTAGATTGGATATTAGGAAAAATTTCTTCACTGAAAGGGTAGTCAGGCATTGGAACAGGCTACCCAGGGAAGTGGTGGAGTCACCATCCCTGGAGGTGTTCAAAAAACGTGTGGATGAGGTGCTTCAGGACATGGTTTAGTGGGCATTTGTACTGGGTTGATGGTTGGACTCGATGATCTTAGAGGTCTTTTCCAACCTTAATGATTCTATGATTCTATGAATTGTATTTTAAAGTCATCACTCTCTCAACAACAAACTAATGAATTGTAATTAGACTAAGTTCTTCAAAGCTTTACCAGTTTAATACTTTCTTAGGCTTTCTTTAAAACTAGTTACATCTAAGGACAATGCAGAGAGTTATATTTTTTTTTTTCTGAGTAATAGATGCCTCTTTCAGACAGTAAAGAATCAGTGTTGACAATCCCTTAATTATCAGAGCCTTCAAACGATTTACAAAGCCCTGTTGGCTGTTTTTTACAGCTAATTGCAGCTGTGTTTCTCCCCTTCTGTTTTGTTTTTCTTTCCACATAGTGAAAAGAACAGTCACAAAGTTACCTAGGATCCTAGTCAAGGAGCTGCATCCTTGAGAAGCAGCATAATTTGAAATTTGGAGAAGTGAATTAAAAGTCAAAATTAGCTGTGCTTAGATCCTAATTGCATCTACCAGTTACTCATCTCCTGGTCCTGTCTGAGCTTTTTTCACCCTTCTGCCTCAAGATTTTGCCGCTGTAAAATATGCATAACATTTCACATTGCTGTTTCTGGGACAGAGAATGCTTACGTCGTGATGCCTACACAGTGCCTTGAATATGCAGTATGCTATGTAAATGACATATATTTTTAGAGTTTCAAAAAACTTCTGTAGTTAGAACATTTTGAACATAACTCTGAATTAAAAGACCTTCCTAGTGATGGGCTCATCAGTTGAACTTGTCACTTATGAAACTGCACCACTGTAGATTTAGGAAATGAAGGAAACTATTAAGGATCCTACAGTACTCAAAGTAAATGGTTGGGAATTTCTCTGCTAACTTCAAATGGGGAAAGAGCCAAAGTGTAACTGACTCCTTCAGATTTGAAAGCCATTGTTTTAAACACTGACTTCTTATCAAGATGTGATGCTTATACAGCATTTTCCTAGGCACACTGGCTAAAAAAAAATAATTTCTGGATAGAGAAATGTTTATTAAATTGTATTTGAATCAATCTTGCATATATTTTAATACAAATAGGAAAACTAAGCCCTTCTAGGACATTAGCATTTGTCTCAAAGAGATGGCAATTTACTTTAGAGACAATAAGCTGGTTATAAGGCTCAAATCAAACCTATCTGATTATTAAAAATTGTATTTAACAATGAAGTATTATCATTTGGTTCAACCAAAGTGAACACAGCAGGCAAGCGAATAAAGCACTTAGATGAAGATAGAAGAAAACTGGAATTTATTCTTAGATTTGCCATGGGCCTGTTAGGGATTCTTCATCTCACTACTTGATGTTATTATTTTTTTCCCTTGTCAGTATAGTGGGACTACTGTTACTTATATCCATTAAACCAACAAAACTATTTGTGATATAAAAAGACTTATAGGAAGTAAGGTATACAGCACATTTAAAAACTATAACCATGCCTTCTGTCATGCTTAAAAAAAGGAAGACTTACTTGCAGATTATATTTCTGTTCATTGTGTGACCTTCTCTAGAGGACAGGAAAAGATGAGTAATATAAACAGGTTTCATTGTCACATGCAATTAATACCATACTTTCTCATCTTTTATCAAACTTTTCATCACAGGGAGGAAGAAGAGGAAAGGGAAAAGGAGACACCTATTGAATAAATTCTAAATATCAGCGCTAAACTACAGCTACAGGCAAAGTACAAGAGTAATCTGCAAAGACCTAGTGTGCAGCACAATTATTTTGGAAAAGAAAATTGGAGGAGATGAGAACAAACTTGTGAATTCTCTTACAGGAGGAAAAATGGAATTTTACAGCAATTACCAAAGAAAGAACTTCTCTTTTGAGTTCCAACACAAGAAACTTCACAAATATCAATTAAAGAAGAGAAGCCTGGAGAAGGGAAGGCTTCAGGGAGACCTTATTGCAGCATTTCATTACCTAAAGGGGGCTTATAAAAAGATGGGGACCGACTTTTTAGCAGGGCCTGTTGCGATTGGACAAGGAGTAATGGTTTTAAACTAAAAGAAGGTAGATTTAGCCTAGATATAAGGAAGAAATTTTTTGCAATGACGGTGGTGAAACACTGGAACAGGTTGCCCAGAGAGGTGGTAGATGCCCCATCTCTGGGAACATTCAAGGTCAGGTTGGACGGGGCTCTGAGCAACCTGATCGTGTTGAAGATGTCCCTCCCCATGACAGGGGGGTTAGATGACCTTTAAAGGTCCCTTCCAACACAAACTATTCTATGATTCCATGATTCTATGAAATCTACCCTGAAGTAAGAAAGGGCCGTGTCATCACTAGATGGATTTCCTTATTCTATTATTTAGAAGTCAGTGCTGTCTGACAACAAAAATCCAAGTAGAAAGCAAAGCTCAAAAGAAATCTTAGTTAAGTGGGAATTGTATTCACTTGTCTTCCAGTGTGTAAGTTTAACTCCTCTCAATTAACAGTTGTGCTTATGAACCAAAGGGAAATTAATGTATTTTCAGGGATTTGCTAACACTTCTGGCAATAAATTCACCTTCTTCACCAACCATGCCAAAATTAAAAAAAATAAATCCTTATCTGCCTTTGAAATCCTTCCTCTCTCTTCTTCCCCTGTTTGTGTCAGTAACGTCACCATCCTGACCATTTTGGTAGCTGCAGGAAAGGTATGTAAATCTAGAATAAATTTCTTCCTTACCATTTCTTACTTGTGTTCCACTTGCAAAATATGCAACAAATATATTACAAAGTATGTAATTGTTAATATGTAATATTATCAATGTAAATTATTCCTATACATAGTATTAAGTATTTACACAAGGGTTTCAAGAAATAGGTTTGTAACTGTAAACAAATTATGGGAGAATCTGTCTATGTCTGCAGTACAACAGGCACATGATTGACAAAATAAATGTGTGCCTAATGATGTATCTATGTAAAGACAGCAACACATTCTGCGTGTTATTTAGATGTTTCTGTCCTAAAAAACCCATATCCTTTGAAGTGTCAAGCAGGATAAAAATAATACTTCTTAAAATAAAACCTGAAACTATGAGGCATTTACTTTTCAATGTAATTAATATTTTCTCTTTTACTACTCACAAAAATCTTGTCATTACCCAAGAAAACAAGCAAGAAAACAAAACAATGATTTTATGAGACATTTTTACTTTCAAATTTCACTGATCTAAGAATTGAAAGCAAATTTCAGTCCTTGGAAAGGCTACCACAGGCTTTCACAAGGCAGATTCATTGCAGTGTGAAACCTGATTCTTTTCAGCATACCAATGTGCATTTTGTACTGAATACCTTTTCAGGTAAGGAAAGGTAAGTACGATGTTAAATACTGTGCTGGCCAACTGGAGGACATGAGACTTTATGACATTATAAATTCACATTTGTAAGCTTGAAAGGTTTTCACATTTAATTTGTGAATGAGGACATTAGTCTTCTACTAGTCTTTTACACAAGTCTTCTGCACAAGAAATTGCCATTTCAAAGGCTGCTCCTGCCTTTGGGGTAACATTTTTCCTCTCTCCTCCTTCATAATAAAAATTCAAAAATCCCAGTAACATAATAGTCTATTTCCATAAATACTACTGGTCAGCATGATGTATACTAACTGTACAACTTGTGTTCTTTTCCTGAGGGTTCTTTTTAAATCTGTTTATCTTCCTCCCCCATTGCCTCAAATCAGTAGAAAAAAACCTAATTATACATTGGTATTCTGTCCACATCTAAATTCTGTAATGGTCAGATATCCCATAAAAGGGGGTTATAAACAGTGCAGGAAAAAATGATCCAAGCTAGCACTTAGAAGAATAAGTAAAGCAAAGAAATAAAGAAAAAAAACCCCAAAAGTATGAAAATAAAGGTAATTTTCCCAGTTTATCTTGAAGGGCTCCCAGAATTTACAATGTGGAAAAATTCAGGTAAATTTCAATTTATTAAGATAAGCTTTGTAAAGAGTTTGATTCACCCGTTCTTTCCTATATTCAGGGTTGACTTTTACAAAGAACAGTATAGAAGAAAACTATGAACTTTAGGACTGTATATAAAATATCAATATTTTTGAGGTTTGTAAGTGTCTGAATGCTTCATGAGTCTGTTGGGATGGTTACATATTGATTTCAAGATGCAGAAAAATAATTATATTTAGCCATCTGATACAGCCCGCATTGGTCTTCACCTTCTTGCAGGTCCCTGTAGTAGGCTTCAAAACTGGTTGTGACTGACCAACATTTGCTCCAAAGAGTACTCAGGAAGGCTGGTCATTTGGTGAGACTGAATGTGAAGTCATGTTCATGCATGGAGTCCACTACTCTCCACAAGGGGAAGCTGACTAAATTGACAAGTGTCTTACTCAGAAGTATAGAGATCACATGAAGTATGAGTTTTAGTTGAAGTCTGACTGTGGAGGGAGCATTTCCCCGCTTTTTCTGCACAAGCACACCAAGCATGCAAAATGCTTCTAGTTCTTAAAATTAAGTTTTAAGAAAACGTACAATTAAATACATAGAAAATGGTAACTCTCTTTTTACAGAAATTCTTTGTGAGGGGTTAAAAAAAAACAAAAAAAGGTAAAAAACAATATTCTGCTTGCTTACTGTATTCTGGCAGAATAGGTCCTATCCACTAGTACTCCTTCATAGTGTGACAACTTTTGCAGCAGTCTCTTAAATCAGATTCTGCAATCTCTCCTGGATACTGATAAAAAGCCTCCTCCTTTCCAGCGCCTTTGAAACTTTATCCCAGAAAGAAGCTGCTTGCTCCTTACAGAAACTCCTCTCTGAAGGTCTGCAGACTGAATGTAGCCAACTACTCTCTGGGAACACCCAATATCCCCATCACTGGAAGACACTGCCCAACCCAAAGTACCAAAGGTAGGACGGCAACATAGCAGACAGCATCCCTTCTTTTTAATCTACCATACCCTTTTCAATTAGAGTGTACCACATACAATATTTATACAAGCTGGAAACCTGCATCATCCGTCACTTGCAGTTGCAGCATTCATCACTAACCTTGGTTTAGCATTCCTTGTTGAAAGGGAATACTTGTAATACAACTCAATAACAGAAGTTTGAGGAGGTGTTTGGTTACACTGTGACCTTGTCTCACAATGGATCAAGATTCATTAAAGATGAGGAAATTCATGATAAAGTGTTTCCTTGGAGAAAGAGGAAGAAGTCCAGACCATCCATTTACTCAGATGCAGCTGATGAAAGTGAGGTAGTTCCCAAGGCATTGTTCACAGCATGTCCTAGAGAAAGACTTCTAGCCAAAGGAGGTGGAGGACAATCCCCAGAGTATAAAGGAGTGTTATTTCCTATTCTGCATGGGATGCTGTCCTGGTTTTGGCTGGGATAGAGTTAAATTTCTTCCTAGTGCTGTGTTTTGGATTTAGTACGAGAAGAATGTTGATAACACACTGATGATTTTAGTTGTTGCTAAGTAGTCTACTAGTCAAGGACTTTTCAGCTTCCCATGCTCTGCCAGGTGCACAAGAAGCTGGGAGGGAGCACAGCCAGGACAGCTGGCCCAGCTGGCCAAGGGGGTATTCCATACCATGTGATGCCATGCTCAGTATATAAATAGGAGGCGTGGTCCAGGAAGTAGCGATCGTGGTTTAGTCATCGGTCAGCAGGTGGTGAGCAATTGCATTGTGCATCACTCATTTTGTATATTCTACCATTATTATTATTATTATTATTATTATTATTATTATTATTATTATTATTATTATTATTTCCCCTTCCTTTTCTGTTCTGTTAAACTGTTTTTATCTCAATCCACAAATTTTACTTTTTTTTTTCCGATTCTCTCCGCCGTCCCACTGGGAGGGTAGAGTGACTGAGCGGCTGTGTGCTGTTTGGCTGCCTGCCAGATTAAATCACAACAGATGAGGTAGCTGAACAGGAAGTAACTTTTTTGGTTTGGTTTGGTTTGGATTTTTTTCTTGAACAAATGCAGACAGATAGAGTGGCCCATCATACTCTGTGCAGTCTTCTTTTAACTCTCCCCAGGAAAAAAAAGCAGAATTCATCCCAGGTAGGTGTGCCCATCGTAGATAGCACCTGGAAAATAATCCATTTTACTAAGAAATTCTGCATTACTGCCATTTGCATGAGGGGGCTGTTTTGACACTCAGGTGATCAATCCTGTTTCCTCCCTCTCTCATCCTACCTGACCAAGGACCTTCATCAGTCACTGCTAGCAGTAGGAGGAATAGTTATTCCAGTGCCTATTCTTCCCGGCCAGTTCTGGGCTCCTCCTTCCCACAACAGAGTTACCGTCATCTGTTGAACTGCTAGTGATCAGTTTGAGTAATATAGGCAGGAAACACTATGCAGCATGCCTCCAAAACAGGTTCATTTATCTATACACTCTTGCCTGTGCAGAAAATTGAAGACCATCACTGCAACTCTTCCACCCTGGAACCTATAGTGAGTAGATGCAGGTTGCTGCCTATGCAACGATGAATCAATTCATACACTTTTTGCCCCTTCACAGTGACAGCAAGAATTAAACATAAATACAAGACAGGGACCTGCTGCCTAGTGCCGACCAGTACTGGCTGCAAGTCTGTGTTTACAGTCAGTGTGCTCGCTGCCTTCTGTGCCTGGGTTTAGTACTGGAGGCATGTTCAGAGTACCGCTAGGGTTGCTTTGAGTAACTATACTTGAGAACAACCCAGTCTAACAGACTGCTGCTGGATGGGAGCTGGAGATTTTCAGCCTCTTGGCAATCTACAGAACATCCAAAAAGTGTTCACCAAACAAGCAGCGCTTTCAGATATTGAAATCAGTATTCACAGTATTTGTCCTAAACTGGTTCACGAGCCAGAGTAGACTTTCCACCCATTTCTAATATTGAACTGTGCTTTCAGTGGGACATTTCAAACAATTACTGTGTTTGAGCAGATTGTCAAGCCCAGGAAGGAGTTAAAAAGCAGTTTCTTTATACAGGCTTTTTCACAGCTGGAAAATTCTATGTTTCTCTGCCCATAGGTCAGCCCTCCCCCAGGTCTGGTCTTGTTTGAAAACTTTTGAGGAYAAAAAAATCACTTAACAGCAAGACTGTTTTTACTCTATTCCACTCAGAAGGACAGTCTTCACAGTTTTAAAAGTCTGAGGTCCAGCAGGATTTCAGTAGGAAATGTTTGCTGAGCAATATAACAAGCACAGAGAAAACACGACAACCTGTAGGCTTGTACAGTACATGTGCTCATAGAAAAGAGTGGACAGCTTTGAAAGGAAACCTAACAGTTTAGCCTGCTTATAGCTGATATACTTCTTCTGCAGGTACATCTTGGATGGCAGGTGCTCCCATCACTCTATTCCTAGGATATCATCTCCTAGCTGCAAGATTAAACCCCTGAAGTGCCAGGAAGGCACCACCAACAGAGGTCTACTGAAGCTCTGTTTCAGCCGGTTCCCTGTTAGGTTCTTTCTGACCAAATGGAGTAAATGCTTACCAGAAGTCAGACGGCAATAAGCCCATGGGGTCACACAGTTGATCAAAATGTGCCAGGATGAGTCATTCCTAGAGGACCAGACAGCAGAAGGAGAAAAAGGCCAGCAGTGTTAGAGGATCTGTTGTATGAGCTGTTTCGATAAGATTTTTCTTTCTGCACAAGTTTGACTTTGAGAATGTGTAAATACCAAAGGAAGACATTTCAGATGTGAGCTTCCTGACTGATCTGTAGCTGTCTGACGTGGATAACCTCTAAAGAGTTGAAGCAAATAACATCTGATAGGGTGCCTGTTGTCTGAGAGCTAGTGTCACCTCTTCTCAGAGTCAGAAGAATGACTGCTTTCTCCTCCTCAAGTCACTGCAGGTTCTCTCACATTTGGAAATGTCAGTATTTCAATCATCCGTGTTGATAAGGTGGACTAGCAGTGGCCCTAGATTTCAGCTGCTGGTGAATTCCACAGATTCTTCACAAAGACACTTATCTCTGGACCAATGTGACCCTTGGCTCCAGATCTTGCTTGCTAACTTGTTTATCACAAAACTTTTCATTATGGCTGCAGACTAAAATGCCTGGGAAGTCCTTGGGATTTTTCCCACATTGTTTCATGTAACAAACGAAAAAAATATCTCTTCCAGTTGTAGAACCTCAGTCTCCCTTGGACCAAGATCTCCACTTCCATTCAGAATAGACAGATAGGAACTAAAAGCCTAATGTGAAGTATGGTTGAAGTATTGCCCTATATACAACGAAAAGCATGTAAGGCTCCTGTATGCCCTATCAATCCTACAGTACAGTGTAAATATAAACTTTAGTTTGGTCCAGAGATCCTCAGACTCAGTTATAAGTTTGCATTGGCTTAGTTGTCCCAGCTGAAAGATTCTCAGGCATATCATCGGCAGTAGTGGTCAGCCATATTGGCTGTGATCAGTGAAGTGCAAAATGCTCTTACCACACTTAAGTATTATGAGGGKTTTTTTTGGTAGTGGTGGTGATTTCAATAACAACATCTGCAATTAAAAACCACAGCATAAATACTTAGACTTTATTTACCTAAAGGCATCCAATGAACTCTATACTGAATAACCCAATAGTCATATCCCTATATCTGAATTTGATGTTATAAAACTGACATATATGGAAAAATGTTCAAATTATTTAATAAGTGATCAGTGGAAAAATATGTGAAATGAAACGGCACTTGCTTGTCCCCTGTTGGTATGCTGTATATCCTGTGAAATGCTAAGGTAGATGACCCTTGCCCCCATCCTTCCCAGAACATCTCTGTGTTCACTGTAAGTGGATTCTCTAAACAGAAGCCTGATATGAAGTTTTAGGTATAATGGAAGCAGGCAACCCTTTGAAGATCAGATTAACAACCAGCATTTAACAGATTGGAAATCCTTGGGAATCTTAATGTATATAGTGCAATATAGAAAATTGAACCCAACAGTGGCCTCAACTCACATAGAAGGTCTTTAGATGTTGCTAAAATGAGTCAGTTCATTTGCAGCTTGACCAACAGAAGCCAGAATTATTCTCCCTCCCTTCATATCCTTTGTCCATGTTTACAGTGAGGACATACAGGCTCAGAAAAGCTTACAATACTTCTATACTCTGGAGAGTTACCCTTAATAAAACATTCTATTTGTATTTTTTTATCGCTGTGCTTATGCTTATTTTCAATATTTGATCAGACATACTAAAGAGCAGGGGAAAGCCTCTCAATGAAGACGAAAATGTCACAGTGAAACTGGTCATGTTATAAGATGCATTACACTATTTAAATTAGCATGACTATAAAACAGCTTGTCCAAAATAAGAGAAGTTTTAGTCCTTCATAATCATGGTAAACATAACTGGAAAAATATTTTTAGCTCCGTTAACAAAGGTAATCAAAACAAAATGAAAACTGTTCAGGAATGACCTGCAACCACTGCAACAATGCAATTTCTTCAGCTGACTGAACACAAAAAAAAGATTTCTAGCTACCATTATTCATCTTCGGCTCTCTAACTCCAACAACCACACACTTGTTTACATCAGGATTAACTTGCAGTAGTCTGTTATAAGATCCCCAAGGCAGAAATTTAACATATTCTTCTGGAAACATCCCGATACGTTATAACTACTTTGACACCATGTACCTATCAAGAGCCTGGAAAACAAATTTCAGACATAAAATGTACATGGTAAAACCAGAGAGCACCAAGTAAAACAATAAAAAACAACACTGTTTGTCAATGCAAGAGAAAATGAAAATATCTCCAAAGTAGGAAATATCTTTTCCTTCTCTAGGTTATGGAATTAGTAAGGATGTGAAAGCACAACTTCTTCAGCATTGCAAAAATATTAGTTTTCACACTTCAACTGTCCTCAGAAACTAACAAAGAGCAAGTCTGACTCTGAAAAATTTGTTTTAGCAAGCTGTTAGTGTTCTGTACTATCTATAAACTCGGCTTGCTTTAAGTAGTGGCATATGTTCTGATAACCACAAGCTATTGGAAATCTGTATTTAAAATTAATACTTGCAGAAACAACATAAAACTTTCCACGGTTTGGGCAATTTAATTTTAAACTACATACTGACAATGATTATGAATTTCTGTGTGTATTCTTTGCAGTGTTTAAGTTCATGTTAAAACTGTTTAGAGCTTGAAATTTTAAAAACTTAAAGGAAAACCCCTTCTAAGCCAATGTTAACCTGACTGAAACTGGCATGACTGTAGAAAGTCAATGTAATTGCTATCCTGATTTTCAACATTCTGGAACTGTTTTTACTCTATGCACAAAACCAGCTAAAATATATTTGGTTTGCAGACTGCGTGTTAAAGTACAATTAAGAATACTTCTTACCTCCAGAAATTTCAAGAGAAAGGGGCTTATGGAAAAAGTTCATTTCAAAAGGTAGCTAAGTTTCTCACTGTGCTTATCATTAAAGCATTTTTTATTATATTCATACAAGTGATGTTATTGTATATAAAATACAATATCAATATTTTATGCTAGATTCACACTGTCATGCTACAGAACTACATAAACAGACATTACAAGTATATTTTCAAGTTAGGTTTCCATAAAAGTATCAGTAGTAATCAAAATACATTCTATATTGCATACTTCCAACTATATCCTATATCAAGTCATCATAACAAAAGTATGAAAGACATTTAAAATGCAGTTACAAGGCTGAAGATGAAAAACCATTTCTTTCAAGTATGGAAATTTCAGATAGAATACCTAGCCAGTCCCGCTGGGTAGTTTCTCTCTCTCCAATGTGTAGAAGGAATCATTACATCTATCTTCAAGAAGGTGAAGTCAGAGGACAGTTGTTATTAACAGACAAAAGGAGGCAACTTGATATTCCAGAAGAAATACAGGTACCATTTTTCTGCAAATCATCTAAAAGAAGCAACGTGAAATATTGGTAGTAGCTAGCAATGACAGAAGGGGTACAGAATAGTAACAAGCTTGAAATTCCTACTTGAGATGTCTACATTACATCCTTGTCTCCAGGATCACCTTTTCCCCCACACAACTAGTATATGTGTAACAAAGAAATCCTAGAGGACACAATTTTTTTTAAAAAAGAGACACATTCCAACTTGCTAATAATGTGAGGTTTCAGAATAGTGTGCATTAAACTATTAGCTGGGTGAATCAGACATTTCTATAAACTATTCTATTTCTAATGATATAGAATCAGGAAAGTGTATAGATGCTTGTAAGTCAACAGTAGAGGAGAATGCTCTGGAATAAAATACAGTGGGCCTGTATCCTACTGTTTTATACTGCAGGCTTCATGGTATGATGATATGATCAAGATGCCTTTTCCACCTGATACTGCATTATTTGCCTACTGCATAATATGCTGTTTCTGTCTGAGATATTTACAGCATGAAAACCTTCACCCTGCCTTTTCTTTCCCAGCATATACAAGTTGAAAAAATGCTTCTGGGGATGCGGGGATATTTTAAAATTGCTTTTAACTATAACTCTCATTGACATACATGCAAAACATGCAGTTACACAGCTGTTGTTCAGCTCTCACAGAAATCTTTAAAACAACAGATCCATATAAGGAATTAGTTATTGAATGAAAAATGATCTTTTACATCGTTTAATTATTGGAATAAAATTTTCTTGATAAGAACTGTCTGATGCTGACAGCTTGCAGCATTACTTTTACATGTTCTTGTCCCAGAGGCTGCAAAATGCTAACTCTCCTGTTGACTTGCTGTATGCCTCACAACGGATTAAAATGGCCAGAAATACCTGAGCACCGCCTCAAATCTGGGCAAAGGTTAATCATGCAGCTGTAGAGACAGCATTACCAAGAACAGAACAGTGCCTTTATGGGCAACTTGATTCAAAAACTATTAGCCTGAATATAGATGAAAAATATTTGTTAGTGATTATCCAGTTCTATTAATTTGGAAATACCAGTCATACAAACTCTCTTTTCAGGCTTTTCTCTACCAACACTTTGACCAGAATTTAGGATATTAGTGGGCCCACCTGTGCATTTTCATTACTGGTAAACCTTTTGCATGTGTTCTAATTCTCCAAACGTTTCTGGTGTTTGAATGACAAAGCTAATCTTGACAAGCCATCTGAATAATCAACTAATGAAGAATTTCTGTTCTTGATAACAAGTGTGGGCAGATAACAGAAGAGCCCACCTCTGCATTTTCCTTATAGCTAGAAATGGAAAACCAAGTGTGGTGCAGATATGACATGGGAGGAAGAAGATCTGTTAGAAATGTGAAATTTCGTCCATACAAGTACTGATGAAACTTGCACACTCTGAAGATAATGGTTATGCTCCCATTCAATTGTGCATAGTGGCTTTCTGCTTTGCTTAGTGTCCTTGAAGCAAAGGTAATTGGTTTTCTACTCTTCTGTGAGCATAATGTGGGATATAACTGCTCTCACCCCATAGGAAGAATGCATTACACACTAATTGTATTGGCAAATCAGAATCAAATTGTGTTAATACATCCAAGGCTAGTAACAGGCTTCATCTATTTAAAAAGTTCTGTCGCTCTTATCTGACCAAATGCAGAATTTTCCCTGACCTGGAATATCATGTCAATAATTCAAATATAACAGTCAGATGATGAATGAAGTGTATATAACATTTTAGTAATCTCGTGAAAAAGAAGGATGCACATTTTCAGGACCTATTATAACCTCTTTGATGGGGACAATTTCTGTTTYACTGTTGTATCTGGCAAGTTCTGTTTCATGATTATCTGTTCTAAGGGATTACATTCTTTCTGAAAATAATGTCATGTGAGTTATTTTATAACTTGATTTTTGATTGGTAATGCTGCAATTTTTGTGGGGATTTTGGAATAATTTATTTATTTATTTTTCTTTTCCTATTTCTATTGTGTCTGTAACATACTGCAGTGGAGTGGGGGAAAACAGAAAATAATTTTATGTTCTCCTTGACCTTCTAAATGTAAAAGTAGTAGTTTTTACTTAATCTCTGACTTGATGAATAAATGAAAGTATCTTATTTATTTATTTAATAATAATGTTCTGGGCTCATTGTGAATGACATAAAGATAGATCCCATTTATAAAGCTGTCTAGGTTCAGAAATGCATGCTGTAAGAACATAGAAATAATAAGGAACAGGAAGAGTACCGTATTGCTGTAGTTCAGAATACAAACACACAGTCTGAGTTAAAGATAGGATATAGGTATACCTTATTGCCAGAAGTGAAAGTAGAGGATCTTCACCTCAGAGTAGTGAAAGAGATTCTGGAAGTTGCTCAGATGCACATGAAAAAATCCACAACAACCTATTTCAAATTTAACACTTTAAGTTTGCTCTTAATGTTAGTCCCAAGGTGCTGACACAGTTTATAACTCATGAACAACTTAATTCTGAAAAATACTCAACAGAGTTCCAGGAACATGCTGTTCAGATTCTGATCCTACCACCCTGGGTGAGAAACTGTGTTGCTCAGTACCATCAAGTTCAAGCTCTAAGTATAGCATAAACATGTTCCATTAAGGCAAAACATAAATTGACATGTGTGTGCACTTCTAAATCCATTTTTATTTGAGTTACTGGTACTAAGCATGTATCTACATCTCTTTTCAAACATAATATGAAGTTTTTTTCCATCAGAAGAGAGAATTTTTCTAAGTAATTGCATTTAAGTCATGTACACTAAAATAAAATAGAAAGAACCTGAATCTTTTACCACCATGATATTCTGCTTCAAGTAAACAGTTATACTACAATGACTTCAACACACTGTCATTTTGCTTTAGTAACACTTCATGTACATTCTATCAATTCATCTAACTGCACACATAGTAGAGATGCAGAATATTAATTTTGGTCTATGTTTCTTCCAGGCAGTGAATCTATTGTAGATTAATTCTCCCATATCACATGATCAAAAGTTAAATACCATGAATTTTCTCTAATTTTGTGATCTTACATTGTTCTCATCAAAGCTGTATGGGAAACATAAGTTGCTAAAGAACAGCAAACAGGTTATTTCCATGATGAGGACTGTTCTTGTCACCTTTGGCAGTGCCAACAAACACTGAGAAAATTAGTAGTAAGATCACTGAAGTCATCTAGTTGGGCAGGGACAGTTATGCTTTGATTATACTCTCTGCAGGATACTGAGAAACTTTAATCAAGTCAAGCTTCTCTCCAAGTTTAAAAAAAAAATAAATAATTTCTCTATTAAGGGTCTCTGAAGATTTCCAACATCTTTGGTCATGTAAGTCAATGTTGAAATATCTGTGACTTATTTCAGAACAAATGTACAACTGATAAAGAAATACTTGAAAGTTAACTCTCTTTAATGAAAGATAGATACCTGCACCTACTGTATTAGCTGATTTAATTATAGATGATGTACAACAAAGATCATATCTCAAGAATAGTAATAGAATGTCAATTAGAAATCAAAGTTGTTTTGAACTCTTGAGGGCAGGAAGGGAACAAAACCAGCCTACCACACTTCAAAAAAAAAAAAAAAAAGCTTCCAAATAGTCTTCAGAGTTTACTTCTCAAAGAAGATGTGTACCCTTGACAAAACTTGCTGTACAAAAATTCAAGTGACCTCAAGTGTCAAAATTTGGYGGGGGGAGGGAAGGGTTTGTCAGGAATGGCTCATATCAGAGAGAGAGTCAGGGGATTTTTCAATGCTAAGATACCTGAACTATCTCTGAATAAAAGGACAGCATGGTCTTTCAAGTATGACATAAGCTAGCTTCTTAGGACTGATCTGGTATCTCAGTAAAGGTCTGCAATGTGCAATACAGCCATCTTAGTTGAAAAAGAAAGGTGACAAAGCCCTTGTATGTGGATTCTATTTCCAGACCATCTCAAAATACCTGTATAACACAAAACAAGTAAATTAGCTCTTTAAGCCTTAGTTTCTTTGTAAAAGTACAGACAGACTGAAAAAGTTGTTTTAGAGGGAGATAAAAGATAACTAAATTCCTTGCAGCCACCACAAAAAAAACGCTCACTGCAGTGCTGAGTGTAAATGTTTGGCACACTACCTGATAATGTTGACTAATCTGGTGCCAATATCCAGCAGACACTTTACTTTCTGTAGACCAAGAATCTCCAGTCTAATTGAAGTTCCCACCTTCTGAGGAATAAATGAATTTAAGAAATCAAAGCAAAGTATCCAGCAACTTTATTGCACTTATTTCCATTTGGGAACACCCTCACAGGGCCCAACAAGGAAGAGGCTGTGTTTTAATGTTTCTCCAGCACCAAGAGTTTTTCCTGTAGCCTATTTTACACAGCCCACTTGCCACGCAAATAAATAGAAGCACTGCCTCCCACCTTCACTGCAAGCACTAGCCAAGTGACTGCAAGTGTCGGTGCCTGTCAGACATCCACACACTGCTTCTGTCCTGGCTGAAGTCTGCTAAAAGCAAAATCCCTGCACTCTCTGATTCTTTGGTAAGGGAGGGGTTGCACCTCTCCTTGCTTGAAGGTGTGTCAGCCAAGTTTTATGAAAAAAAACTGGTTTCATGGGTTTTGCTAATCTTGTGTTCCCTGCTTCTCTTCTCTGTATCTAAATAATCTCACTGTGGTTAAAAGGCAACTCTAATGTATGTGAGTGTTAATGTTTTAAAAGATCAGAATGTTGTTTTCAGTATTGAGATACATTTAATATAAAATAATAAAAAAATCAACATGGACCTCCCCTTTCTTTTTGCTGCACATAACTAGGAACAAATCTGTCCTGCTGCGTCAGTCTCAAAAGCAATGCCTGAAGGTGTTATATGGCAGCATATTGATTCTCTTCACGCTTTTGCCTTAAAGTTCATGAGTACCACTATAGCTCAACATTGTTAGCTTAGAAACATAAAACCTGAAAACAATTAGGATTTTTATCCTAATGATGACCCAAGAACTTTATGTGAAGGAGCATAACCTTTATAGACCAAATCCCAGATGCAGTTACCATGTTGCCAAAACACATCATTTTTTTTTCTTATTCAGTTGAAATTAAAGTATTGACAGAAACTGTTTCTGCCAGGAAAGTGGAAAATTTAATAAGGGATGATATAGAATCTGTTTTTCTGCATTTATTTTTGCTGAGTAATCCAAATCTTACATTCTACAAAGTGTTGCTGAAACTAAATAAGAAAAATAAACCAAAATCAAATGCCAGATTTTTCTGCTGTTTTCTTTTACTTTTGTATATGTAGAATAAAGCTAGAAGTAGAGGTTGAAGTGCTGAGCAGTGTATTTTTTTGCAATAAATTTCAAGTGTGTTGTACAGCCTGAGGGGAACACAAAAGCATTAAGATGTATTTATATTGAAAAAAGAGTGATATTTGTAAGGTTGAGAAAGAAAGCCATCATGGTCTACACACCATATCAAAGGATGGTTATGACGTTACTGGAGTAAATTCCCCAAAAAGTGTGTCCAGGATAGCTGACATTTGCCACAGTGCCATTCTTTGTCAGTCAAAGTGGTAGCACCATTTTTATTCATGAAGACAAAAACAACAACAAGCAAAACACAGCCTCAGAAGTTGATTCTTACAAAAGAGAAAATGGAAACTCTTGCTACAGGAAACAGAAGAACAACCTAGAGGGGCAACGTGATAGATATCTTTCCCCTGTTAGTACACGCACTCAGTCATCTTTGCTACACGGAATATACAAACAACAACTAAAAAGTCCTTTTCCCTTACCTGCCATATTACACAACATGAAGCACTTCTTTCTATGAAGCTGTATTTCTACTGAAGCACTTGAAAAAACATGAAGTGTTATGTTTTTAACCAGCTGGCCAATGCTGAGCTTCTTATAAACTGAATATCTAGAAGTACATTACCTAGCTCAATACAAAGTCACTCGATAAGTAAATTTGTGTTTTTCCTCACACAGCAGTGTCAGAAAAGTTACTTGGTTTAAAAATCTACTTCTATAGGTATTACATTACCAGAATAAAATGCTTCTTTACTAGAATTCGTAGAGCTTCTTTTTCCAACAAAGAAAATATCCATCATCTTTTCCTTTATGGGTCAAATTCAGGTAAGGTAAACTGTTCTGTAGACAAAAATTGTACAAGTAATACCACCTTTGTGATAAAAAGAGCAGGAGGGTAAAAGGCAAGGAAGAAAAAAACCCCAGAAACAAGAAAATGAAATAAGATACATCATTGTATTTTGCTTTATTACAAAGCTGTGGCTAGTCTTATTAGTGGTTATTCTTGATTTGCCTACCTCACTTTTACAATAGCTAACACAGTGTAGTGTCCAAGTGAAATAAACTGAGTATCTTCCATTTAGCTAGAAAGCAATAGAAATAATATTGTCAGCTTTTTAATAGCCAAAGAAGTAGAATCTTGCACAGCAGTACATAGCTTAAAAGTTAAAGTCAACTCTTCACTTGTCGCTGTTAGTATTCTACTCGGAAATGTCCTGTTGGACATAAGGTGATAAGAAGAGCTATTTTTTAATTCTATTTCTGTTTGATTTATAGTATTTTCAGTGAAAATACTACAATCTGTATTTTAGCTAGGACAGCCTATTTCCGAGAATTGTATATTCAAGATCTTTTACAGAATTAAACAATATTGAAAGACCACAGTTTAAACATTGCTGTAATTTTGTGGGGGAAATTGCATGCCTCTACTCAGTTGTTCCTGTAGTTCTGTACACACACAGTATTTGTTTTCTAGCTATATGGGGCAGTTCCTAAGGTCATGTAAATTAACTCGGGTCCATTCTACCAGTAGACCAAGGCCAACTTACATTAGTTGAAGAAGTGACCTTCACTGAAGGGAAAAAATTCAGTAGTATTCAGTTGTGGAAATAAAAATGAAAAGACTCAATAAAGAAGCATAGTTTCAAAATGAYGAAACTGCAAGAAAGATAAAGTGGTGTTGACAAAGCTTTCAATTGAGATTAAAAGATGTAGGAAAGCAATTCAGAATATTAAGAGTAGTGCTAGCTGAAAGACAAATCTAAATCTTCCATCCCACAATCTATTACAATATTTCACACTTGTTTTTATTATAAATCTGGAGAAAAAATGAAGATATCAACATTTATGAAATTAAAAGCTCTAGATAAATTTGAGTTACAGATAAATGCAAGAGATTTCTGTATCAGCCTTTTTTATAGACAATATTTTTCTGCCATTCTTGAATTTAAATTGATGATTTCAATTTGCTGAACCAAAAATGTGTATTCTATGATGCACAATAATCTTTACCTGCCAGTGAAAAACCATTCAGTGCCTTAAGAGGTTTATTTCAACCTTGGAACAACTCCAGTAGAGGATTCCCTTAAGAAAGGAATCCAGAGGGGTTTGGACTACAGTACCCTAGTTATCTAGCTTCTATGAAGTCTAACAGAGAGCTCATCTTCCAGGAAAATACTTTGATTCAGGAGTTCTGAAATATTTTGTTTCCAATAAAAATTCAGAATAATTTAGATGCAGAATAATCTAATGACAGGCTTAAGAACTCATTTTGGTTTTCAAAACAAAAAAGCCACTGAATCCACCTACTATAGATCATTATACATTTTTGGAAAATTTGGTTTATAATCCAAAAATATTGTTTCTAAAGGCTATATATATATACAGATAGATATATTAAAAGGCTACAGCTAATTGAATGGAGGGACTGCAGGTAGAGTTAACAGTCAGGGGAGGTTGATTTGAAATTGTACCTGTACCAAAAAAGGATGGTTGTCCCCCAATCTCCTTCTGCCTGTCTCTCTTTTCTCCCGTGTCAGGTCTAGGAAGTAAGTGGCCAGAGGGCAGTTAGATCAGTTTCCTGATCAGACTGAGGACGAATAATTTATTCTGGATAATTCTCAGTCAGATCAATGACACAATGTTCTTCAGTCAGTGGCCACAGTATTGCTAGAACTGTCTCAAGTGAATTACTAAGAATGTGGCCGAGGATGGAGTGGGACCACTGGTCTTGAAGGCAGCGCAACTTCTGATAGGCATAAGCCAATGGTGAAATTACACCTCAGATACAAAAGACCCAAGTAAAAGCTCTGCAAATTATATTGTATAAATTAAAGGGAGTATGATTCTAATTTAGGATCGCTGTTCTAATTTAGACAGTGGGCCATTTGAGATAACCCCATCAGTATAAAATTATTGCCAAACTGACAATTTGAAATAGCTCTGCATCCTTAATGTGGTGGTTCCCTCTCTCCACATTGGAGTTTGCCTCTTTCTTGTATTACTGCTTGTGTTCTAGTACAAGAGATCCCTCCATTTATGTCTAACAAAACTGCTATTTAGGGAGCATCAGTTGCTAGAGAGCAACTGTAGTTATAAAACAGATTACAAGGTATATACTTTTGTAATTTAAATGAAAGATGTAACTCGATTTTCAAAGAAAAGCAAGTTTTAATTTAAACATTTGAGAAAAAATGAAATTTAAAATGTACGTGATAAATATTGTCAAAGTCCATCTGCCACCATTCACAAATCGGCATTTGCTTTTAAAATGTTAAGTTAAAAGTGTTAGAAAAGGTGTCGTCCTTCAGCCATGACAATTCTAATAAGGTTAGTTAATTAAAAGACACCACTGTGCTTTTTTGGTTCAA
Source organism: Oceanodroma leucorhoa (assembly GCA_030449065.1). Lineage (NCBI taxonomy): Eukaryota > Metazoa > Chordata > Aves > Procellariiformes > Oceanodroma > Oceanodroma leucorhoa. Next base: position 29,647,552 of record JASVER010000001.1, on the reverse strand, counting down.
ATGCAGCAAATGGTTTTCTTAGTCTACAGTGGCATAAATGCCATAGTTCTAGAGCTTCTCGTTACATATTGCTGACCATCACCATAAAAGTGCCATCCACATCAAATCAACTGCTTTAGACAAGCTATTCCAGGACATCCAGACCATGTATAAAGTATTTCCTCAGGGAAGTGTTTTGAAAAATAACTCCCTGGAAAAGAGGTTGCTTAGTACAACTCACGGGGTTTACATACTTGTCAAAAATCATTGCAAGCTCAGAGATGTCTGCATGAAGTTTTGAACTGACATCTGATAGATAATCTGACAGGTATGTGTATGAAATTGGATAACAGCAGCAACTTAGGAGAAACAAGAAAAACAAAACATGTTGGTTTTGTGTTTGCTTTCAGTAGTTTCCAGGAGTTTTCTTTTGCTACACCAGGACCATCAAATTCAAACACCTGATTTTAGGGCACGCTTTCACACAGATGTTCTTCAACTCACTTGGCATAGCTCAGCTCTTGCCTTGAATTGATTTCCCCAGGAAAAAATTGTTTCTTTATTTGTTAATGTTAATAACAGCATAAATAAAACAATAGCATCATATCTCTATTTGGGATTTTGAAGGGAAGTTTTTCATCACTAACAGCATTTCATCAGCAATGATTAAATGAGTGAGAGAAGGAAAGAATCTTCCCAGCTTTCTGCATAAGGCAGAAATAATGGCAACTGGAGACAAACTAGGATCTCATACTTCCTCATATGTAATCCTTCTCTTGCCCTGAACACACACTATGCATAAGAAGCCAATTGGATAGTATAAAGCTGAGAATCTGTCCTTTTTGCCCTCCTCTGATTAAAAAAACCTAAAGCTTTCAGCAAGAGATAATGACATGTATAAGACAAGAAGAAAAGCAGTGGCTTTTACAGGCATATTAAATCAAATTCACAGTTGAGCAGACTGCATGGGACATAATTTGGTGTCGGTGAGTTTTCAAGATGACCTGCATCATTCTTGTAAGAAACTTTCAAGATAGTGAGGATCTATTAAGACTAGATTCTTTTTTGAACTACAGTTAAACTTGACATAGAAGCTATTCAATGTGTAGGTCCAGACTAAATGACTGTTAGAGTCTCATCTGATCTTAAAGCCTCAGAACCTTAATACACACCTTTCAATTTAAAATATTGGCTATTGTTCTTTAGCTAGTTAGTAGTCCCTTCTAACCCCACAGCTTCTAAAATACACCATATGAAGTTTCCGTGGTTTCACTAGCCCTATCACATCCTGTGGTAAAAGAACATGGGTGCAGCTGATACCAACGGTTGCTATCAGTAGTCCAGGTCTTTCCTGAAAGACCCTTCTCTGCAAGAATCCAAAGATTAGTCCCTTATTTTGTTATGTAATAGCCTTAATTTCCTTGAGATGACTTATGTACATATATCTATATGTCATGACTTTAACTTTTTTTAATCACTGAATAGTTGAAGAACATAGCTGCCTCTAACTTTCAACTTTAGACTTTTGCATTTTGTCTTCTGCTGTATATATTTCAAAAAGCTAAGTAATTGTAAGAATTACCCCAAGAACTGAACTCATTAGATGTCGTGTTAAGATCAAAACATCTCTGAAAACCACGATTTTCTCTTTACATTTGTACAACAATGGTGTCCATGCTGCATTTAGGGTGTGAGATTGTGTAATATTTAGATGTTCCTATTTTTACTGTAATATTGTTACCTCAGGGCCACTAAAGCTGAACTTTTTTCATTATTGCATTACAAGATTTACAGGCTTGCTTTGTATCTCTCAGGGGCTTAAAACTATACTGTAAAATCTCAGCAGATACTACCAAGAATGAATTCCAGGTGATCGTTTGGGTCCACATACTCTTTGAGGCTCCTGTGGGCTCTCCCTGCTAAGTAGCTCACAATATGTCAGATAATCCAAAGTAATGGCACTGAGTCCACACACTGTGGGTACTGTATATCAGTTGATATATGCTGACCTATTATCTCAGAGGGATGGGGATGGGACTTGAAGTTCCTGCACTTGTTCTCCTGCATGATCTTCAGTTCTGGAGAAATCACTAGGACCCTTTTTGTCTGGTTAAAAGATACAAGAGTTGGGTTGTTGTCTCCTAGACTCCCAACTCGCAAGACACTGCAAAGGGGATGGAAGAGGGTTCATGGAGGTTGGAAAGACAGATAGGAGAGTGATAAGAGGGCAGAAAAATGGGTTCCAGTATAGGAATTGGAGGGGGGGGGGTGTTTGTCACAGAAGTGAAACTGGAGTAGTTCATTCAGTCACGTGCATTGATCTATCAGAGTACAAAAGCTGCAAGTTTTCTTTCAAAGATCCATTTCTAAATCATGTTAGGGCTTCACTTTGCAATCAAACAAACTCAGATTAGACAGAACAGGCATTAARACAGCTAATGTTGATTTGCACTATGTCCTATGCAGTAGCACACTGCAGGTATGAAATGTGATTCATGTGACGTGTTGAAATTTGAACGCTGTGTCAGAGTTGAGACTTCAGACCAAAAGAGTAACATTGCAGTGTAGACTGACCATATAAAACCCACTGTTACGTGTTGCATGCTTACTAGAGTGGTCCTTCCAGTTTACCAGTAGCAGTAATAGTCAGCTGACAGATGCCTTTGAATATAAACACCGAAGTCACTGGGCGTATCTCCGTTTGGATTCAATTTGATGTATTCCTATATCAGGCAAACTATAGGGTTGTATGTTAACTCAGGATATCAGTTAGTGAATGCTAGTCCTGGTTCGATTTTTTTTTTTTAAAGTATGTTTTACTTTAGTTGAATTTTCAAAATAGCGGTATTATGCGGATACATCTAAACGATACTCACTTTGCATTTGTCTCTCGTATTCTCCTCTGTTTGTTGTTAATTCTAATTTGATTGTAACTTAATAGCATTTTATAGTGCCAAGCATAGAAAGGCTACACATGATTAAATTTTCTTATTCTCTTYAGTGTAATAATTTCTTATATAATGTTGACAAAATATTCATAAATAGTAAAAAAATGTATCTTCCAGACTAACATTGTTGCAAGATATGGTCAGAAAAAAGTAAGTGAGGATCAGTGAACAGATTGTAACTCTACAAGCATCTCTGCAAATCAGGAAGCTTTTATCTTAGGATCATAGAGTCATAGAATCATAGAATTATAGAATCATAGAATCATAGAAACATAGAATCATAGAATGATAGAATAGTTTGGGTTGGAAGGGACCTTTAAAGGTCATCTAGTCCAACCCCCCCTGCAATGAACAGGGACATCTTCAACTAGATCAGGTTGCTCAGAGCCCCGTCCAACCTTAACTTTGAATGTTCCCAGGGATGGGGCATCTACCACCTCTCTGGGCAACCTGTTCTAGTGTCTCACCACCTCCATTGTAAAAAATTTCTTCCTTATATCTAGGCTAAATCTACCCTCTTTTAGTTTAAAACCAGGATCCTCCTTTCTAGCCTTTTTAAAAATGGGTGCAATATTTCCCTTTTTCCAATCACCAGGGATTTCACCTGACTGCCATGACTTTTCAAATATCATGGAGAGTGGCTTGGCACCTATATCAGCCAATTCCCTCAGGACTCTGGGATGTATCTCGTCAGGTGCCATAGACTTGATATGTTCAGGTTCCTCAGGTGGTCACGAACCTGATCTTCTCTTACAGTGGGATGGACTTTGCTCCCCCAGTCCTGCCTTTAGGTCCATCCACTCGAGAGGTGTGGGAAGAGAGATTGCCAGTGAAGACTGAGGCAAAAAAGTTGTTAGTATCTTAGCCTTCTCCTCATCTGTTGTTACCAGTTTTCTAGTTGTGTTCATCATGGGGGGTACGTTTTCTTTGGCTTTCCTTTTCTGGCTGACATACCTGTAGAAGCCTGTCTTATTATTCTTCGCATCCCTTGCCAAGTTCAGCTCCAGCCGTGCCTTGGCCTTCCTGACCCCATCCCTACACAACTGGGCAGTGTCCCTATATTCTTCCTAGGATACCTGTCCCTGCTTCCACTGCCTGTGCATTTCCTTCTTGCCTTTAGTTTGACCAGTAGGTCTTGACTCATCCATGCTGGTCTCGACTCATCCATGCTGGTCTCTTGCCTTCCTTTCCTAATTTCTTACAGCTGGGGATCAGGAGCTCTTGTGCTCTATGGAAAGCATCCTTGAAGATCTGCCAGCTCTGTTCTGCTCCCTTGTCCCTGAGGGCATTATCCTAGGGGGTCTCATTGACTAACTCCTTGAACAGCTGGAAGTTTGCCTTCCTAAAATTCAGGGTCCTGACTTTACTCTTAGTCTGACCCATATCCCTCAGAACTGTGAAATCCACCAGTGCATGATTGCTGCAGCCCAGACTGCCTCCAGTCTTGACATCACCGATTAGCTCACTTGTGTTGGTGACCATCAGGTCCAGTATCGCATCCCCTATGGTAGGGCTGTCTATTAGCTGACTTAAGAAGTTATCACCAATGGACTCCAGGAGTCTCCTGGATTGCCTACAGCTCATCTTGCTCCTTTTCCAGCAGATGTTGGGGTGGTTGAAATACCCCAACAGGACAAGAGCCTGCGAGTGCAATGCCTCCTGTAGCTGGAGTAAGAAGGCTTTGTCAATAGGCTTCCCTTGATCAGGCGGCCTGTAGTAAACAACAACCACAAGGTTCCCTTTGTTGCCTCGGTCTCTAATTCTTACCCATAAGCTTTCAACCTGCTCGTCGCTATTCTTCAGAGACAGCTCTTCACAATCTATCCATTTCTTGATGTAGAGGACAACCCCTCCGCCCCTCCTTCCTCACCTGTCCCTTCTGAACAACCTGTTGCCATCGATAGTCACACTGCAGTCATGGGATTTGTTCCATCAAGTTTCAGTAATGGCAACTAGGTCGTAACTTTCTAGCAGCACGGTGACTTCCAACTCCTCCTGTTTGTTGCCCATGTTGCATGCACTGGTGCAGAGGCACTTCAGCTGGTCTGTCGGCCATGTCACCTTTGTAGAGGCACACCTTAATTCCTTTGAGGTATTTCACTGGTGTTTCCCTGCTGGATCCTATTACCTCAGGAGCCCCTGGCTCACCACCGTAAGACTCCAAATGTGCTGCAGTGTACCCAGCACATCTCAGAGCAACAGGCTGAGGGCCCTCGCTAACACCTTGTCCCTCTAACCTTGACGTGTCGTCCCACAGCTTGTCACGGGCAAGCCTGATATTATCCCCCTTCAAGTCTATTTTAAAGCTCTGTCAATGAGCCCCGCTAGCTCATGAACAAATACCCTCTTCCCCCTTTGAGAAAGGTGAATCTCATCCAACGCCAGCAGGCCTGGTGCCGTGTAGACCATCCCATTATTGAAAAACCCAAAATTGTGGTGGTAACGCCAGCCATGGAGGCATGTATTAATGGACTGGGTCCATCTGTTTCTTCCAATGTTGCTGCCCACAACTGGAAAGATAGAGGAAGAGGACTTGCAGTTACTACAGTGACTACTATAAGATCAGACCTTGTTCTGCTATTATTCCACAGTCTAAGGGGAAGACTCCTTCACTTTCATAGTACATGAAGAATTAATCAGCTAAATTCACCTGCACAAAATAAGGAGCAGACCCATCTTCTTCCAATTTTAGATCCCTATTTTAAAACTCGTGAGAGTTAGAAGCCTCCATACATTTGCATATCTGGGACCAAATCCAGAATTTTACTCATTCAAGTGATGCATTGGAGACCTTTTATAAATCACCTTGTGATTTTCAAAACTGCTGTAGTTCAAATATCTATAAACTGTCTCAATACATATCATTCCAATATTGATTTTTTTTTAATTTTTAGAAGATATTTAAAAAGAAACTATAACAATTTAAGAATCCAGCAAGTTCTTCTGGTTTGTATTAATAAATTAATTCGCTGTGGTTAATAATAAAAATATTTTGGGATTTTTTTCTTTTGTTATTTAGTCACATTAAAAAAACCTATGTAATACACTATTGCATRTATGCATTGCAGTTTTACACCAGCTTAATTTACAATTCAATCAATATGAGCCACACCAGAGGCTGTGCTAAGCGTAGTCTTTCTGGATTCATTAGAGTGGCTGCTCATTCAACAAAAGGCTTCACTTGCCGGTAGTCATTCTCTCCAAATCCTTGCAAGCCTACTGTGGATGCAGCTTTGCTAATAAGCTGCAATGGGGCCTTGTGCTTACAGCTATACCCTTTATTGTACATTATCCACCACAAACATTGCCAAGTTGTTTAGTTTTTAAGTGAATAGTTGAGTAAATGACACATTTTCATACTGTACATATCAGTATCTCAGAAGGGAACAGTGAGTGTCACGTATATCCCACGAAGGGGGAATAACATGATTGTCTATACAGCTGCTTGCCGATCCTTCATMTCCATGTTGATTTTTTCATTTCTCGGTGTAAAAGAAGATCCATCTCTTATCCTGAACATAACATAATGTTCTCAGTTATATTAGTGATTCTTTCAAGGCCTTTGCTATATGCAGCCACTAAAAATCATTTAATTATAGCGTTATCCCTGAATTAAACATCACACTGAAAATACAACTGGAAAAAAGATATGAACCGATAAAAAGGCAACTCCTTTTCTTTCTCACTATTTCTGAATCAAAGAGAGATGAAAACAGAATGGAGTCCCACCACTTTTTAAGACTTATGGAGATGGTGATGGCTTCTCCTCCATTTTGACGTCTAACTGGAAGGCAAATTTGTATTTTCAGTTCAAAGCTTGCCTGCAACAGAAAAAGCTCAAGAAAGTACTACCCCAGTTGTAGCCATAAAACATGGTACTTTTGATCCTCTAAATACTGAATGATTGACTTTGCCCTTCAGAAAAGATATGTTATTTCCTGAATAACAAAGTTGATGGAACGACCAGCCATCATTGTACTTGTTGCAGTAACACCCAGCAATTCCGGGATCACACAACGACCTGATCTTTGAGGTAGATCTGCAATCTTTTTCTTAACCAAGGGTAACAAAAAAGGTGCAAAATATGAAAAAAAAAATTAGAACAAGAACGTTTTTAAAAAGGGAAAAACTCAACTGTAGTCGACAAAACAAAACAAAACAGATATTAACAGATTAACACAAGTCGTCTTTCACACTTTCTATCACTTTACCACTGTAATGCAGGCCTTTTCCTTTAGTCTCAGTCTTAGTATAGCAACGTTCATCCTCTTCCTCAGCAACAAGAAACCCTCCACAGCCCCTTCTAAGAAATGGCATTTTGTAAGCGGTGAATCCTGTCTTCCCAATCCTCTTTGAGGATTTTCAGGCTTTCTGAACTGCAGGCTCCCATGTTTGCCACATCAGTCATTCTCTGACTGATATACTCAGAATGGTATACTCAGTTACCAACAGAGAGGAAACCATCTCTTCCCCCTGCAAAGGCTTCCACTGAACCCACGTTTCAAGAGACACGAAAGGGCAAAGCAAGCAAATTCCTCCCTGCTGTCAAGTCACAATCTTTTAACAGAACACAATATACTAAAGCAAATAAAACAGACACAGACTGTTACAGACAGAGAGGGCACTGGAAGGAGCGACCATTTAGACCTTTTAGATTAACTACCGTACACCTCTGTTCATGCACTTGTGGTCCTGCTACAGAATGAGCCTAACTGAATTTACAGCTGGTTTTGCAGAGCTCTACTTAAGGGAAGTAAAAGTAGCACAATCACAGAAACTTCCCAGAGAAAACAGTGGAAATGTTAGGTCTATAAACTAAACACATCGGACTTGAAAACCTCGCTACTTAAAGATAGATATAGTAGTCAAATTAGATCATAGGCCCGTGAGGCTGAGTTAGGTTTGCAAGACTGAGTTCTTCCTTACACAGGACATAGAATTTCTCCGTGGGGATCCTATACATTTTTGTTGTGATGGAATTTCCCCTTCAAAAAAAGACCTACTGCTGGTCAAAATATTCCAGGATAATTGACAGTCCTTTCTTCTGATAAGCCATTTCAAAGCTTAATTGCCCTTGTAGTTAGACACATGTTTTCTTTCAATGCTTAAACAGCTTCATCCTGTAATTACACCTGTCTGCCAGATTAAACAGGTCTCTATCATCAGAAATCACCTTCACATTTATATACTTGTAAGCCATGATAAAGTCTACTAAACTTTCCCTTTAATAAACTTGATTGAGATCCATTCTTTTTTTGAGGTATTAATTTCATCAATTTTACATCTTCTTTGCTATTTTCAGCTTACTAAAATTAAAATACAGCTTTTAAAACTTAATACAGTGCTTGTGTGAGAAACCAACCTCTCTTACCAGTATACAGAGGAACTGTTGTTCCCCTGTTTAGATAGTTAAGACAAACTTATCTCAGCAACAACACTCCACTGGAAGATTAAGTTCAAGTGGTTATAAATCATTAATTTCAGCATCATCACTTCCAACTATACAGCTTCTCACAATGTGATTATTAGAAACACTACTTTTTCCTATAGCAAGCCTTTGATTTTTGCTGATTTTTTTTTTTTTTTGTTTGTGCCATTGGAACAATTGTAAGTCATATGAAAACTTTATTAGCAATGATTTTCCATTCCCCCGCCCTGCCCCGCAAGCTACTGATGAAGTTATTAAACCACACTGGGCTAAGAACAAATCTCCTCTGGCTGACAATTCCCCATTTCACTTGACTTTTGATAACTAAGAGCTAGAATGGTTTTAAATCTTTATGTATGTAATATATAGATTTTGCATAACATATGAGATATAGACAAAAGTAGAGAGAGAGAAGGAGTAATGAAAGTGTTGTAGGATATAATATTAGATACTTCCAGGAACATGGAAATCAAAAAGAAAATATCTTTTGACCAGTGAAGTCAAATTCACCATTTTTTGTACTCTTGAAATATATAATACGTTGGATGGAATTACTTCTGGGCAAATATCTTAGTTGATGTTAATAGTTTCTTTATTTCTTCCTTATTAGGCTTTCCATGCATTCTCAAATCAATTTAAGCTGTCTGCTTTATCAGCCCTTTTACCTTATTAAAATATTTGCACCGTTATACATTCGGTCAACCCAAATGTCTATATTATTCTAAACTGTCTATAGTAGGAAAAGCTTATCAAAATCCTGTTTGAGAACTCTGGAAAAAAAAGTATTAAAGCCTAGAGAGACAAAGAGGAAGATTTCTCCCTCTTTCTCTCTACATATATATTTACTATTTTTTGTCTGAATCCTTCCTATAACACTATGGTTACATAAGCATCTACTTTTGTTTCTTAGCATTTTACTCTGGTTTTATTGGTATTACCCATTTATTATTTTCCCTGTGCATACATATAGAATACAAAAGTTGTGAATTGTAAATGTATTTCAGCTATTGCAGCTGCATATCTTTTGTGGCATTTTTCTGTTAAAATTCAAATTCACGGAATTTATTATTACCTCACACCTTTATTTTGCATTGCTTTGCATGATAGGCAAAAATCTTCAGATATTCCCAATATACTTCCACTTTTTACAGTTCGGGGAAGATTTCTTAATGTCTTCTCCATTGTGTTTGTTTTTTACCTACAAAGAAACATCTTTACCATTTCCTCCTGAACTTATATCTCCTGTGACAGTACGGTAGATGTGTTGGGGGGGGGGGKGTGTTAATAAAGCTGTCATCCACTGCTGCCAGTGAATTAATCTGTGTATGTGTGAGTGATGCACAATGCAATTGCTCACCACCCACTGAGCAATGCCCAAAACAGCGATTGCTACTTCCTGGACCACGCCTCCCATTCATATACTGGGCATGATGTCACATGGTATGGAATACCCTGTTGGCCAGCTGGGCCAGCTGTCCTGGCTATGCTCCCTCCCAGCCTCTTGTGCACCTGGCAGAGCATGGGAAGCTGAAAAGTCCTTGATGAGTAAACTACTTGGCAACAAGTAAAATCATCAGTGTGTTATCAACATTCTTCTCATATTAAATCCAAAACACATCACTAGGAAGAAATTTAACTGTATCCCAGCCAAAACCAGGACAGCTGGATATCATATAAATACACACACACATACAAATACAGTCACAAGCATAAACATATTTTAGGGAGACAAGGAGTGATAAAGAGCTGCATGAATATCCGTAGTATATACAGATAAAATGGAAAATCTAAGAGTAGTTTCTGTCATATAGCTAATCAAGTAATTTACTTTCTTTGATATTAAACAAATAGGTCCTTGCTTCACTTTTTGAATGACTGAATGGCATATTAGCTGAAATAATTTATATATTTCAACTCCAAGGGTCAGAACTGACCTAGCATGATGTTCAATTTTATATAATCAACAGAAGATATTCAGTAAGAACAGGATAAACATAAGATTGAGGTGATCTTCTGTATAAAAACTGACACAGTTTAATGATTTACTGATCATGATTAATGAGTGTCTCAATCTGTATATGAAAAGGGAGAAAAAAATTACTGGTATTGACAAAATGTGTTACTGCTAGTCAAGCAATACTCCACACCACAGGAGACGGGGTTTTCATACTTCCCAATTAAGCTTGCAAGCATTCCTCACATTTCGTGATGGACACAGTAGGAACACAATAACCACTGCTGTCTAATACAAAGTTTATGGAACTATGAAAATGCTGGGGTAGATCACAATAAAATAGAAGCATCATTGATTCTTATAGAAAGACATAAATTTGAAGGTGAAAGGTCTTTTCTCAGTAGGGTACAATTTTCTCCAGAAATCTTTGTACATCTGGGATTGATTTAGCAGACATACATTGGGGCATTTTGACTGTTCTATAGATGTTGCTGGTATCCATTATGTAGAATTCATCCTCATGCAGTTGTGGCAGGTCCTTTTACATAAGGCATTTATGTAGAGCATCCAGCTTTCCAGGGACCTCACAATCTTCCTGTGGCTTCAGAAAGGCAGCTAGCATCCATCCTGTTTCATATCCTGGTAAACATGAATACTGTTGTTTCTATAATGAATCTTAAAGCCATGTCTTTGTTCAAGAATCATATAGGTTGCTTGATAGATAACACATAGTAATTCCTTTAACAAAAAGTGCAGAAATATAAGGCATAAGTATTTGAATAAATATAATAATAAGTATATATATAAAATTTATGTGTGTAAGCATGTGTGTGTGTGTATATATTTATGTATATCTAGGATATACATCCTGAGTCAGTCTTCCACATGCCAACTCTCTGTAGAGATGCTATATATTTTCCATTAATGGGTGTTATTTTTTCTTACCATATCGAAAAAGAAAAAAGAAAAAGGAATGCAAAAGTATTCAGCTCAAGTTCACAGAAAACAAGGTGCTGAACAGAGCTCTCTTACTTGGTGTTTCTTTCACAAAACGTAATGATATAAAATTGCAATGCTGCAGACACTGTTACTTAGTATTCATATCACGGAAGCAATAAAAGTCTCACAATTTTTGAGAACTATTTGAGTGAGCAAGTTTTTGTAATTAATCTTTCCTGCCTGATTGCATTTCAGTTCCACACCTTCCATTTTCAGTCATCAAGAGGCAATGCGCAGAACTTCTACTTACTTCCCAAGCACAATCATAACACAGAAAAGTGAAACAATTATATAGACTCAAATCTAGATTATATTGTCATAAACTGTTAAAAATCATAAAATGTTTCAAATTCTTAGTCAATTCTTGATACACAAGAATGACTATTTATCATTTGATTTGCTATGACAGCTGAAAAATGTAGATATTTGAAAGTATGAAAAAACTGCGAGATTTAGGGGAAAAAAGAAATTGGCTCAAACCACATGACACGAGATATCTACACAGAAGTCAATATAACAGTGGGGAGTACAGAGTAGAAGTGTTCCTGGATATGGGAAGGGAATAGGCAAAGTCTTACACATCTCACTTTGTTTCTGTTTATCTACTTAAGTGATCTTTAAGTGTGTTTTTCTTGGGATTAAATTTCATTTGACAGTTTTTTACTGAGTGAGGGACTAAGTGATGCTGACAGGGTAAAGAGCATAAATACCCATCACCATTTATGTTTTAAGAAATTTATTAATCAACAGCGGATTTAGAAATCCATGTCTGTCCAGTACAAAATTAGCATTTACCAAATGCTTCATAGTAGACAATGCCTAAATTATTGAAATGATGAAATGTTTCATTAGAATGGCTAATGCTAAACCTCTGAAAAATACTGTAGTTGAGCAAATTAATTTTTATTTACTTCTTGTCTTTCAGTAGAAAACAAAGTCCATTATTTCTGCTGGTTGCATTTTATATATATATACATATATATACATACATACACGTGCATGCACACACATACATAGTTATACAGGCAGAACAAACACAATCCACAATTCCTGTCCTAGAAGATAAACCTATATTCCTGTTTGAAGAAATGGGCTGCTTTAAATGCTAAATTTCCACAATTACTTAGTGATAGTTCACGCAAGAAACAACCTCCTACACTCGCTCATTCTCTCTTATACATCAGAAATTTTCTGCAGAGGAATGTTAAAGATTTTATTGCTGCTTTATAGAAAAAACAGAGAACGAGAGCTATGTGCAGCCTTTCCTTTGTACTCTCTCTTTTCTCAAGCTGTGCTTGAATATTCTTTGAAATACCTCCAGCATGCCTCAAATCTGAAAAGTCATTAGCAGATGTTTAGTACCTATTTAGGTCTAAATTACATGTTCACAAAATATCTCCTATAACGTTTGAAAAATTCACCATTTCCTTTTCCCTTGATTTTATCCTCACAATAGTTAATGCTTTTTCTTTTTCCTGGTTTAGCATAGCCAGAACTCCTGGTGTCGTGTTCTTACATAAAAATCTTGATTTTTTATTAGCAATGGAGTAAAAAAATGTATTTTCACTTCCTATTGATATGAAGGGAAACTTGACATTTGAGAAGCAAATACTCAAAAAACTCTATATTTGAATGCTTGGGATTAATAGTGCAGACCTAGTTTTCAAGCTTTAAGTTATGATTTTAGCTTCTATCTGTAAGGTGTTACAAGTCTAAAAAATTCAAAAGACAAGACGAAATTGGCCAGTTTATAAGCAATTGGTAGCTGTTTAAGAAGCGCTAAATAGGTATTTTGTTCAATGTAAGTCATGGAAAAGGAAAAACAAAACAATCCCAGACATGTATTGAATTTCAAACCTGTCTCTCTACTAGGACCTTCATTCTTATGCTGTTGGTAAGAGGAAATCATCCTGAAGCAGCACTAATGAAGGGAAAATGGGAAGCTTACTGACTTATCTAGGGATTTAAGATAGTTGTATAGCACTGTGAGTGTGTATTAGACAAACCAGTATACCAAGYAAAAGTTTAGATGAGGGTTTGAACCAATAGCACAGTCTAGTAAGGGCACATTAGGGAAAGCTTATGCAGAGATATAATTGCGCATGCTCTCAAAAGACATTGTAGACATGATTTTTAAAGCTACGGTTTTTGAAGACATGCTATTTGTGCAAAATTAAACTACGGAAAAAATTTGTTTTAATGACRAGCACAAACCGCACATCCTGGTATTTTGGAACAGAAAGATTAAATCTAGGTTTACTTCTGGATTTTGCAAGTAAAGTTAATTTTATGGTGTGCAGAACTATGATCGGGAACCTGAAGCCCAAAAGAGTATTAAAACACTTTATCTGTACCTGATATTCAAGATCTGAATATTGCCATTTGAGCCCACTGGTAAAGTGGAAAATGAAAAATAAGACTGCATTTTTCTTAAATTCTGCATTTCTAAAAAGTCTTAGTTCCCCTCCCCCCCCCAAAAAAAAAAAAAATTAAAAAAACCCAAACAAATTGTACTTCATTACAGAAGTATCTCGGAAAGTCTTCAAACAGAAACCCAGTTCTCTAATTGCAAATGTTCCTCTCTACATGGAAATATTTTATGCCAATGATAATTCGTGTGGCTTTTAAAAAGAAGTTTCCATATTACAGCTGATACCCCTGAGTTTGATTCTGATTTCATTTCTTTCAACTAGAAGACTCTAAGTAGTACAATTGATTCTCAGATTGGAGACAGTAGTAAAAAGTGGGATAGTAGAGTTTAAAGTGGACAGTGAGGGAAATAAAGAGTGAAAAGAGAAGACAGAGGAGGAATAATCCCAATTAACTAAATTGTTAGCTATGGTTCTTATTTAAAACGAATTTATTTATCAGAAAGGAAGACAAGAAAGCCAAAAAGAGAATCAAAACTATAATATTATAAATGAATGCATACTGTTAATTAGTGAACAATGACTAAAGAAAGGACAAAAGTCAAACTATAAGAAACAAGAAATCACCTTAGTAGAACTTTAAAGCTAAGAACTTTTAAGTCAGAGCATAAGCCCACAGGAGATTAGAAGATTATCTGCCTGTCCTTGCAGCCACAAATATCCTAATTAGGAGGATGCTGTGGGGACCAGCTTCTCCCTGGGACCAGGATTATCAGGGCAGGATCTAGCAGCCAGGGTTTGTATATCCTATACTTTACTAGGTATTTCTAACAGTGACTTGTAAACATCAAAGAGGCAAGTTTGTTTATAACTGAAGTCAGTGTCCAAATGTATATCAGGATCAGATGTTGAGCACTTAAGTTTTTACTTTGAGAAAGGCATTTGACTACAAATTCTATTAGCATTAAGCAGCCCTAAAGGTTGATTGCATGTCTCAGATTAAGTGACTGTTCTTGCTTTTGCTGATATACAATAATTTCCTTTAGTAATTGCGTTCAAGTGTATTTACACCTGGTTGCATTCAGAATGTTTTTAATTGCATTTGGTATGTTTTACTTTAAGATTGGAAAGCAAATGGGCCGAACTGTGAGGTTGGTTTATGAACTGAAATTTGATAATAACTTATTCTTTCATTCTTTGCCTCAAGTGCAATACACTTAATTGGTTCCTAACCACTGAGTTGCAATCATGGTTTATGGCTTAGCTAGCAGTCTTTAAAGGTTTGATCCAACTTCATTTGCAACTTTCAGAACACAGCATTACATCAGTGAATATCATGAGTAAACGAGTGTGTCCTTTCACTTTTACCATTTGTTAGTGCTACAGTAAGACATAACAATCTCCTTTGCTCTTAGGGTTCACTCAGTCACTGCTGATAGATGATCTGTCATAGAACCCTGTGCTCTCTTGCTTTTTTGAGTCCAAAAATCTTTAAAGCTTGGTGCAGGGAGGCAGCGAGAGGAGCTTTGATGTCATAGTGTTCCAGAGTGGATCACTGAATCCCCGTATTTATGTCTTTTATTTCCTAGAGCTTTTGTTTAACAATCTTCATTTCATTTCCTCATTTTTTTATATGATAATAAAAGAAAAATGTTTATTTGGCATGAATTTTTCCATACATAGAATATATGACAATGGACATGAACAGATAAATCCATAAACTAACTGAATATATTTATAATTTGATAAGTACTGCAAATTACACAGCCATTCAATTTTCATTACTGATGTTCATACGCTTCCTGCTCTTTGATATATCCATTTATTCTCTTCTAGGGCCCACTAAAACAAACATTTTTGTTTTTAAAACAGCAAGACTGCAGCAGGTCTTTAAAATAGCTTAGCAAGCAGTATTTTGCTTATTGAAAATTTTACCTCCATTTAGAAAAGCACTCAAGAGCATGTTAAATCTCATCAGAATCTATATTTGGTTCTGTTAGATAATCAACGTGTACATTTAACATTACAGTCAACAGGACTTCAGCTTATGTTGAATTGTTTTCCCAAATCAGGGCCTCAGCAGGTCCATTTTTGACACATATACTAAAGGATAGGAGGTGAAAATAACAGATTTTGTCAGTGACACACATTTAACTCTTCCTCAAGAAACTTCAGTTAAGGTTTTGAAGACTAAGCTTGTAGTCATCATATTTAATTGTATTTAATTGTTTCTGCACAAATGCAAATAAACTCTATTATATCCTAAGAGATACTAAGTCTACTATTTCAATAAGTCTTCTTCTGGAAGACTAAGTTGTCTTATATTTCTTCTAAATGTGTCTGTCATTACTTGCAACAAGTAGATCTCCCAGCTAATTAGCAGGACAGTATCACGTTTCTATGCAGGAAGGCAGGAGCTGAGCCTCTCAGCATTGCCTAAGCAAACTTGCGCAGAAAGATTCAAGATGACTCTCACCATAGCAGCTTTGTGCTCCACAGGTGGAGTTCTATTTTCTTTTTAGACTGCTGCTTTATCTTTATCCTCCACTTCAGAAGGGTATTCTTAGTATATGAAGAATAATAATCTTTCATTTACAATACTACAAGTGAACATGGTGGGGATGAGGTGGGGGGTATTACCAGTATGGCAGTTTCTTTTTTGGTCATTCTGTTCCCAGATTCTGTCAACTTCATCGATATCCTTCAAGATATCAAGATCTTCTCCTTGTAATGCTGTGTATGTAGCCTGAGTTACATTCCTGAGAGCCTCTAACTGCTTAAACCTCATGCATTAATAATAATCCTCTAAGTCTAATAGCAAAAGCTATAAACATAATACCTCAAACTGTTAATTGAGTTATAATAGGCCTTGGTTCTGACTGCTCTCCATGATTAGACTATTCTCCTTTAGCTCCACCCACAGTATTGTATCCACCATAAAACTCAAAACCTTTATTTCTTTTCCAGTTAGATAAAATACACTGAAAAACTTCTGTCAGAAATTATCTGGATGCAAACGTGGACAGATTTTGTCTCTGAATATTTTACCTATGATGGAAATAAATGTAGCAGATGCTTTACATAGAAACAAAATAAAACATTATTTATTTATAAATAAATACAGCTGACATTAACTGTGGTTCCTATTGTCCAATAAACTGTTGTCAAATGGAAGCCTAGAATATGTGATATTTATTTTTAGATTTTGATAAAGCATATAGTATCCATTAGCAGATCAGTGTCACAGTAAAGATCTGTAATTTTAAAAATCTATAGTTTCCTCCCTAAATCTCCCATATATATTAAAATATATACAGTTTATTCAATTAAATTTAAGGGGGGAGGGAAAACACTATAAATGTGCACTCAGTGCTCTACATAATTTTTGAAAGCAACATTAATAAACTAGGAAACACTTTTATCTTTTCCATTCATATACTGTAGAATTATTCAACATTTCCTTAGGTTAAATACTAAGGTAAGAGCTTTAATACTTTGCATAATGCCTGTATCAATGACCTGATCATTCTATACAAATATTTAGATAGAAGCATACTAACTGCCTTATTTAATCCCATCAATCTTATTTTTCCCTTTTACAACTAACAATCTTTGTGCCAAAATAGTGTGTTCAGGGAATTAGCTGACAGCAGAAATTATCTGAAAAGTGTTTTTAAAACCATCTACGACCATTTTAAGTTTAAGAGAGTAGTTGCAATATTTATGCTAAACCAGCAGCCAAGTACTCTATATTACAGAAACTTTTCATATCACTGAGCATTGTCATAATTAGTCAGCTTTTGTTTTCAAAGAGGCTGAATTTTCCATCTCACACTTTTTATTTAACATTAAGTTGTTCTTCCTGGTAAGTTTTACTCCTGCTTCTGAGCTATCCAATTAATTTGAATTTGAGTTGGCATGAAGGCAGCATATCTTGCCAGCAGTTTCATGATGGGGATATACTCTATGTGGTATAGAGGAATCCCGACCACACACTGAGTCAAAAGAGATTGTTTCTTCCTCTCTCTCCAGGGGCTCAGAAACAGGAAGACTCTCAATGCAGATAAAGATAATGGCTGGGAAAAGATGGAAAGCTTGCAGTGTAACTAATAGAAAAAACAGTTGTAATCTCTCTCAAGCTAGAGATGCAGAGAAATGAGCCTACTTAGCACAGTAGTTTTACTGGACAATCAAGGATAGCATCCTTGCAACACTCTTGCTGAGAAACTATATGCTGAAGTGTCCTTCTCCAAGCAAACTAATATTGGTATGAAAAGTACTATCCCCTGCTACGCTGAAGAGGCAAAGAATATTCAATCCAAATACATCTGCAGAAGGAAGCCTTGTGCTTTCTATGTTCCAGAGAAAAGTAACATATGTGGTGCGATGACCCTGGCCAGCTGCCAGACCCCCACCCAGCCACTCTCTCACTCCCCCTTGTTAACCAGACAAGGGGAGATCACTGACCAGTTACTGTGATGGACAAAACATACTCGACTTGGGAAAATTAATTTAATTTATTAAATATTTTTAATTAAATACTTTTTAATTAAATAAATAATAAATAAATTTGGATGGTGAGAAACAAAGGCAAAACACCCTCCCTTCTTCCATGCCCCCTTCTTCCCGAGCTCAACTTCAGTCTTTCATTCCCAACTCCTCTACCTCCTCCCCTCTGTGCAGCACAGGGTATGGGGACTGGGGGCTGCGGTCAGTCCACACCAGCTCCTCTCTGCCGCTCCTTCCTCCTCTCGCTGCTCCCCGGCTCCAGCCTGGGGCCTTCCCGCGGGCTGCAGGGAAACACCCGCCCCAGCGGGGTCTCTGCCGGGGCCGCCGGGGCACCTCTGCCGGGGCGCCCGGAGCCCCTCCTCCCCTCCTCCCGCTCTCCCCTCGGGGCTCGCAGGGCTGTTTCTCACAGGGTTTCCCTCAGCCCTGGCTGCCGGGCAGCGTTTTGCCCTTCCTTACCCAGGCTGTCCCCGAGGCGCCCRCCCGTGGCTGAGGGGCTCAGCCGTGCCCTGTGGTGGGGCCCGTGGAGCCGGCTGGAACCGGCTGTGTCTGGCACTGGGCAGCCCCTACTGACTACTTCAGTTGGAAGGGACCTACAACGATCATCTAGTCCAACTGCCTGACCAATTCAGGTCTGACCAAAGTTAAAGCATGTTGTTAAGGGCATTGTCCAAATGCCTCTTGAACACTGACAGCCTTGGGGCATCGACCACCTCTCTAGGAAGAGACCACACTGTTCCGGTGTTTGACCACCTTATGGGTAAAAAATTGCCTCCTACTGTCCAGTCTAAACCTCCCCTGGCGCAGCTTTGAACCATTCCCACTCATCCTATCACTAGATACCAGTCAGAAGAGCTCAGCACCTCCCTCTCCACTTCCCCTCCTCAGGAAGCTGGAGAGGGCAATGAGGTCACCCCTCAGYCTCCTTTTCTCCAAACTAGACAAACCCAAAGTCCTTGGCCGCTCCTCATAGGACGTTCCTTCCAGCCCTTTCACCAGCTTTGTTGCCCTCCTCTGGATGCATTCAGGAGCCTTCACATCCTYCTTAAATTGTGGGGCCCCAAACTGCACATAAGACTCAAGCTGAGGCTGGACCAACTCTGAATACAGCAGGGTAATCACCTCTTTTGATCAGCTGGTTATACTGTGTTTGATGCACCCCAGGATGCCGTTTGCCCTCTTGGCTGCCAGGGCACACTGCTGACTCACATTGAGTCTGGTGTTGACCAGCACTCCCAGATCCCTTTCTGCAAGGCTGCTCTCCAGCCATTCGTCTCCCAATTTATACTCGTGCCTGGCATTACTCCATCCTAGGTGCAGAGTCCATCTATCTAGATCCCTCTGCAAGGCCTCTTGACCCTCAAGAGAGTCAACAGCACCTCCCGGTTTGGTATCATCAGCAAACTTGCTGGTGGTGCATTCAAATCCTGCATCCAGATCGTTGATAACTATACTGGACAGGACTGGCCCTAGAATTGAACCCTGGGGCACACCGCTGGTGACCGGTCACCAGCCAGATGTAGCCCCATTCACTACAAGCCTTTGAGCTCTGCCCTTCAGCCAGTTCTTCACCCAGCACACCATAAACCCACCCATCCCATGGCTGGACAGCTTGTCCAGAAGGATGCTGTGAGGGACAGTATCAAAAGCCTTACTAAAATCCAGAAAAACTACATCCACTGCGTTCCCTTCATCCAGGTGACCCTATCATAGAAGGATGTCAAATTAGTGAAACAGGACTTTCCTTTTGCGAACCCATGTTGTCTGTGCTTGATGATTGCATTATTCTTTAAATGCCTTTCAACCCAGTATAATTTTCTCCATAATTTTTCCAGGAACTGAGGTTAGACTAACAGGTCTGTAGTTCCCTGGGTCTTCCCTCATGTCCTTTTTGTAAATCGGAATAACACTGGCTAGCTTCCAGTCATCAGGGACCTCCCGTGACTCCCAAGACATTTGGTAGATGATAGAGAGGGGTCCTGCCATAACACCCGCAGGCTCCTTCAGAAGTCTGGGATGAATCCCATCAGGCCCCATGGACTTGTGAACATTCAGCTGATACAGCTGGTCCCTTACAAATTCAGTGTCCACAAATGGAAAGTCACTGTTCCTACTCTCATTGTCCTCCAATTCAGGGGACTGGTCAGCCCAAGGTCTATCAGTATTACTAGACTGAGGTAAAAAAAACATTGAATGCCTCTGCTTTTTCTTCATCCCTGTTAGTCAGATGATCATCTTCAACAAGTATCAGTCCAATGTTTTCTTTAGACCTCTTGCTATTAACGTACTTAAAAAAGTCCTTCTTGTTATCTGATATGACACTGGCCAGTTTCAACTCTAACTGAGCTTTGGCCTTTTGTGTCTTCTCCCTGCATAAACAAACCACAGCTCTGTACTCTTCCTGYGAAGCCTGACCTTGCTTTCAGAGATCATACAATTTCTTTTTCATCTTGAGCTCCCTGTTCAGCCAAGCTGATGTTCTGCCCTGCTTGCTTCACGTATAACACAGTGGAATTGCCTGCTCCTGTGGTTCTAAAAGGTGATTCTTAAGGACTGACCAACACTCATGGACTCCTAAGCCCTCAAAAGCAGATTCCCAGGCTACTCTGTTAAATAGCTCCCTGAGTAGCTTGAAGTTTGCTCTCCTGAAGTCCAGAGTAGGAACTCTGCTATCCTTTTTTCTCATTTCACTGAAAATTTTAAACTCTACCATTTCATGATCACTGTGGCCAAGACAGCCACCTACCATCACATGTCCCCCCATGAGTCCTTCTCTATTCACAATTAGCAAGTCTAGGAGGGCATCTTTCCTAGTTGGCGCACTGAGTACCTGTCACAAGAAGTTCTCTCCTACAAACCAAGAATTTCTAAGACCTGCTTGTCACAGCAGTATGATATTCCCAGTTGATGTCTGGGAAGTTGAAATCTCCCATAAGGACAAGGGCTACCAATCCAGAGTTTCTCCTCATTGCCTATGAAAATAATTCAGTGCTTACATCCTGTCTGGGCGACTGGTAGTAGACACCCACTACAACATCTCCTTTGTTTTCCATCCCCCTAATCCTCACCCAGAGGCTCTCAACCACATCACCACTAACYGTAAGGGCTGTGCAATCAAACCTCTCCCTTATGTATAGTGTGACACCTCCACCTCGTCTACCCTGCCTATCCCTCCTGAACAGCCTGTAGCCCTCCATCCCAGCACTCCAATTGTGGGACTCATTCCACCAAGTTTCACTAATACCAATGATATCGTAGCTCTGAGAGCTGACCGACGCTTCCAGTTCATCCTGTTTGTTTCTCATACTGCATGTGGTGGTGTACAAGCATTTCAGATATGCTCCTGATGCCCCTGTGCTCCCAGGAGCAGTGTAAATGTTCCCACTAGCATTGACACCCCCTGGCGATGCCATGCGAACCCTTGGCTTACCTACTGCAATCCTGTTGGCATCCCCTTCCCCCATCGATTCTAGTAATGTATCTATGACACTTCTGAAAYTGAGTTCAGTTGAGAGACATTTAGTTGAGTAACAACTCTCCCTGTATCCCAAATCTTGTAATTAAGGTTCATATACCTTATCCAACAAGAGAGATCCTGTCAGGATAGTAAAGCCTTATGTGAACAGAGACAGATTCACAAAAAAAAATCCCGTAATACCTACTTGCGTCATGTGAGCCTGGTTGACTTACTCAGCAGACATTCAGACTGGAAAACTCTCTTTTCCTTTCTGAAACTGCAGATTCACTGTAAAATAAAAGTGTTAATGGATGTTTGTTTAGTGGGAGATATTATGCATGCCAAACCAATTAATTTTAAAGTTCTATAAAAGATCCTTTGTTCATTTTTCCTTCTCTTTCTGGCCTTCAAATGTGGGTGAGAGCAAATAAAAAGCATGACAAGATACTGTCTGGTTGATTTTATCGTACTGTAAGGGTTACAGCTATCTGAAGCAACCTTTGTGTTTCACTTAACATTCATCAGTACCTGTTTTATAGGAAAAATTCATTAAAAAAAATAAAAAGCTAATGATGTGATTGCTTGCACTACTCTAACTTAACCAATCAGAGTCTGGTTCTTAATCTCAACAAATTTATTGCTAAAGCCGGAAATAACCCCTTAGTGATCCCCTTTCTTGTTCTTGAACTGACATAGATTCCGGCATCTGTCAAAGGGCTGATCTGGAGATAGAAAGTAAACAGGTGAACTGAAGTGCTAAGACCAATGAACACAGTAAGAATACTGTTGCTGACTACTATTTCAGAGAATAACAGAAAGCTTCAAAATGTGTCATATGCCACAAAGTTCTAGGGAAAAATGACAGTGAAATACATATTACAATTTGCAGCATCTCAGCTTGTTCAATATGTGCAGCAGTGAATACAGCAATACAAGAATGTAATCTGAAGTTTAGTTACTCCTTCAGAACAGATCCAGATCCTTTTGAGTTTCTTTTGAGGGAAAATCATAGCCAAATATTTTTTAGATAATAAAGATTTTACACCTTAAAAAATCCACCTGACACAGAGAACAAATACTGTACTTTCAATAAGCATAGACTTTTTACTTTTTCTGCAAAGCAAAATAATTCTCTTTCTCTCCTATATTTCAGAACTGATGAGGTGTGATCATCAAATAGATGGTCACTACTTTAAAAATGAATCGATGATATAAAAGATTATATGATCTAAGCTGATTGCAAATATGAAGGTGCTAATTCAATCCATGGTGGAAAAACCATCCTCTTGCACAGAGGTAAGTTAACATAAAAGACTAGCATCAATGGTGAATGCTGTCTCAGAAATAAATTGAATGAAAATATGAAAAATTCAGTATTTACTAATATTAGAATTTAAGATAACTTAAAAGATGCATATGTAACATTTCTTTGATGATTTTCAAAAGAAAGATAAAGCACATATTTTAATCATCACAACTTCCATATTTTCTTTCTTCAAAAAGCACAAATAAAAGTGTTGCCCTAAAAATTATCGCTGAACCAAACCTCTATATCTCACAAATTCTGCAACCCACTTACTGTTTCAAGCACTGCTGAAGTTTTATCATTTTTTATTAATCATTGTGCACACAGAGAACTATGAAGAGTGAGCACATACTACATTACAAATAGATAAACTGCTCTGAAAATTACTTTCCTGACCATCGCTTCAAATTTTGAGAATAGCTAAAATCCAACCTCTAAAGTAAAAGAGGATTTGATGGAGTTGGAACAAGATCAAACTTCAGAAATCAGTAGCAGTTTCAGTATCAGCAAGTATGATAGGGGTAATTATTTGAGCTAATATTTCTGAAGAAACTGGAACAAAAATATTGGTAAGTATCAGTCCTATAAGTACATTTTCAGAATGTGTAATTTTTGGATGCAGATTAACAAAGCATTTACCATCATACTTCCTTTTTACAGTATACCTYGACTGGACATTCTCTATAGCTCTGTAGAAGACACCTTATGAACCATATCTGCTTCTTTCAGCACAAAATAAAATAAGACAAAAACTTGATGCCATCATATTTAGTGAATTTGAAAGCCAAAAATATAGTAAATCTAGGYGAGACAAAGTATCAGATTCAAAAACTCAGTTTAGCTGAGATCTCAATGCAACAGGTCAAAGGCACCTGAGCATGAGTCAGCACCATTAAATTACTTTCAGGTAATCTTGTTAATGGGAAATAAAGATATCGGATGTGGAGGAAACTTAAATATCATCAAAATAAATTATAGAAAGATGATATTGGAAGGAGGGTAAGTGAAACAGTATTTCTAGAACAGTTTGGGTTTCTTTAGTGGAGGGATTCACATGTGAAGGGTGAGTCTGTAGATCACACAGTGTCAATATCTATACTATATTTTAAAAGCACCTTCAGATGGTGCTATTGTTTGTCATTTACCACAGCATTGCAAGCCTTTGAGCAACTAGACTTTTTATTATACAGTATGAACACACAACTGCTGCAGCTTTTAGCTAGAAGTAAACAAAGAGCTCCTGCAAAACATTTATGTTTATATAGCATTATACACATACACACCATCATTTGAAATGGAAGTACAATATCAAACACATTTGTTCTGCAGGTTTATACTAGGAACTAGTGTTAGTCTGGCATTCCAAGAAGTATTGGTGTCATACAGCTCTGCATACGAACCTTTTTGAACCAATGATGTGCTCTGTGTGCAGGTATACATGCCGTAAACTTTTTCTTTGGTATATGCATGTATCCAGCTGCTATTTCCAAAATTTACATTAAAATTAGATTATTACTCTAGTTCTGTAACATGCATGAAAGTGAATGTCAAAACAAACAATTAATAAATTCTAGTTCTGTGACATTTTTTCTTGCTTTCTACATCTCACTGAACACAAAGTCTACACTTAAAGGAAGGCAATCTCATTAATGCCACTTACAAGTAGGACTTAGCATGTTGCCCTTAATCAGGCTAGATTCTTTAAAAGATTAGCATGCAGCAATATATAACTCTGAAAAAAGTGAATGTCTAATTAAAAAAAAATAAAAAGGCAAATATGAAAGTGCTACATTATTTGTACATCAAAGTCTTTATCATCCTTTGAAAAGAGAACATACTTCTCATAAACTTTTTTTCCTCTAGGTCTATCTTTCCTTTTTTTATCAAATATATACATCTGAATCAGAATCTATTTTACCAAAAGTGTGCTTCGCAACCAGTACATTACTCAGTATTTTTCTCAAATTAATAATAAAAACAAATAAATGCTAAAAAAAAAAAAATAGTGTGTGATAGGGAGGTGGTTTCATTGGAATTTCAAAAGGACAGAGTTTATATCTATATCTGGAAATATTTTATAGTGGTGGAACAGACACTTCATTCCACTAAGGCTTTAAACAAGCAAAATAAATGGGATTTTGTTTGATTTAGGTTTTGGTTTTGGTTTTGTTTTTTCCATACAACAGGCAGCAGATTCGTGGAACCCATTGCTGAGAGAAGGTGATGGATGGAAGAAGTTTATACTGGTTGTGGAGGGGATTACACAAATACACGGAAGATAGGAGGCATACAGAACCTAGGTCCCTAGAACCTTTTCCTAAAGTTTGGTGTCATGTACACCCCCCACCAAATATGAAGAACACAAGGACAATTGCCAACATTATAGTCTAAGATTATATATTACTGTTAGCAATTCACCTGTTTTGTCCTAGAATTCCTAGAAAGCCTGTTGTGTTGTCCAGGTGAATGCCACCCAGTCTTAGTGGCATGGGTACCCATTACCATGGGTAGTGGTAAATCTACTTATTTGTAACTCTTCCAAGTCTGTTACTTCAATTTCAGATTCTCTGGTGAGTCCCCTTCATGAAAAGGTTCTGGTATGGCAATCTCCCCATCTTTTTCATGATGAATACTCCTGTAAAGAATTAATTTACCTTTTCTGCGGTGTCATTATCCTTTCCAGGAATTCCTTTTGTGTTCTCTGTCCATAGACCTTACAGATTCTGGGATGCTTCTTTTTCCTCAGGAAAAGTCTCAGGAAGTTAATACTAGTTTTGATTTCCTAACTTAGCTTTTCATCAAACTCTTTTTTGGCCTAACTGTGTTTACATTTTTATCTATCAGATTTCACAATCCTTTTCTTTGTTGGGATGCTTCTTACTACTACTAACCTTTCCCTTTGGTGTTTAGCCATGTTGACCTCCTTTTACACTTTCTCAAGCATTTCATAATAGGTGGTGTGAACTGGCACTGTGTTACCAGTATGGTCTTCTTCAACAGTTTCTGCACTGCCTGCAAGCATGTAATTCTCTGAAGCAGCTGTTGTCCCCTCTAGCTTCCTTTTAACAAGAGTTCTTATCTTCGCCTAGTTCTCCTTGTTAAAATTTAGCAGTGAATTCTTTGGCTCTTGATACTCCTGTAGGGATGCTGAATGTAAGTACCTTATGGTTGCTCTTACAGGTGGTGCTTCCACAGTGAGATTTTGAACCAGATCCTGCACTTTGCTGAGTTAAATAACGGGTTGTTTTTCTTTCTTTGGGCTTGCAAGCCAGCTACTCTTGTTAAATTACTGATATCACCTAAAAATGTAATCTGTGGTTCGTGTTGTGATTTGGCCTTTGTCCATAGAGTAATTAAGTCACCTATTTATTTCTTACTCACTCTGACCTCTCTCAGGACATAGCAGTCAGTCTCACCTCTCTAGTTGTTTGGGTGGCAATATTTAAGCCTGGGATTTCAGTTCATGAAGATTCTGATACTTGAAGTGGTAACTTTATGAATTTGGCTTAATTCTAGGAACTCTTAAATGTATACTTCTACTCCACCACCAGTATGTTTTATGCTATAATTCCTATATGTTTTGTAGCCTGATTTTATACTGTCCTGTTATTATCATTTTCCTTCCATCAAGTTCCTGATTTCAGCATTGCCTTCATTTAAGGCATAATGTACTAGTTTTCTTATCTTAGTTCTTAACCTTCTAACATTTGTATAAAAGCAGGCATATAACACTTCTTGTCTCAAAAATCTTTTTAAATGGCACTTATTTTACACTTGTCTATTTGATTATTTGTATGCTCTGACCTACCCTTCACCTGAAGATACAGAATTATCATTACTTCCTCTTTGGGACATTCTCCTCAGCTGTGTGATGTCTGACTGTGCAATCCTCTGTGCAGAACTTTACTAACAATTACTTAAACAGGCTGCTGCTTTGCTGGGAATTCCCCAACTTCTGATGAAGCTGACACCTTCCTCTTTATACTACCTTTCTGCCAAGCATTAGAACCTTACCCCTGCCTTTCTTCTTGGTCCAGTTTGGAACTGTTGGATCATTTTGGAGAACAGTATTGTTAAAGCTCAGGGAGCTTAAAAGTGATAACTCACACTGAAATAGACTTCAGTTCTGATCAATAGGTCTGACCAGCTGACCAATAGGTCAACTTTATAGATATCTAGGTTCCACTGATTGTACTGATTACCTCTCCATTGACTACAAAGGGAGCTAAGATGTATGTTAATATGTGGACACCTATGCGTAGACACCAAAAATTTAGCTGTTTTAATCTTGAAATGAATCTAATCTTCAGATTCTCCCAGCTCCAGCTTCTCTGGAATATTTTGTCCATGATCAGTAGCTCTCCAAACAAGGACTAATCTATTTTTTTCCCCAACTTCCATGCTGTCAGTGTGACTTTTCCTGAAGGGAACATAACACAGACTTAGAGCTAGTAAACAAATTGATACTGTGCACCATGATTATAAAATGATGAAGATTCTGGAGTGTTGATCTTTATGAAAGGTGAGAAAAAGGGCTTGCAAATACATTTTCGTTATTGTGTTTTGCAAATTTTAGCTAGGAATGACACAAAGAAACACGCAGAATATGACACAAGTGTAGCACAGGAGGTGTACTGCAAGTTACTAAGGGACCTTATTACTTGATCAAAACCAGGAACAGGATACAATTTTTTTCCTGAAAATTTTAGAGATTAAAATTGTCCTTTAACAAGCAAATGCCAAATCATTTTATTCAAATCTAAAATCACTTCCATGGTGATGTCAAGAGCACTACAGATTCATTTTATGTATGAGACTTAGTCTTTATATCAACACATTATGCTAAAGGATTCTGATATTATAATTGTAGATGGTTTCCACAGATACATGGAAGAAGACTGGCACATTATGGTAAATATTGAATTACACTGAGAATGCACTGAGGTGTAAATTTTCAGATGACAACATCTATTTTAAAGATTTGCAGAGAGGAAGGACAAAGAGAAGTTTTTTATAAAATAATAAACTCATGGATGAGATAATATGTTGAGCAGAAAATGAAAATAAAATGTTTCCACTTTCAGTACCTTTTTTTTCCCCGCTGAATTGAAAGACACTCAAGTTCTAGTCCTCACTGTCCCACCAAATTGCCATGCCTCTGTTTGCCACAAATGAGACGTGGAGAAAAATATTATTTTAGTTTAGCACAAAGAGATCTGCAGTGAAAAGCATAACCCAATGGCCAGTATTATTCTGGATGCCATTTGCTTTCCAACCTAAACCTGATTCAAAAGAAGGGAACAAACAACAACAATAATATCTTTTCAGTATAGTTTAGCTTTTGTGTTTTTCTAACCCTTTTCTTTTGAATGATTATTGTAATACTGTTATTCATAACTGATTTTCCAACCTTTTCTTAATCGTTTGTGTATTTGATTCTAAACCAGATTTCAAATAAAACAGTATTAGAGGTACCATAAGCCTCAAAGGGCTTTGGAAAGAGCCCCTTATGTCTAAGTTCTCAAAGTGATTTCATGGAAAGAACAATAATGGACAAACATCAATATACATATACATGCACAACTTAAAATTTTAAGCAGAAAGAAAAGAATCATGTCATACATTTCACTTCAACCAACCCTCTTGAAAGTAAAAATGGAACTGTATATAAAAAACACAATTCATATTGTAAATATTCAATGAATAATTCAATTTTAAATTTCTGTTTAAAAAAAATATTGCAAAAACCATTCTTTTCCATTAGGCAAGTGTTACTGTATCTGTTTTCTACAGAAAGGAACATTCTAAAGTAATGGTATGATACCTTAGATTAAGGAAAGGATTTTGTACTACCTAACACAGATGGGGCTTAGTCCTCTCCCAAATGTCCTATATTCCCTGGAATTCAAATCTTTGCCCTGACACTGGCTCACAGCAATTATGCAAGAATGAATCTGCATTGGAACACAGGTGTCCTTAGAAATCATTCTGTGATAACACTTTAAAAGAATGCTGAAATGCATTTGTATCTTCAATACAGCTTCATTAAGGTAAAAAAAACCAAACATTTATCTATCTGGAAATAGTGTGCTTTTTCTCAAATCATCTAATCACATCATGTCATCCGATCACCTGCAATTCATACATAGAAGACAATTAAAATGAATTATTTAGAAATGTTGTGTGCTATGTGAACATACAATCCTCTTTCTTCCAGTAGGTCTCCCTACAAAAATATATACTTAGTATAGAATGCTATGGAATAAATGTCTATCACTAACACCAGTATCTTTTTTTCACACTTTTGAAAGCACTGAACTGTTGAGCATTTACATTAGTGCAGCATTCATTTCTACAGAGGGTGAGAGGCCTCAGAAAGAGATTAAATGGGACATTACTTATTTACTGCATACCCTTACATGTAATCCAACTTCTACCTGAAAAGATAACAGATAAACAAATACTGAAGAAACTGAAGAAACTTTATACCATTGCCACATGTTAGTACTACTTGATTGTCCACTGGAAGTCATGAAAAAAGGTTACAGCACACAGTACACTGTGAATAGTGTAGCATCAACTGCTGATTGTCAAGAGAAAATAAATTTTTCAAAGTCTGTTTTATTTCTGGATTTTGTTGAAATCTTTCTTAATTGCTTATGAAAAGGTTGCACCAAAAAGACTGACTGCATTTTGTGGGTAATCAGCAAGAGTCAAAATCCATCTCCTATTGCTTTGAATGAAAGCCAGAGCTAAGAAAATGTTTAACCCCACAGGTGATACTGCAAAGTATACAGCATCCTGGCTCAGTCACAGAAGATCAGATTTTATAACTTTATGTTGGAGGAGATATTAAATAAAGCAAACAAGTCACTAACTGTGTGTCCTCATCAATATGGAAGCAGCTCATGAAATTTAACTATTGGTTTGAATTATTGATTTCTTGCTTAGATTAACCAACTTCTCCATAATGACTTTTGCTGTCAATAGAAATAGAAGTAAAATCACCAACCTTTTTTTCTTAATCTAGATAACATTTGTCTCTCCTCCTTTAAAATGAATACATTTCAAATAAAACTAGGAAAAAAAGACAACTCAGCACATCATACTTTTTTTTTTTTTTTTGAGCTGCTCCATGGGATCTTGTAAATATTTCCTGCTAGCCTTGAGGTTTAATTTTCATTTTTTCTATGGATTCATTCTTCAAAGTGATTCTAATGTACAGACTCACTGTGAAGAGCAAGCCTGTTGGGAGGAAAGAAAACTGCTGGTGAGCTTTAAGCCGAAACACTTGGTGGTTCTGAACCAACAGGGAAAGGATTTTGCTCTAAGTCTGTTAACGAATGCTACAGTATGCTTTTTTAAACAATCCATTTCCTTCCGTATTCATCCAGTCTTCTATTCATACAATTGCTCATGTGCCCTAATGTTATTTTAGGTGATGTCTATACCTTAGGAGAATACACTTTATGTTGGAGGAGATATTAAATAAAGTAAACAAGTCACTAACTGTGTGTCCTCATCAATACGGAAGCAGCTCATGAAATTTAACTATTGGTTTGAATTATTGATTTTTTGCTTAGATTAACCAACTTCTCCATAATCACTTGTAAAACTAATACATTATAATTAGAGGACGAGATAAGTAATGGAGATTGGTCTCATCAAATAATTATGCTTCTCAGTTTGAAAGATATTAAAGTAATGTTTTTCCCACCTAATGGGTGACAAAAGAGATAATTTATAATAATATATTTCTCATTTGCAGTTGTTTCATTATGTAAAGAAGAATTATTCACACATTCTCCCATGTGTGTGAAAGGAACAAATTCTCTTCTGTTTAATCAGAGTTTATCCAGATAATCTGTAACTGCAGCATGAAATAGGAAGCCTTCCAGTAAGAAGCATCTTATTTCAAAACTCCGTTTTCCAGTAGATGTTTATAGTTTTCTATATTCTGTGTGGAATGGCATCCATAGAAAGACTGATTTCTCTTTCCTGCTTGTTGATTTACTATCCTCTATTGGCTTCTTGATTCACTGTTCCATSTTGATTGTCAGAGCAAAGTGTCATCACTGGAAAAAAGAACAAATAGGACAAATGTTTTTATCTTGACTGGCACAATGTAGCTGTAATGCTACTTTGGCACTACTGGAAAACAAATGCAGTACCCTATATCCAATTAATCCAAACTTGACCTTGTCTATCAAGCAAACTATTAACAGAGGTGCACAGTTTTAAGTTGGATTTATAGATGTAATACAAGTATAAGACATAATAATATATAAATTATAAAATTATAAATTATATTCTTATGCTCATATATAGGATCCTATAGAAATTTCATAGATTTAGTAAAAAATTGGCTCCATTAAAAAAAATCTGACAAAGTACACACAGATTTTATTCAAGATTTCAAAATTAAACCTGATATTAAAAAGCATGTAGTTCCTAACATACAGAAAGTAGAACTTTGCATCAATTTTAAAAAGGGACCTTATATGTAAAGCCTTAGAGCAATGGAGAAGCCAAAACTTCCTTGATAAGTTAGTTAATGGATGGAAAACATCAATATGAGAGATGAGTGAAAAAATCCTAAAATTTAAAAAACAGTTATTACTTTTCAAGCAGGATTCAATATTATATYTTTCTAATTTTCCAGTGTTTTCACCATTCCTGTCACATTGTCAAATGGAAAGGAGTAAACAAGAGAACATGAGGAATTAAAGAAGGAACAGAAGAGAAAGCTGTGTTTAATTTCTAAATGTTGTTGCATAAAGAAAAAAAAACAAACCAAGCCAAAACAAAACTCAGACCAAAAGTTTCCCCAAAAAAGCTTGAGCAAAGTGGAACATTTTCAAGAACCTTTTTTCTTTTCCAAAAACTGCTCCAATAGTACATTTTTACAATGATCAATTCTTTTCCTTTTTTGAGTTTGTTTAAGTATCTTGGAGTTCAGTCAGTTGGAATTCATAGCTATGTTCTAGACCACTGAGATAACCTTTTTCACTCTTTCATGAAAAATACTTGTAATTCAAGCTCAACCTGAATATAAGAATATAAGTTCACTTCTAAGAAGGGTGTCACTTCTTGACCAAAGCAGCATATCATAAATGCATGGTGCATGGTACAAACATTGATATATTAATAGATATGCAGTATAATTAGACAGGTTTTATAGTAAACCAAATTATAGTACTACAGGCTTTAATTTTTTACACTTCTATAAGGAGACATTACATTTATAATTTTAATCTGAAAGTAGTTAATTAGAAAACAACAAATTAATTATCTTTAAAGAATTTACCCTGAGATCATGCGCCAAGCTTCTGATAATACTGACTTGTTATTTCATATTTTGAATTAACATAACTATTGATAGTCTAGATTTTTCTATTTTGCATATGCATACAACACTGTAGGGTGATAGTATAAAGTATCTGTGTTGTGCTAGATTGGAAAAAACAGAGACTTCATTCAGCGTGGGAATGGAATCAGATCTGCTCTTTTACATGAGATAGAAGAGAAATATTGAAAAAATGGTATCTGCTGACAGGTACTGAACGCAAGTTTTACAGAGTGTAAGGTGAAACATAAAAAAAAAAAAAAAAGGCACAAATAGAGAGAGACACCAAGATTAACAAATCGATGTTCTGTATCAGCAATAGGACAGTGACTACGGTTAGTAATGGTTCTTTACTTTATGGACTAGTAAAGCTAGCAAAAATGAGCCTGAAAAGGGCCTAAAAGTGTTGAATGTTTCTTYGCAATGCAAGCCTTCATCAGTCTTAAATAAAAAGGTCAGTTTAAATCAGACAGTTTTTGCAATTAACTGCATTATCAGAGAAAGAGGGCATTAATAAAATATTAGAGACAAAGGATAAGATTTCTACTTTGATAGAAAAAGAAAGGTCAGAGATTATTTATGAAAGCCTCCAATTTAGCCAAGTATTCTCTAACTTGCCCTTTCTTTACTTAAGTTTTATCTTACTCCATTGTAGCTGCGTTTATTGTGATTGTCATCTGAATATTTTATGAAAACAATCAGTATAAAACCATCAAAGTTATCTGTTGGACCTGACAAATTCTGTTCTAGATACATGCAGATCTAGCTGTAGCAATCTTAGATTTGCTAACAGTTATCTTTAATAGTGCATTATATTGAAAGACAGGACAAAGATAAACTGGGGTCTTCATGAAAAAAAGGGAAAGAACTGTAAATTAGTCAAATTACCTTCAGGCCTCAGAGAAATACTGAAGCAAATTAAACCATTTGCATGTATCTCCAAGAAACAATCACCATGAACTGAAAAGAACAAATTGCGTATGTATTTTTTTTCCTTTCTCTGTAATGTGATAACATGTGTTGTGAACAGAACAGAAGCAACAGCTAAAATATCTGGGATGTAACAAAACTTTGACATTCCTTTGCATTCTATTTTCCTAAGCAAGCTAGGAAAACAATCTCTAGRTTATTTACTAAGAAGTGGCCACAGAGGTGGATAGAGTGAAATTATCTTTGTTCACTGTCCAACRAAAAAGATACAAAGAACAGGGTTTCACTGGCATCTGATCTGGATCTATCAGTAATGCTCTTAAAAATGATCCAATTGAAATAAACAGAAACTATATTTAGGAAGTCAAAACTGAATTCAGGGGTATTCCTAAGCTAGATTTGAATTGACCAAGTCAGAGATTGTCAGTAAACATGCTTACTTGTAGAGAGACACAAGTATGGAGCAGTTCTTCAGAAAAAGATCTGTGGTTATAACAGATCACTAGATGGATATGAGTCAATGATGACATCCTGTTATTAAATACATGTGTGTATATATATATATATGAATGCATAAATAAGAAATACAGAAGATAATTAGTTGATAGCTTTGGTTGAAATACTGTTATTTCTCTACACTGCAGCTCAAGAAATTAGCAACATAATGAGTGCAGACGAAAAAGCTTAGCAAAGATCTAGAAATAAYGGTCTACAAGGAAGGACTGAAAATATTTCAGTGCTTAGTTTAAAAAGGAGAAGACAGGTGTTAGGGATACAATAACTGTTCTCAGATGCATAAAAACCTTTAAAGGGAATAATCTACAGTGAATGCAGATAAGTAAAAATATAATGAGTTTGAGCTGCAAAAAGAAGGACTTAGGTTAGACATTTGGAGAAGCTTTCTAGTCATGACAATAGTAAAACTTTGGAATAAGTTGCCTGGGGAGTCATCATAATTTAAGAACTTGCAAGAGTTAAAATTATTTAAGTATAATTCATCCTTCTTTGAGGCATGCAGAATTATATAGATGACTTCTTGAGATCTCTTTACAGACATTTATTCTGAGATAGTGATAAACATGAATAAATATAATTATAATAAGTGATAGAATCATCCTCACTGCCAGAGCCATTCCTCTCTAATTTCTATCAAAGTTTCTCTCTGTCACATTTTTTTTTTACCCATTATTTCATATAAAGCCACCAAGGTGAAAAGTGCTACTGTCATAAACTAGGTAGCTTGGCAGGCATTTTAAAGAGGAAACAACAGAACCATGAAAAATAAGCAGATAACTAGGTAAGCACCAAGGAGAATAATAGTATTAAACTTTTTATAACTGTAGTATGAGTTAAAAGCAACTCTAAACACCAGATCAGTGTATTCAGGACAAACACAAGCTTGGCTTAGTCTTTATGCAGGAAAAGCAAAAGATACACCAGCATAATCCTGAACTAAGAAGATCTTTCTCTCAGGAGCCTCTGGCCAGCTGCAAAGTCAGGTGCCTGTGAACTACATCACTATATACGAAACCTTAAAACTGAAGCTATTGCTTCAATCCTATCAAATTTAGAAAGGATAATTAGCTGAAATGCAGCTCTAAGAGTATGAGGGTACATCTTTTGAACTGAAGGAGTCTTCATTGGAGAGTCTCAGCATGCAAAGAATGTGAAACACCTCCTTGCATTTCTTGGCATACCATTGGGCAGGGAGAGTGGGAGACTGGGAAAAAATCGCCTTTATCTGCAGGGTGATTTCTCAGTCCTGCTTTACTAAATTGAGAGAAGACACAACTAAACCCACTAGAGGGCAACACACATTTTTCTTTTGTGACTGCCACAGTGCTGGAACTGCCACCTTTAGACAGGAATAGTAATTTCTCTCAGTGAAAGAAAGAATGTTTTGATCAAATACATATCTTAGATCTATTTGCAGGATTTGTAAGAAACAATGCATGAGTCTAACCAATCCCTGAAAAAGACCAAGCACATTCCTGTCTATCATGAGAATACCCTGCAGTGAGTTTCCAGCAACAAGATGCACAGGTTTGGTCACTCAATGTTCAAATCAGGGCTCATAGCAAGAGTGGTCTACCTGACTTCAAATGGCATGGTGATAAACCAGAAATACACCTGTGACTAGGCAGGTGTATTTAAAGCTTTTTAACTCTTAATCAAAGACACTCAGTACTTTGTACAAATTTTGAAGACAGACTTATTGGACTTSCTCAGCTAGCTTGTCTGGGCAAGTTTGTGACTTGACTCTGTGTCAGCTCTATCTGCAGGAAAAGAGTACTTCCAGTAATGGTGCACAGCAGTCTGGAGGCCTGTCATTAAGATCTGTATCAGGAAAAACTGTTCATGCATACTTAGGATGCAGGGTTCTTTTTAACTGAAATGTCAACATAACTATTTTAGTAGAAAAGCTACAGCTTTACCCACTGTCAGAATGTGTAAACTGCAAGCAAACGAGGGTAGGAGAAGTCTAACATAGAATATTCTTCTTGTACATCCATGGACAACTTTACTGGGGGTAAGAAGCTGGTTTATGTCACAAAGTGTAGAAAACATACCTTTCTTCCCTCTCATCTCATATGGAAATGCTACAATCTCATCTGTATGATCTTTCTGTAATTAATGTATAATATGTAACTGATTATATCAAAGTAATTGATCACAAAAGTATATTCTATCTAGAACATCATCTACTGGGTGAGATGATATTACATGTAAAGAATAATAATATTTTCTCTTCATCATATTAGTAAAGATAACTGTCTTTCAGAACTGGAAAGGAAGTTTCTCTTGGTGCCACGCTGAAAAGAAATTGAATCAATCATGCTGAACTAGAGAGAATAAAGAATAACATTGCTTGAAATCTTAATTTCTACAGTTTTCTATTGCACATAGACATCAAAATAAGCTTTATTTCAAATCTTGAAACTGGAAAAAACTTGGGGCTGATTCTTTTTTAAAATAAAGTCACTACTGTGACAATGTAATATAGAGGTCTTTGGTATACGTAAACATACATATACCATCTATCACTTATAGAAACTTATAGAAACAAAATGCAGCTGCACTTTCTAGGTGATGGTGAATAAAATACCAAACCTTTTCTCATAAATGTACACTAAATTGCCAAAGGGTTGTTTCTGAGATAGAAACATTTTTTGGAAAAAAGGAAAAAATACATGAGTAGAGTGAGAACATTTTTTTTTCCTAGTAAGTTAATTAGTGGTAAAAAATAAGTTTAAAATGGCTTCCTACAGTGTTTAAGAGCTGTAATTGAGGACAGAGCTTGGCTTTATTTAGTCACTGAAAAGAAAAAGCAACAAACTTGCAAAAAGGAATTTAAAAAAAGATTAAATATGTAGCATGCAGATTTCACTCACATCTGTTTATTCATTTTCATCTTATGCTTTAAACTCCATTATAAGTTGAAGATAAAATTCACCCATCTGTTTTAATATGAATGATTCAGTTCTTTGTAACAACTGTATGCAAGCTGATACACATAAATTGCTAAGCATATTGGGAATTAAAGCACTATATTATATGCAGTTAAACCTATTTTGAGGTTCTACTTCTGCTATTGACTCTTCTGGAAATGTGCATTATTCATCGAGCAAAATTTTAAAAATCAATTAAATAGAGCTGCCAAAATCATTGTTTATGCTATATGTTGGTCTAATTCAATATGCAGACAAAGCTGAAAAACTGAATTAGTTTTAGATAGAAATAGAAAATCAACTTCTACCACCACATTCCTAACTAGCAATACAGGTAACAGTTTATAGTCTCATATGATTTTTAAGCAGAACTACTAAGAAGCCATTTCATCCTTTTTGTCTTCCTTTTCGGCTGTTCATAAATTAATTCCCACGTTAATCCCTTAATCACCGGCCTTTCGTGTTGTCATGCTAAAAACAGATCATGTCAAGCTGAGGATATGATGATTACTGGCTCTGGAAGAGCTTTGATTTAAATTAATTTAATATCAAATACCAGGCAACTTGTCTGAGTGGCAGCAGGTTTGAAACTGATTGTGTGATGATACACATTTTTTACTTTTTTTTCCTTTATAAAGCAGATCTCTAATTGTTGCTGCTGCACATAACCAATATACAGAGTAATGTTTCTTCATGCTGCTGACATTGATATGACAATCCACAGCACTCTGATGATGTGAATTGCTATTTAGAATTTAATTCCCACACAATAAAAATCAGACCAAGATGACAGACTTTTTAAAAATTGCCCAACAAATCTTCTCTGAATACTGTGTGCCCTTTTACTGTATATAGCACATAACCTCAGAGCGTTCTGGGAAGAGATACTGTTTTCTAATGCTAAAGCATCTAACAGTTAAGAGAAGCTGCTTTTGCTGACACCTGTTGAGAGAATAGAGATAACCTTGAGTATTTCTCTCAAAAGGTGGAGAAAATCAACATTGTGAGAAAACTAAGATAGAAATAGATTAATTTCTGCATATTTTATGTTTTGTGCCTACTTAGCATKCCTTAAATTTAAGCACCATGTACAAACAACAAAACAAAGCTATTACCATGTTAGATAAAATTCTATGCTCATCTAATTCAATACTTTGTTTCCAACAAATAAATCTGTTGATAACCTGACTCTGATACTAATTTCTTTTAATACTAAAACAAAACCAAAAAAGCTAATTGATATCTTAAAGGATAGTTAATATCTCTTCCAAAAATGCAATTAATTGTTCTGAATAGCCAATGGAAATAACAGCTTACTAACAAGAGCTTACTTTCTGGCTGGCATCTTGACACTTAAAGCTAAAATAATGAAAAGCAAACAATTCTAGAGTTAATTCTTGTCAAAGCAATTAGAATTCACTAAGCAAAGGATGCTATCTAGTCCAAACTGAAAGATAAAGGAAGCAGATACTGGACAGATGTTTTGGTAATAAATCCAAAATAATACAAGGAGTACAGGAGATAGAAAGTAGGAGACACATGTCAGAAAGTGATGAAGTAGAACTCAAAATTCAAATCTTTGGGCAGCGTACAGAGCTGTTCACGTTGGACCAACCATCATGAGCTGAACTACGGTCAAGCATTTGGAGAAAAAAGCAATTAGAAAGACTATCATTTGAAAGAGTTTGCAAGCCTCACTAAGTTTGTACAAAGCAAAAAAGATTTTTTGCAGAAAAAAAAAGATTAGGCTACCACCCTTAAAGATAACAGGACATATCATAACTTTGCATTAAAATACTGACATCAATGAAGACTTTTCTCAGGCTACATACCAGCTCTAGGCTCTCCAGAAAATAGTATCAAATCCATTTCTTTCAGCTTTATAGAGTTAGAATTACATGTCTGCATTTTCTATATCTACTTGTCAATACAAAATGCAGTTAGGGAAACAGTTCAATAACAGAAAATGAAATTATTTAACCTCAGATCAAATAATGTCATACGGAAAAAGGCTGCAGAAATACGTATTTTTCAGCAGAAATACTTATACTAAAACTTTGATTACATTTAATATAATGTGAACATGAATTCTTGCAAAAATGTCTAACTAAATTGTCAATACAAGTTTTAAAAGTTACTACAAGTGGTGCTTTGAAACTGCAAGTCCTACACTGTTTCCAATTCAGCTCTTATTATCTCAGTAACATGTTCTCCTTGTTGACTTTTGTAGGCCAGAGAACAGTTTTTAGTAATACAAAAGTTCTTACAGAGCTCATCAAGTGCTAAGCCATTTAGCAGTTATGCACCTCATCTTCATTATATCCTAATATCAAATGCATTGACACAAAATAGCTATTTTTGACTGAACTTAATACTAACTTGTTTGACTGAGCTTTTAATTAAATGGATCTTAATTTGATGAGTATTGTACTGCGCTGTGGGGTACTTGTATGTAGGCAGTTATGTAAGAGTGATTTGTTTTTTCATATTGCATTTTTATTGAAATAGACCTGTTATTCACTCCTAGTAATGAATCAGTACAGACAGTAGAATATATGAGCTATGGCTGAACATAGATCTGAAGCAGCAGAAACTGCTGTTAATTGGTGTGCCACAGAAAGTGGGAATCTTTTTGTCTTTAATTTACACCTGTAATGGTAGCATTTATATAATGCTTTTATGCTGTGTGTACAGTAGCTATTTTTGATTTCTTTCTAAAATAACTCTGTTGACTCTGAAAGTTACATACAAATTCTTAAGCGCTAATTTAATAGTTATAATGGCTCTATTCATTCCTACAGTTAAGGAAAACATTAACATAGGTTTACATTCATATCCTTTTCAAGAAAACTCTCAGATTTTTGTATAAGTTTAGATGTGCACATAATCCTCGTTTATATCAATGAGAGATAATCTATGTTTCAGTGCTTTTCTGAATGGGAACCTTTAATTTCCAAGAATTCACTACTTTGATTATTGACGTTAGAAGAAAAGAGCATCCTTCTCTTTTACTTGAACAAAAATACCTTTAAAATCAAAACTTTATCATTGTGTTATATTGAGCATTTACTGAATTAAAGGCTCTTTTCAGTGGTGCCCAGTGACAGGACAAAAGGCAGTGGGCACAAACAGAAACTTAGGAGGTTTCATCTGAACATCAGGAAACACTTTTTTACTGTGAGGGTGACTGAGTGTTGGCACAGGTTGCCCATAGAGATTGTGGAGACTCCATTCTTGGAGATACTCAAAAGCTGTCTGGACATTGCCCTGGGCTCTAGGCGGCCCTGCTTGAGCAGAGGAATTGGACTAGATGACCTTCAGAGGTCCCTTCCAACCCAACTATCTGTGATTCTGTGAAATGTTACATCATGAAGAATAAAGCACTTCTATTTGTGAATTAAACTCATTGAGATGTGTTATTCTAGGTCTGAGACAGATAGAGAAAATGTGAAAAAAACTACAAATATAAAACATGCATTATAAAAACAGATGCACTTTTACAGAAATAAGAACAGACATACAAAATAGGCTACAAGTCTATAAGATATTCTTCTTCTAGTATGCTCCCCATGTGACAAAAGTACAGCCACAGACATAATGTATAGACTGTAGGAAAAGAAAATATGCAAAATTAGAGTTAATCATACCCATCTGTAATAGGAGATTGGGAAATGGTTAAATGTTGAGACTCACACTTTCTTAGAGGGGCTCTTTTCCAGTCGTATTCAAAGGTTTAGTAAACAAAATCCATTTTCCATAATTTCTGAGAATTAGACTGATTTTAAAAGTAGAGAAGGGAAATGCCAAAAATTGACATTTTGAGATCTAAAGCCAACCATACAGGTGACAAACTGTTCTTCCTTCTTCCTCCCCTTCGCTGATTTTTTTTTTTTTTAAACCTGAAGATCTTTTCTGTTAAAGTTATTACAACACAAATCCTAGATAGAAGTAGAAAGTAAATGGACACTGTAAACACAATGACTGATATCATGCAGAATTCACAAAAAAAGTGGAAAAAAAACCCAGATATGTGAATTATTTTCAATATTAACTAATTTGGATAGATTAGCCTTAGTTCTGTAGGTGTGTGTAAATATTTATGGTTGTATTTGTATATGCAAATATCAACAATGTATTTATATTCTTTATCCCAAATTTTCTTAAGTGGAGGATTTTATTCCTATTCAATTGCATTACAGTGCTCTAGATCTCTAAGTGACTGTGATCAATCATTAAATATTAAATGAGAAGATATCTGGATAATTGTAGACTTCCTGCATGAATTAACAATGATGTACCACCAAACAAATAGCTGAAAGTAATGAAAAAGTGTATCCTGAAAACAAGTTATGCATTTTAAAAGGGAGGGAAAATAATGATGAAAATA
This sequence comes from Oceanodroma leucorhoa, assembly GCA_030449065.1. NCBI lineage: Eukaryota > Metazoa > Chordata > Aves > Procellariiformes > Oceanodroma > Oceanodroma leucorhoa. The sequence continues at coordinate 29,606,494 of JASVER010000001.1, read as the reverse complement.
TCTCAGCAAGACATCTGCAGGATAGTGAAGTCTAAAATTAAGATGTTTAATGAGCAAAATAGGAATCAATAAATCATTATATCAATGAAGAAATTACCAGATGCAGGACAAATAAAAAAATATACACAATAGCCCAGTAATGCCTTAATCTTTGAAATATATGCCTACTTTCCAATACAATAATTCCTTGCTTTCCTTTCTCAGTTTCTCAATGCTTCTCCACTGTCCTGATCCAACTGTCAAATGGTTGTTGTCGAATGGTCCGTTCAGCCTCTCTCAAGGCTAAACTGACTACAAACAAACCCTTTTCCCAAGCCGTGTATCTTTTTTCGGCATCTTTAAAACTGCGAGAATAGAACCCAATGGGTTGAGTGGGTCCTTCAGGGCCCTTTTGCCATAAATGTATTGATAGCCCAGTCTTAGCAAATCCCCATTCAACATGGACAGGGTCTGTAGGGTGAATGGGACCAAGGGCTTGGTGGGCAGTTGCTTCAAACACCAGCAGCTGCAAGGCCTCTTCGTGGAGCTCAGTCCATTCCCATTGGGCCCCTTTTCGCAACAAATCATGCAGGGGTCTTGCAATAACTGAAAAATCAGGAACATGTTTTCTCCAAAACACAAGTAACCCTAAAGCATGTTGTAAATCCTTTTTCGACTCTGGCATCTTATTCTGACCTAATGAGGAAAGAGTGTCCGGCGGAATACGTCATTCCTCCTTTCCACCAAATCCCTAAAAACTTCACGCGAGGGTGTTTGTATTTTCTCAGGTAGAATCCTCAGCCCCAAACTTTCTAAGTGGGAAATTAACTTATCCTGAGTTGTCCGAACCTTTTCTACCTCATTCCCTCCCACAAGAATATCATCAATATACTGGTAGATGATATTCCCCTCCTCTGTCGGAACTGCTTCCAACTCCTGTGCCAAYGCATGATGGGCCARTGTGGGAGAGTGCTTATATCCCTGTGGGAGCCGGGTGAAAGTGAATTGCTGACCTTCCCAAGTAAAAGCAAAGCGGTCCTGGTCCTCAGGTTGCAGAGGGACCATAAAAAACATGTCTTTAACATCCACTGTTGCCATGATTGGATGGGCTCGTTCCTGGATGGTGGCTATAAGCTCAGCAATATTCGGTACCGCRGCTGTCAATRGACCAGTATTTGCATTAAGTCTACGATAGTCTACGGTCAGCCTCCACTTGCCATTGGGTTTTCGTACTGGCCACACTGGAGAGTTAAAAGGGGAGTGGTTCAGAACCACAATACCCTGTCCTTTTAAGTCCTCTAACACAGGCATTATTCCCTCTCTGGCCCCCAAGGGTATCGGGTAACGCTTAACCTTCATAAGCTTCGAAGGGGGAAGTGGCGGTGCGGCTTGTAACAGCCGAACGTCGATTGTTGGAGAGCCAAATGACCACTGCCTCCCTTTATTGTCAATCCAGCTCCTCCCTTTCAGAACATCAAGTCCCAGGAGGTTAAGTGGAAATTCCCCCACAACCATTGTCACCATAACGGCAGTGTCTTCTCCCGGCAAACGTAGACTAACTGTGGCTAATGCCTGTGATTGAACATTGCCAAATGCATCTGCTACAAACAGCCTCTGTTTAGAAGATGTGACTCCACAATTAGCAGCATCTTGTGTTTTAAYAGCCGAAATYYGGGCCCCAGTATCTACCAGAAATGTGACCAGGACTTGTTTTGGCCCTACAATGCCTGTAATTAACAAATCACCCCAGCCATTTTCAGTGAGCTGTCTGATATGTATCCAGCCTTTGCCCCCCCGCTCACCATCAGGGGGCGAAGGATCCAGTTTCCCGCCGAATTTCAGGGGGTATTTGTCTCTAATAAGTCAATTAAAGAGGGCGCATTGGGGGTGGCATTTTTAGAATCTGTCTCCTTATTTGTCGGTCTATCGGGCCACCCAGACACCAGTTTTTCTAACTTGTCTGTTGGCAATCCGTCCATTAAATCACGCAGGATCCCCTTTTGCCACCCCTTTGTCCACAGGCTATTGTGCTTATTTGGTTTGTTCCTCCCTCCGGGTGGTCTAGCAAGGGGTGTCAGTTTATCATCCCCATGGCATGGGACCACTTTTACTTCAGCTCGTCTCAGGCCCCTAGAGTTTCTTTTAGTGGCCGGGAGGCTAACAGGGCCATACTTGCGTCCGTAATTGATCAATTCTTGGGCTACCTCCCCCCAAATCCACGTTTTCCTATCCGAGGGCAAGTGGTGCTGCTCCGGTGCAAGTCCTTTTAAAGCAGCCGCAACTCTTTTGCCCTCAGGCATTGCCTGTATTCTCCCCTGTAATTGTATACCAATCGGCTTTAAGGAATCAGGGAGCTCCCTTATAAGGGGAGTCATTCGTTCGGGGTCCACCGGCATCCACATTGTAGACTCCTGCCTAGACTCCAACTTTCGATCATATATCATCTGCAAACAAGCTGCCTTCTGCACACTTTCCACCAATTGATCAACAGTCCCCGTAATTGCGAGGGATCCCCCCTCTCTAGGGGGTTCAAACCCCCCGCTCARTAGGCTGCCTGCTGGGTTAAAGACCAAGGGGTGTGGTGATTCCTAGTAGTCAAAAATACTCCCGGTCCCCAATACCCCTCCACCTCCTTTTCACTCAACAAAATCTGATCCCCCCCCGATAACGATACTCTCCACACATACTCGGTCTCTGACTTGCGGGGGGTTCGGCCAAAGTCGTTTTTTAACTTTGCCAACTCAGTGGCGGTATAGAGGACCTCCTTGGTTGTGATTTGAGGGGACTGATCCTCACCATCATCATAAATATACTCAGTCTTAACCAAAGGTCGCAACGCAGATGGTTCCAATTTCTCTACTCTTTCTCTCGCTACCTGCAAGTCATCAAAAGGGTAACCAGTTTCTGATCTCAAGGGTGTTTTCTCACTGGTAGTACCCACAAGGAATTGCTTCTTAAGAGCAGTCTGCAGTTGTTTCACCTTATCTCTTTTTCCTTCAAGCTGTTCTTTTAATTCCTCCACTTGTCCCTGAAGGGACCAGACAAGGTTTTGGAGGGATTCAACAATTCAGGATTCTGCTACGTGGCAACGTTCCCTCTCCTCTACAGCAGTGGCCCAACTGGCACCGAGAACAGCACAAACAATTGCTTTTCCCTTTCCCGATCTCACTCTTGCATCCTTTTGCAAAGCTCTCGTTCGATCAAYCACACTCTGCAAATTATACCAATTTCCCTGAGCCCAGTCTACCCCGAGCACAGGGGGTCGCACATTATGTTTTTCCAAAAATTCAAACAAAGTCTCTCTCCCCAAAGGGGCATTATCATTCATCTTGTACAAAGCGGGAGAGCGGTCRTCTCAGGAAGGCAGCACGTAAATTCCAAACACAACACAAACCCGCCCCCTTACTTTCCTCAGAGGTCTCATGTATTTAGAAAACAATTTGCATAAAGCGGGGCTACGGTCGTCTCAGGAAGGCAGCACGTAAATTCCAAACACAGCACAAACCCGTCCCCTTACTTTCCTGAGAGGTCTCAGGTACCTAAAAACAACTTGTACAAAGCGGGGAAGCGGTTGTCTCAGGAAGGCAGCACGTTAAGTTTTAAACACAACACAAGCCCGCCCCTTTACTTTCCTGAGAGGTTTCACAGCTTTGGGACACAATACGGCACTCTCGTCTCAGGGGATCCTGCCGACTACGCCAATTTAAAATGTCCCGATCCAATGTCAGGGGAGGTTTCGATGTGATCCCCAGGGCGAGATTAAGACATAAACGAGGTCAAATGCCGTACGCCCAGAACAGCTTTTATTATTAAAAGTAAAAAATGAAACTGAGGCAGTAGCGTATCAATAGTAAAAATTGAGGTAGTAGCGATAGGATAGAATAGAATAAAAAGACAGAAATCAAGCAAGCATTCGGGATAGAGTTGCAAGAATAGTCACCACCATGAATCCACGGCGTTCCGGGGGTCCAAGTCTCAGAGTCTTCGGCGGTGGGCAATAGCGCAGACTGGAGGGCTTTTCGGTGTCTTCGGCGGTGGGCGACAGCGCACGAGGGAGAGCTTCTCGGTGTCGAGGGAGAGCTTCTCGGTGTCTTCGGTGGTGGATGGTAGCAGCACCTCTGGAGGGCTTCTTGGTGTCTTCGGTGGTGGGTGGTAGCACCTCTGGACGGTCTTGTCTTTGCAGCCCCTTTTATTCCCATCCAGGGGCTGCAGTTCCCATGACAACGGCACGTATTTGCCCAKCTCTGCATTCCTGCATATGGGCACACTTTGCACAGGACTTCAGCCCCGCCTGTCACGAGGCAAGGGCATGGCTTGGCAGGATGACTCAACACAAAGCCTCTCACAAACCAGAGGTCTCTGTGACCTTATAGTCACCCTTATCACATTCTCCACCCAGATAAGGAATCTTTGAGACAAATGTCCTGCAAACCAGTTTCTCAGTTTGGTTCATCACATTCTCCACCCAGATAGGGAGTATTTGAGACAAATGTCCTGCAATCCAGTTTCTCACAGTTTGGTTCCTTACATATACTTACTTTTAATTTCATTTTTTTACTAAATATTTTTCCCTTTCCTTTTCTCTATTTCGTTCTTCATACAATTTATAAAAGATTAACTTTTTTGTTTAAAACTTCCTCATTCATGACATTCCAGTAGGTAAAAACTCTCTGAAATACTTTGCCCTCCCAGTCAAATTCACTCTTCCTGGGATGTTATGATTCCCTGAAGAAATAGTCAGCATCTTTAGCAATAAACAGAGGCCAAAATTGTAATACATTTTCTTGAGCTCTCTCCCTCTCTCTCCTAATCATTACTTGCTTTTCCAGAGAATCTGACTGCTATCAACGTCTTAACTTTTACAGAAGAGGCTACAGTAAGCCTTAAATCGTATAATTGTTCCCAGGACCTTCCTATATAAAAAAGCAGAACAGCTTTCACTGAAATAATAAGTGAAGAAGCAAAGTCATGTTTCTCTACAAGGTTTGGCAGCATAAAAAATATTTGTTGCCAAACATCATGAAAACAAACTGTACAAATAAAACCAAAACCTGCTAGCTTCCAGGCTACCTAAACTTCTGAAAGCGTACCATTAACAAGATGTTCACAAGGTTTCCACAAGAGATTCACATAAACCTGCTATAATTAAAATTTTAACAAAAAAAACAAAATTAAGAAAAATCTCAGATGGTCTTCTAAACATGCTAGCTAAGTGTCCTGGTTTCAGCTAGGATAGAGTTAATTTTCCTCCTAGTAGCTAGTATAGTGCTATATTTTGGATTTAGTATGAGAATAATGTTGATAACACACTAATGTTTTAGTTGTTGCTATGTAGTGCTTACACTAGCCAAGGACTTTTCAGCTTCCCATGCTCTGCCAGGTGCACAAGAAGCTGGGAGGGAGCAAAGCCAGGACAACTGACCCAAACTGGCCAACAGGGTATTCCATACCATATGCTCTCATGCTCAGTATATAAGCTGGGTGGAGTTGGCTGGGGAGCAGTGACTGCTGCTCAGGGACTGGCTGGGCATCGGTCAGCGGGTTGTGAGCAATTGTATTGTGCATCACTTGCTTTGTATATTCTATCATCATCATTATTGTTATTATTTCCCCTTCCTTTTCTGTTCTATTAAACTGTCTTTATCTCAATCCACAAATTTTACTTTCTTTTCGACTTTCTCCCCCATCCCATTCCAGGGCAGGGGGAGTGAGCAAGCAGCTGTGTGGTGTTTGGCTGCATGCCGGGTTAAACCACAACACTAAGTAACACACAAACAGGAGTAAATTCACCTGCATAATACCACAAATGAAAATAGGTATAGACCATTTTGATATATATCTAATTGTAATTTGCTACTGAAATAATATCTATTCACATGTCCTGATCCATCATTTCCTTGTGTCTTTATATAGGCTTAAATGACCTATTAATAATATTAACTTTCTTTCATTGGAGAACAGTGGAAGATTGGACCCCTGCAGCATCTAATAGAAGCATGACAAACATCTGCTTTTTATTCCTTTTTGTTCATCATGCCATTTTTAGTTTCATTCTACAAGGTAGAGTAATACTTGTGTATCTTATTCATTAGTCCCCAGCTTCCATTCCTGTTATGATTTTCTAGAGTTCAGTAGTTTCTTCAATTTATTTTAACATTATTCTTCTCTTGCTTCAAATCYTCCCTTTGTTTCTACCTTGTTTTCTTTTATTCTTGCTCTTCTTTCACGTAGATTTTTTCCCATGCTCCTCTACTAGTTCTTCTTTTCTTATCAAAGGCCTTTTTTCTCTGTGTGCTGGAATATTTTTTTTAATTGTTCTTGACAAGTTTAAATACCTGTCAGTAAGCACAGGCATCTTTATATCTTACTACTTGACCTATCGCTGCAGGCATGTCTCCAGCCTAGCGCAAATTGTGCTATTGTCATGTATGTTTTCTTCTGTAAAGAACGAAGAACAAGTATAACTTACTTGTTCTGCATACTACTTGTCACACATTCCCTATGCAAATAACAGAAGTATTTAGCAAAGTTTCTGTGTAGGAAGATCTCTTAATAAAAATCTAATTTTTGTACAATTCAATCTAATGCAGGAAACAATTACTTTAATAACCATTCAAGTTTAGATGTTAGATACAATCGCACTGAATCAAACCTTTGAATCGATGATAAAACCTTTGGATCTGTTTTAAATAACTAAAGGAGATTATACAATAATGTAAGACTTCCTATTTCATAAAGAGATATAGACTTATCTGCCTAGCCAAGAGAAAGGTCTGCCTCATATATGACCCAAATATTAAYGTATATGTATTGAAAGAGCTACACACTTAAGGCTATTTTAACACTAGCAAGTATGCAGTTCAATGGGAGCAGACCTGTGAGGAGAAATCTTCAGTGCAAGGACCTGACATTCATGCTATACTCATGTTGGCAGATTTACTTCAGGGTAGCTCTCGTGTTGTTCCATGGACCAAACACCAATTAGCAGCTGGAAAACATTAAACAAGTTAAGGGATGTTAAGAGCTGGGCTGCCTCCTCCAGCAGCTCTGGCCCATGACTCCTTGTACCCAGCCACTGGAGCCCAGCCCAGAGCCCCAAGGAGCGGGGTCTTTGCTCAGGCTGAGGGACACAGCTGCTGCTTTCCAGTTTGCAGGTTGAACTAGCAGTGAAGCTGAGCACATATCTCGGAGACACATGGACACACACAACAGAAACCTTGTTGCAACTTACAAACATTAACGACAGAAGAGCTAGTTACCAGAGCTAGGCACGACCTTAGATGAGCAGGTGGGCATTACTGTGATCAAAAGATTATATTAAATATGTCCACAAAAATAAATAAATAAATAGATAGATAAACAAATATGTTTACTAGTGGATAAAACATTGATAAATAATGATAATCGACTCTGCAAAGAAAGGGTATTGATGGTTTAGTGCAGAGAGTATTCAAAGTTAGAAACAGTCAAAGAGGATGCAAAATAAATTGGGTGGGTTTTTTAATGAAAAAGTTCTATCTGTTATTTATGGTCAGACAACAGTAAGGCTTTGTCTGTGTAGATTCTTACAGAAAAGACTTAATAGTTAGCCAAGGTGTATATTGGTTCTCTCACACTGTAGGGTTAGATTGAAATGAAACAAATTAGGGAGATGATACCTCCTGTATCTTTGCCTGCATAGTTCAATAMTAGATAATTTATTCTAAGTATGTCATAGTTCTGAAAACAAACAAACAAACAAACAAAACTGATTTTCTTCTCTGTCTTACAAAAAATGGAAGATACTTTTTCTGTTTTCTTGAATTGCTTCAATAAACTAATGAATAAAATAAATCAGATTTCTCCTTCTGCTAGATAAGACCTGAACCACATTTGTCAGGTAATATTATATATATATTTCTCTGTGTGTTTGTACTTAGGTGAATGTGTTTATTTTTGCATGACTATATTTAGTTTTGTCTTCAGGAAGAACTTTCAGGATATTACTGGAAAATATGTTGCTTTTACTAATATAAAGCACAGTTTAGAGGAGACATGGGCTATTGTTCTTGCACCTTTCTTCACTCACTAGCATGGAGGCCAAGTTGTTTATACGGTTTCTTTAGCTTTGATTATTGCTCTTTTTCTAAATTACAAATACCCCTTGTACAACATCATAAAAAAAGGTTAAAGGAAATCAGTTTGAAGAAAAAAGATGAAGTTTACACCCAGTGCAAATACCTTTAAGAAAGTAGTCTATGCTAAATGATTGTGCTGTCTCAATATCAGAGAAAGAGGTCCATGTCTATGTAATGTAAATTTACATCCAAAATTTGAAGTATATAAAGAATCCTAAAGAAGATAAGGACTGCTCAATTTTTGGGTCCATTTCTGCTACAGATACCTTAAGTCTACAAGGAAACAGCACCTCTTCTTACCTGTGTCAGTTCTGCTTATGTAATTTTAACTAACATGCCAGTCATCTGAGGTATCTCACCAATTTTCTCTCATTCTACTTACATCAAAGCACCTTGTGGCTTCATCTGTTATTTTCTGCCTTCTTTCTCCCATGTTATGAATGACCTGTAGTGCTGACAGCATTGTTAATATTATGATAGATAGCGTCATGCTGACAGCATTGTTAATATCGTAATAGATAAAAAGCCAACAGAATTGTTTGTTGGGAAGATTAGCTTTTGGAATATTTGAATAACATCTTGGAATCAACCTTTTTTGGAAACAGCGTCTTCACGATGATATTGGGTTTTTTTGGATGATAASTCATTTTCACCTTCAGGAGGAATTACTTGATTGAACTGTTTTTTTCATCTTGGATGATAAAGCTATGAATCTCAAGTTTGGTGAAGTTTGCTAAATATGGGCAAAAATGTGGTTCTTCCTCTTCCACCAGCAGAATCCGAATACATCTTACTGTTGAAAAAGGAAATCTGCTCTCAGACTCAAAAGTAACTACTGAAAGTGATATTGTAGAAGTAAACCTGACTCCAAAGAAAACAACTTCATCCTTTTGGAGTGGACAGTTCTGTTATTGATGCTCATTCTTGGAAATCTCCTCTTGATATATATGAAAGAATATTTTTGCCTTTCTCTCCAGTCTTTCAAACTATTTCTTTAAAAGTTTCATGTGCTCACAGAATAAAAGAAGGGGAAGACAGGGAAAAGTGTACTACAGGCTTCACAAACTGAGCTCAGACCTTGGACTGTTATCCATAGCCAAGATACTTATTTGCGCATGTCTGAAACAGCTGAACTCTGTGGAATTTCTAACAGGAGACATAGCCCGCACGCTATGTCTCATTCCTGTTCTGTAAGCATCTATTTGCTTCCTTCCTTTTCAGAAACTCCTGAAGGTCACTAGACCACTGGTTTGTAAAAAATTTTGCCTAGCTGAACTCTTCTCCCTCCTTAGAGTACAGCAGTAAGACAAATAATGGCTTAAGTAATTCCAACAGAAAGTAACTAATTTGAACTTATTTCTGGTTTCTCCACAGATAAGAAAAGTAAACTTGCAAAACTACCAGAAGGAGGTACAACTAACAAGGGACTAAAAATATTTGTCTGCAGACAAAAAGGAAAATTTAGCATAATATAGAAAAATTTTAAGATTTTTTTTCTTCATGTGTTACAGGAAGCTTTTAGTTGTTAAGAAAAAACAACTATACAGACAGCTATAGGGAGATCCCAATCATTTGATTAATTTTTTATTGATAATGTATTTCAGGATAAAACCTAAAATTTCGGTGTCAAAAACATGTCTGTCATTTAAGTATTATATACAGGAAAGCCAGTGAAATACAAGAAACTCCAGGAGGCTAGCAGATCRATGATGTGCATAGTAATTATGCTGAAGTGTTTTTCAAAACACTCAAAGCAGCTTTGTATTCATGCTAAGCAGAGAAACTGAGCCAGGTAAACAAATCAGCCAATTCACAGTACCCTTGATCAGACAAAACTCTCTGAAGATTGAAAAGTGACTACTGTACTATTTTCTCAATGATCATTTATTAAAAAGCTACATTGGGCTGCTTCTCTGCGTGTCTCCTAGAATAAATACCACAATCAGATGTGGTATGAAGAATTTACAGATTTTTGAGTTATACAGAATGTTCCACCTTCCCATTAGGATGTCAGAAATTAATCAGAAGGGAAGACTAGAGTTTACTATGCCTACTGGCATGGAAGAAAAAATAAACTGCTCCACACAGTGAGTTTTGTGGTCAATATTTCCTAACAACTGAAGAAAGACCAAGATTATATGAGAAAACAGCGAGTTCTATTAGACTGCTTTCTCTGTTCATCTTTCTTATGATTTCTGTTTTTCTTCCCCATGACATTGAGGATAACTTCAAACTAATTTTCAGCTGAAACCCCTCTCACACTTTGCTCTTTTATAGTCTCTTTTCTTGATCTTCTTCTATCGATGATTTCAGATGAAGCCTCCAAAATTCCTCCAAGATAYTGCTCCATTCTCTAAACTCCCTTCAAAAAAAAAAAAAAAAGAAATTAATCCAAAATTAAGATCTCTATTATTTACCAGCTACTAATAAGTAATAGCTGTAACATAACTGGAGATGGTGTATTTGCTCTATAACATGTTAGCACTATGCTGAGCAGGTGATTGTGGTGCAATTAAGATTGTTTTGTTTTAATTTAGTAAGTGAATATAAATAAAACTAATTAGAAAGGAAAAACATGTTTGGATACACTGCTGAGACCCTGATTGGTAAGAAGATCTAGCGGAAGTTCAGAATTGTTTCTACAAACAATTTCTAAATTCTATGAGAATTTCCATTATGTATCTGAATTTTTCCCATATCTCTCTCCCCCCTCCGAAACAAAAAATAATAATATAACCTCAGATTTTGGGGAAAAAGGTCAAGGTGTGCCCCACCATGGCAAGACATCTCCCTGTCCTTCCCCATCAGGCTCCTCCTGTTAAATGAAAGCTTCCTATAAGCACTCGTAGGTCTAATGATTCCAGCCACAATCAGGATAATGGAATTCTTGCAGGACACTTAACGAGGTTTCATTAATCCTGTGAATTCTTAATTTTTTTGTCCTTTGGAAAAAATCATAAAATGAGGCTGCCCCAGAACTTGTCTGCCAAGCCAAAGCTCCTCATCTACTCATCGGATGGAACTTCAGTAGCTCTTTATTGCAATGGGCATTTCATAGAAACATAGAATCATAGAATAGTTTGGATTGGAAGGGACCTTTAAAGGTCATCTAGTCCAATCCCCCCTGCCATGGGCAGGGACATCTTCAACTAGATCAGGTTGCTCAGAGACCCGTCCAATCTGACCTTGAATGTTTCCAGGGATGGGGTATCTACCACCTCTCTGAGCAACCTGTGCCAGTGTTTCACCACCCTCTTCRTAAAAAATTAGTTCCTTATTTCCCTGAATACAGTTTCATAGGAAAAATATCAAGTAGCTGATCTGTTTGAAAAAGTTACCAGTGTGGGAAAAGCTTGCTACAGAGAGAACAGAGTTGAAAAAATAAGGCGAAGTTTTTAGAGAATTTGAAGAATTCATTATAGATAATTAGATTAACTGAATTTTATGTCTAAGCAAGTTAATTCTGCCCACCCCACCACATGGGAACAAAGTGCCTATAGGTAACTGAGATTTGTATACAGAACAGTTGTAATTTCAAAACCTTTGTTCTTTAATTTTTTAGTTCAGATTACTTGAAGTTGGTCTGTGTTAGGAAGCTGGCTGAGTATTTTGAATCATCTTGGTTATCTTTTGAATTATCCTGAAAGAAAGAACCAGCAAAAAAACTGTATCCAGCCTCTTAGGGAAGTATGGATGATAAATGGAGTATTATGACCCTTTCTTTGAGTTGACTGTAGCAAGACAGTTTCATATCCACATGAGTCTGGATGAACTGCTGTGCTCAATTAAAACAAATGTAATATCATGTGAGTATCTGAGGTTAGTGTAGGAAAATAACTGTAACTACTCATGAATCCAGAAATGGAGTTCTGTCTTTCAAATAATACTTTCCACATCTTAACTATTAAGACAATGAAAAGTACTCCTCAGTGGTGATTATATTGCAGACTTAGTTTAGTTGTCATGCCATTTCTAAATTTGCCTTCTTTGATACTCTRTCTCGGTGTCCCAAGATGAAAATACTCTGTTAGGCAGGGACATACTAAGGAATGATAGTTATTGAGGAAAGGTTGAGAAGTTTAGATTACTGAGTTCATCTGTGAGACTCAAAACCATACAACTCCAGGGCTCATTACTTCCTCTGTTCACTGAGTTGTATGGCACACTCACATTTAGAGACTGATAAACCTAAACAATCTAAATTCTGTATAGAAATATTTGCGTTCTTCTTTACAATATAGCTTTTTCTTAGGGTGTTTGTTTTGTATCGTGGGATTTTTTTGGCATAATATACTAAAAGTGCATTAAATTTTTGCTAGATATCTCACACAGACCATCAAAATGCAGACCCTGGCAGTATAACTTTATATTAAATGTAATCCAAAATAAATTTGAAATATCTTGGACAATGTTTTTAAGCAATCCATCATACTCCAAATAAACCAATTGTTTATACAACGTTACAGGAATCAGCCATTTCAAATTGTTTTGGCCAATTGTGTAGGGGGATAGACAGGAAATAAATACAGTTCAATAAAAATTTCTCAACTACAGAATCTTAATACCCTAATTTTTGCCATAGGCATTCTGGCAACATTTTGACAAGCACCTTTCCTAATAAAACTTTTCTCATAAGAGCCAATACGTACTTATTAGAGAGATGTAAATTTCAAGTAATTGTTTCTGTTTAGCCTGTTTCTTCTTTCATCTACAACAGTGTCCTTACTGTTATTAAACAAAAATTATCATCTTCTATTGTAAACAGAAAAGAGGTTTATTTAAACTTTCTGATAATTTCTGGTTAAAATGCTTTTTTTACGTTTATTTTTTAATGTTTGTTTTTTAAATGTATGTCCATATAGGAATCAAGTTTCTAATATTCTGCCAATATCCTTATGTACTGCTTCATCCTCAGCAAGTCAACATGGTTATATTAATATTGTTTTAGTTATATTAATATTATTTTAGTTAAATATACCACTAATTCTACAGCTTTTTTGGAAACATTACCTCTARTCCCCAAATAATTTTTATTAACAAAAATATTTTGTGTGCAGTGTTTTGCCAGTGAGACAATGAACAAAGAAAGGAAAGACTAAAGGATTAGAAAAAAAAATTCACAACTGTAAAACCCCTACTTGTGAGGAACAAAGGTTCTTTTTCTTGGCGTATGCTTTGTACTTCTTAGGAATAGGTACCCACTTAAATTGGAATGACTGTCTCTAGATTGCTCATAGGTCAAGGATCCAAGACACAGATGACAAAACCACAGAAAATGAATCTCTCTTGTTCCCTCGTTCACCTCCCTGTTCACCCACCCACATGAGCAAAAAAAAAGAAAGTAAAACATTTGTTTACACTGAAATATTGTTGATATTTTCAAGGGTCTCATAAACCAAAATCTAAACTGTTTCAGGGTATAGACATTTTTTATTGGTGTATGAAAAATTAGAAGAAAGTTTGGCTTTGGAACAACAGCTGTTTTGATAATAACCTGGAAAATATCTTTGAAAATTGGCATTTCCAAATAATGATCCCTCAAAAAAATTAACAGAAAGTCAAATATTTTTGAGCATGATCTTTTACATGATAACGGAAGAGCTGCTACTTTCATAATTCAGTAAATTATTTTCTAATCTCCAAGTTTTCTTCAAATGTGGCCACCAGAAAGACAAAACTGGTGGGAAAAATCTCATCACCACTGGATCTTTTTGCACAAGATACTGATCTAACGAAGATCAGGTTCACGGCTGATTCAGAAAATCACAAAGTCAGTTAATTTTAATGTGTAAGACCCAGTTTGTGTCTTGATATACATGCACAAGTGTTATTCCTCAATTGTTACGATGCACACATTTTGAAAATTTCATTCCCAAACTGTTTCCTGAATTAAAATATTACACCTTACGTAAAACAATTAACAAAGTCTCAGTTTCATGTTGATCAGAAATGTAGTATAACTTTCCACTCAATTGACAATTACATAACATCTAATATTTTTAGTATCATGATGTAACATTAACCTTTATTGTAAGAAAATCAGTGTGGTATATAATATGAAATGTATTTCAGATTGGCTTATCTTTTACCATATTTTATTCCTCTAAGTTTAGGAGTTAGAATACTAACACTGTGAATGTATGTAGTACATCTCCAGAGGCTAATATTAATTTGTATCAAATAAACTGGATTTGCATAAAGGAAAATATGAATGAAAGTCTTTCAAAACACTTTACATACATAGTTCCTTAGTAAACACATTGCACGTTCCTGTAAGTATCTTAATCAGAAATAAAATTTATATATCACAACTGTGAAGCAGAAGCTTGTTTCTTATCTTAACCACTGCAGATTAATGTTCTGAGCTTTCAGTCTTTCCAGTATACTTTGTTTAGCCAATACAGAAACTCAAATTGTATTTCAGAGAATATTGTACTTCCCAACAACAGCTAAATACAAGACTTGGATGATTTTACCCTCAATGCTACATAGCCATATAAACCTTGGTGAAATTAATAAAACAGTCTGGCAAATGAAAGTAGTAACATTTTCCACATACTTTGCACACACTGCGTACATGTTTAAGCAATTATAAAGGTACTGGGCTGTGAAGAATCTGGTTGTTAGTCTTTAAAATCAAGATTTTTATCAATATAAATTAATCTGTAATAATCACTTCTGAGGATATGGAAGTCATCTCATCTACCCAAGATATGTGAATACTTAATATGTAATAGGAAGTAGTGAAGCATCTATAATTCAGGAAAAGGTCAATACTCTATGAAATCTAAATTCTTTTCAGTCTCTGGAATGAGAGTTAAAGCACAGAAAACATAGCGAAAGTTTCAAGTCCAAGACATCATAACTGATTAATTTATGATAAGTATTGAAGCAATTACCAGTGAGTTCAGAATAAGTAATTTCAGTAGTATATATGAAAAGCACTGTTTGCATAGGCCTTAATGTGGGTAGGGCCTACATGCAGGTGGCTTCACTCATTTCAACATCACGACACTTCACTGGTATCCAGGGAAAGTTTAGGAAAACAGGTTTTCAGTCAGTCAATAATGAGATTTCATGTCTTTGTATTACAGTCAGTGTTTTTTAACACATAGACATCTGTGCTTGCAATATGTGCATGTAGCCAGTACTGATTAATCTGTGACTCTTGAGATTTAAACTGCCAACCTCAGAGTTGCCTTTTCATCCTGAAATCAACCCCCCCCCCCCCAAATGATATTTTCCTTAAAACTGCAAAAAATGCACTATATTTCATGCTGCCACAGGGAATAAAATAAAGCTATGGATCACACAACAAATGATTTAATTTTGCAGATGAGAAAGCCTCATGAACATTTTGATGAGAGGACAATGTGATAAAACTGCCTATGGGAAGCTCACAAAGCGGACCCACCAAGAAAAATTCCTTCTTCTGAACAACTTCCCTTTCAATTCAATTGAATCTTAATCTCTGTTGAAATTTACCCTGAAAAATATATTCTTTCAAACAGACACTGGCTTACTGCAAACTTCATGTAACATATACATAGTAGAAACTACTTTATTTCTGATTTTAGCCATGTGGATTTAAAAAGAGATTGATTTTGTTGTTTAAGTTTAATCCATCTTTGGTGCATATAAGGTCCTCTCTTTGTCTACAAACACCTGACAGTCTCAATAAAAGGATTCACAGATCCTTCCAATAAAATAGGCAAGCAGTGGAAATGGATGTATAAATCTCTAAGGACTGCCTTTGCATTTTATCTGATGACTGCTTAACTTCAAATTAACAGTCAGACCCTGAAGTAACTCTCAGAAACACCCAAGTATCTTGATCACTGCAGTACAGGCACCTTCCCTCTGACTCAGTGATCTTTCTTTTCCACAATAACACAGCTGTAACAAGAGGAACCAGACACCTGACAAGCCTGACTAAGACAATATCTTGTGCAGTTAGACATGCAGGTTAAAAAACCCTAGTGTAAAGAAAATATTTAACCCAGATCTTACACTTCATGGCCAAACCTAACCACTGACCTACCAGACTAAGACAACATCAATATTGCCTTAAATCCTCTTTTTTAAGGGAACGAAATGACACTTCTCCTTCCCTGAAAGGTTACAGGATTCAAATCAATGCAAGTACCCAAACAGTGGAGCTTTCTAACTAGTAAAATTGTGTAGATGTTTCTTGACAGCCTCAGAGAAAGTATCCTTTTCAAATATACTCCTTTTCAATGTTTACAGCAAGGCAGTCAACTTCTAGTCTCCGTTATGTTCACAGTGACTAGGTACCATACCCAGGACTTCTAATTCAACTTCAAATTACCAAGTCCTTGTCAGTCTAGTTGTAAGTAACCTGTACACAACTGGCACAGAAGACGGCATAGTATTCAATCCCAGACTATTACCTCTTATATTGCTCTTTCTCTTACTGTGGGGTTTTTGTTTGATAAACCTCATTCTGCAAAGACCAGAAAATCAAGTTCTAGATGAGACATTCCTTCAATATATAGTCACCATAAATCTACAAAAGTAGGTATAATTACCATTTAGTAAAGATTCTTACTAAATATAAATGCCTTTTCCACAAATTTTCCACAGAATCAAAGAACAGTGCTTAAACTGAATTTATCATGTTTAGTTTTGTATATCGACGGATATGCAGCTAGATTAGTACATTCCTGAACTTCCTAAATACCTCACTATGCCTTCCATTTATATGTAAAATCTGTAACTTGCATCAATTTTGAATCCAGGAGATTGAACTCTGAGAATATTTCACCATTGCAAAGGCAACCTCTGCTGTAGTTTGTATGCCAGTATCCAAACCTGAAAAACATTTATAGCTCAATTTCTATGCAGAAATATCCTCTAGTTGTGTGGTTCATGGGAAAATCAATTCAGAGGATAAACATGTGTAAACAAACTAGTCTATCAATGCTACAAAACTACTGGTGCAACCTTATCAATTACCTACCTGCCAACACTGCTTCCAGAAATTTCTTTTACAGTGTGCCAATAGATGTAAAACAAGACAGGCAAGATTTTTTTCTCCTTACTTAGGAGAAAAACTCCATGAAGTGAAAAATGAAAAGGTTACCCACTTCCAAAACCTTCATTATATGAACAGACCCAAAGGTCTCTGATGATGAATAGCTCATTATTTGATCTCATTACCCTGGCATGTACATCCACGGAGTGACTGGAAACTGAGAAGTTGCTGCCCACAAGCTTTACAGACTGCTGGAGAATAGTATACTCTTAATACATCTACAAAGTTGAGGACCTATAACAATGTAGCATGAAAAATAATTGAGTAAAAAACTCACAGAACTAATTCCTTGAAATGATAACAAAGAACTTTTGCTGTCAAAGGAGATCCTTTCCTTAGTTAGCCAAAATCACACTTAGTGGCTGGGCTCTGTATGATGTACATATGTATAAAACTGTGCATGTTCACTAGTTGAGAAGTTAGTGCTATAAAAATGACCTGCCATGTATCATAGAATCATARAATCATGGAATCATTAAGGTTGGAAAAGACCTCTAAGATCATCAAGTCCAACCGTGGACCCAACTCCACCGTGCCCACTAAACCATGTCCCGAAGCGCCGTATCTACAGGTTTTTTGAATGCCTCCAGTGATGGTGACTCCACCACTTCCCTGTGAACAGGCTCAGGACATAAAGAACATGATGGAAGTGCAAATTTAACATGTGTGAAGGTGTAAAGCAAGCTCAAGGCTGTATAGCATGTCCCAGAACACAGCCCAATTATAACTTTCACATTTTGATTTTGTAAGATCAGTATATATTTAGGAATACATTTTAGCACTCGGACTGCTAAAAGCAAATACATTCATCCTTCGGTTCTGTTCTGAGATATTGTATGAGGGTGATTCCTCTGTCTTTTTTATTTTTTTTTTCCTAAATATCAAGGGACTCTTTCTCATTTCTGTTCTCTTCTGCACACAAGATTTACTCTAAAGCATCTCCTGTAACCACTTAACTCCTGTGATGTTTCTCAAATCAAATATACAGTACTACAAGACTCTTGTCCCTGTACATTGTCACTCCAGAACCCGCATAGAGAATCAGTCCCTCCTAAACTTATCCTTACGTGTGTCAAAGGGATCCTTATACTTAGCCAAGCCTTATGGAAAAAAAGAAAAAAAAAAAAAAAGTATATCTATTCCTTCGTATGAACAGTGGCACTCAAACTCATTGACATTAAGTGAATAATCAGTGACATCAACATTATCAGGAAATAGTTTAAATATCTGAAAGAAACATAGTTCATTAAATCCTCATATTATTAGACTAAGAAAAATAGAAAAAGGATGTAGTTATTTCAAGATTGCAGACTTGTGCACATACACATTGTGTAAGTAGTACACAAAGAAGAAATAATATGCAAGATTCAGCAAAAAGATAGTTGCAGCCACTGCATTTTCTTATGGCAGCAAACAGCAAACATTTCCTGTTTAGCCTCGTCTGAATTGTAGTAAAAGGCGCTAATGATAATAACAATTTTTTCTATTTCTAGCAAAATGGCACTGATTTTCTGTGCGCACAGAAAATTGGTATGTCACAAATGTTGAATTATACTTTCAGTTACATAATGGTCTATTTTCTAATGATGTAAAAATTTGGTAATTATTGCTAAACATCTATTCATTAAATGAAAAATGCTTTTTCATTATAAGTTAAAAATGAAAAAAAAATATATATGCCATTAGCTTCACTTTAGAGTTACCAAGCTCTTTATTAACAAATGGTCTTGCAACAGCAAAACAAAATAATCCCTGACACAGTGCCATTGCATCCCACTTTTGAGTCACAATCCGTGTCGGAACCACAGAACGAGGCACCCTGGCTGTACTGAAACAAAGCTGTTTCTACTCCTTTCTGTATCCACAGCTTATTCAGAGYGCTGCCTTGTCTTTTCTTATCCCAATCACTCTGCCCGTGCTTTGGAGAGTGGAACACTATCAAATTTGACATTGCTGCAGGCCCCTTAACAGAGCAGAACATCAGCAAGAAAATGATTGTGTATGGTCTGTGAATTGAATATATTCCTACAGGCTCAGCTCTGAAGTGAAATTATCATGTTTAACTCACTCTCTCCACCAACTAAAACATTAAGAGCCATTTTGAGTAGTTGGAGGGCTAGCTGAGAGCTCCACTTGGAAAGCTCCAGAGTATGCGTGCATACTCAAAAATGTGTCAGGGTTACTAACAATACAAACATAAGTTTTAATAATGGAAATACAGTGTGCAAGAAAGAGGCCAGTGCTTGCTTTCATGGGAGAAAAGTCACAAATATTATCAACTTGTATAGCAATTCACTTGAACCTATGAAGAAAAAGATATTTTTTTCCTTCTTTCAAGAGAGCAAGTGGTCCAGAGTACATGCGTCTAAATGATCAAACAGACCTGCGCAGAGGTGCCACGTGCCCGGGCTGTGGCTTTGGCAGGCACCGGGCGGTTCGCAGCAGTGCCTGAGCCGGCCGGAACTGGCTGTGACCGGCTGGGGGCAGCTCCCGGCCCCCTGTGACCCCGGGTGCCATGCTGCCAGCCATGCCCAGCGCACACGGGCACCTGGAGACCCATTTTTCCAGGTACTTTGCATAATGCAGGAATCTGCACTAGAAGACTGATTACATCATCACTGAAATGGGGACTAAGACAACACACAAATTTTAAACCTAAGTATTAGTTTATAGGCAGGAAAACCTGAGTCACAGAGCCCAGCTCCCAAGGTCACAGATAATCGTATAAACTTTTTATTCACATCAGAGTCTCAGAAAACTTTCTGAAAAATACATTTCCTCAAAATAAAATACCCATTGCAGAAAACATCTGTCATGTGAATTGAAGCACTATAGCATTGTAAGGAGTCATAAAACCCATAAAAATGAATTGCAACAAAATAGCTGCTTTAAAATAATCTAACGTGTATGATTTAATTTAGGAGAAATTCCCTCGCCATTGATTGTTAGGTGTTTGTATGCTACAGTGGTGTAAGAGTAGCATGAAAACAGAAAAGTACAAAAAATTACAACAGGCAGCTCGAAAGGATTATAAAATATCACGTTTTTCCCTTTTTCACCCCTCTAGTAATCTTAGTCTATTAAATTCAGAATTTCTGGAAATTCCAGAGTCCATCAAAAAATTAAGCATTTGTTCTCCATCTAGAATAGGAAGTTAAAATAGGTCTTTCCTTACTAACATTCACACTTTCTGGCAGTCCTGATCCAGGAATCAGCAATTAGGCTTTCTTTCACGTTAGTGTTTTTTATCAATTTGCTTGTGTAATAGGGGAATTGGGGTCAGCTGAGCACAGGAAGAGAACCATACCATTTAGTGATATATGATCTCTTTTTTTTTTTTCCTAATTACTAGTCAGGATGACTAGAGTGGTTGAGAGTCATGTCTTGTTTGTGACACCTGCACACCTTCCAATCCCACTGGCATAAGACACCAATAGCCTTGGTAATCACACAGCCCCAGCCCAACCTCCTTGATTCCCTCCATACCTATAGCAAATTAGGGGTTTTCACATGGGGTTTCTATCACCCTCTGGTTTCCCACGCCAAGTCTCTTACAAGGGTGTGAAGTTACTGGCAGTTATGTGGCAAGATTTGTCTATTGCTTCTTTGCCCTTCCAGCCCAGAATAGTTTAAACTAGTCTGTTAGAGCTGTGCTGATGCCATCAAGAGCTGAGTGCTCACATGTTGATTTTCCCTATCACAGCTTGTGTGCCAATTTCTTCCCAAAATATAAAATCAAATAGGACAACTACTGGTGATGTTTCATCTCAYCACCTTTTGTGATAATAATCGCATTACGTTAGAGTTCTAATAAATTTCCACACCTGAATTTAGTATCCAGATGAAAAGTTAAGCTGCAGTTAAACTAAGTTTTCTTGATAAACAGTTGGAAGTATTGACCGATATCAAAAATGGAAGTGTTGGCACAACTAAGCAGGAAGCAGAAAATGTTAAAAATAATAAGGTTTAATATGACTTTATAAACCCAGGGAACAGGAACTAATAAATTGAACATATGCTGCTCTGCAAATAATAATGTATAATAAAAATATCTTGCAACATTATAATATGTTTACTAAAACAACAAATATACAATACCAAAAATATGTCAAAGATAAGAAATAATCAGAGATTTACAAATTAAGTTCCAAAATAAGTCCTTTCCTGTAGCTATACAATTTAACTCTGAAGTGCTGAAAGGTAATAACAAACTGCTGTGAAGTACCATGCTGTAGCATGTCAGCTGATCCACAGTAACACATAAAAACCCTCTGCTGCAAGGGCAGATACATCTCCTATATCCTGTCACTTCACAGTTGTCATGGGGAAAAGGAAGCACACAAAATTACTGTCGATCAGTTGATTCATAGTAACCAGTTACTTTTTGGTTTGAGTCTTTGGTTGTCTGGGAAATTAAATCTGAATCTGCCATTTTCCTCTGGCCAGTTAAGTAAGATTACAGTATAGGGTTTAATTAGAAAAACATTTTTTATTTTTGAATGAACAGAATAGCAAAATAAAACAAATGTTACTCATATGACCCTTTGCTCATTATTTGGAATGTACTATACAGAATCTATAGAAAAGATTTATTCAAAATATTGTATGTATGCCGTACTCGCATAACATTCTACTCTTAAAATATAATAGCAAAAGAGTAAAAATAAAGAACTTTGCATTAATGCAAATTTTCAGCTGCCATAACCATCTCTGTCACAGTTTTTTATTCCATTCTTTTTCTTCTGAAATTTCTCCCCAAAACAGTATCTTCCTCAAACATAAAATAATCTGAAATTATATTACAACAAATTTCAACTCTTAATAGGTATCATAAAAAAGGCAGCAATTTCCATAGCATTTAGCTGAAGTTAAAATATGAGATGTCATTCAGAGTTTACAAAAGTCTATCAAAAATATGTCTGAGACTTCATCAGGGGGTGTACGTTGGATCTGGACTATGGATCCTGGAACAATGTCAAAAGGCAGAAGCTAACAATAAATCTTGCAACAATAAATCAGTATTGCTTAGCAGAGAAATAACTCTGTGAAAGAACTTCAGTTATCACTTAGAACTGGCAACTAATTGTCTGCAGACTGTCTGCCCATTTACTGCTAGTACCAAAGAGGCTGATATACTGCATTTAGAATTTATTGACTGCTAAGAGGAGGATTCAGTTCCTTACTTCCTTGCTTAATGCACTGAAGATCCATACATCACAATTTGTATTGCATCCTTTCAAAGTACAAGTATTTCCAATATATCAGAGATACAACATGGTGATTTGCGGCTCGCTCATGTCTTCTTGGGATGAAATTTTCTTTGTTTGTGAGCTTCCAATTTTGACATAGGGACTGAATGAAAGGATAGTCACTCATTTCCAAGTTCTCTCTGCTAAGCCAACTAAGCCATATGGTAGTGTTCACAACATAATAAGTAATTCTAGGTCAATGCATGTTAATAAGAGCTGCAGCCTTCTTGCAAGGGTTAGCTTTTCTGTCTCCAACACTGATTCTAGTATTGTTTTCTCCACTTTTTGTATGAATAATTCAACAGAGAGAAAAGCATATGAAAGAGCAAGCACAGATGCCGATTTATGCATTCTCTCTCTAACCATAGTACTTTTTAAGTATATATGCCAACTATCTTTAGTCTTGTGGTTTCCGGCAGATAAGAAATTGCATGCACAGCATTGACCGAGCAAACAAACCCACCATACATTACTCATTAAAAGGAATCAACCAGTTTCAGAAAAGGAGGATCAAAACACAAAGTTTTAGACTTCCCTATGAAATGTTTGGTGTGCTGGAAATGTTTCTACTATATAGCTAGGAAAGTAGTCAATGATTTCTTAAAAAATATTTTTCTTGAAAGTTACTTGATTCCATCCTATGTAGGTTAAAATGAATAAGTTTATCCTATTCAGGGAGACACTTATGTTGGACACTTGTTGGAAGCATTCTGCCAAGATGGTTGCAAGGAAATGAAGGAAAAACACTTTCCATTTTATGCCGTTTAAAAGTAGTACAAGGAATGACATGGCACATGCGGAGTCCAAAGAACGTGTATAGCAAGGGTAAGATTTAGACAAATGCATATTTGGAAAAAAAAAAAAATGCTTTGAATTTCATATACTTTGCTTTCTATTTTTTATGTACGTTTCGTTTCACCTAACATCTGGAAAATCCACTCAATTGGGATGTCTCCAAAAGAAAGAATTGAACCTCATGACAGTGAATGGCAGCAAATTTTTATCTGRGACAAAATTAACATAAATGTTGCTTAAGAGAAGTGCACTTGCCCTTGGACAAGTGATTAAGTGGTCCTTAATTTGGTACGGAATGGATGTGAAACTCTTAGATCTGATCTCATGACAAAGTTGCCAAATTAAAAAGAGAGGGGAGCCAAAGGAATACAGATGAAATGCAATAGATCTATTTATTTCCGTATATCCTTTCTAGAAAAAAATCACACATCTCTTCAGAACCTGTAAATAAGCATCAACAAACAAAAACAGCCCCACTTTTTTTAACTTTAAAACATTTCAGATATCATCTACTGAGATGGAATGCCTTTTAATTTGGAAATAGTATAGGTAGTCCAGTTAGGGAGATTAAAGTAAGCTATAAAACTATCAGTTTTAAAAAGGTTGTTGAAACACTACAATATCACAAAGAGAGGAGAAGGTCTATGAGCAAAACTCAGACAAAATTTTAATAGAATTATGCTCTTAATATATGAAGAAAATCTTGGCTCCTGTAAAAAAAGCAAATTTCTCCACAGAACAGGTAGTTTCAAGCTTTATTAAATGAGTCCAGTTAACAGAGGGAGGAAAAAATCTTTGATATCATTTAGAGTGGGTTTTTTCTTTTTTTTTCTGTTATCTGAAATAAAAGAATCTTAATCCTTACAAACTTTGCCTAGCTTTGGAGTAACCCTCACTGATGTCAATTAAAGTGTGTAACAGGAAAGCCCATCCAAAATAACAGGCCCATCTTTTTCATATAATCTGAAGTAGAAGTTATATTCCTACTTTAGTTATTAATAAATTCACGGTGTAATATCACACACCACACAAGCCAGAAGATGCCTCCCACCCGCCAAGACTTAATAAAATAAATGTAACCCAGCCGAAAGACCAAAGCTTCAGTGTGCCACAGGGAGAAAGAAGGAGCAGTCAAAGATGTTGCCAGTGCCCTAGGAAGAGAACAAAAAACCCCACCTACTAGGAACATTTGAGAAGGAGGAAGAAGCAGAATGAATTGTGCTGTGCACTTCAACAGTACATTTCCACCAGGCACTGGAGAGATTTCTCAGTTCCAGTCAGCACTTACCACAGTGCACTGATTAGCCCATCTTGAGTTAGTAAATATTTAACTCTTCTGAAGAAAAAAGAAAGAAAGAAAGAAASAAACAAACAAACAAATAAAAATGAGCCAACCCTCCCCCCTTGCCCAAAAAGTGAGATTGCAATAGCAAACATATGTATTGTAGATATAAAGAGGAAGATATAACTGACCTTAGCTGGAATAAATTGCGGTGACACAAACATTGATACAGGCAAGTTTCCTTGCAACTATTACTCATAGACTTCCTCAGATATGCTGATGAGATAACAACTTTTTGTACCTCTTAGTTATCTGCGACATGGACAATTATCTTCTGCCTGTCAACTATGTGTGGCTTAGAAATATTATTTTACTAAGAAGTCATATTTGTTATCTGCTTTAAATATGCCTTCAGCTGAAAAATTACTGCCTCTGTGTGTATGATGTGTGTGTATGCATGTGTACACACAGACCCTCACCTGCTTAAAAAGATCCTTTCTGAACATTATTACAGTATTTTTCAAAGTTAAGAATTAATTAAAAACACAATTCTTATTGAAATACTTGTGATTCATGAACCTAGAGAAAGCTTAAAAACTGATTTAATAAAAGGTATATGAGAAAAATAAAGTAATTAGCAATAGCTCCCAGTGTTCAATAGTATTTCAGTTGAGATTTGGAGGCTTCTGTTTATTCCTTTTTTAGGATTTAGGTAATACAAACACAATAACATGATAACCACTGAGAATTTATTTTATTTTTGCCCTAGTCCTTTGCATTATAATCAGAGAATTGAGTATTTTGTTCTTTCTTTGAACTGCCAGTCTCCACTGCAAATCATAGAGTTGAAGCTACTTTAGTCTTTCATTTCTAGCTAGCAGCAAACACTTTCTAGAACAGATAAACATTTAGAAACAACAAGAATAATGACATTTTCTCCTTATTTTCTTAAGAAAGTCCATCCTATTCCATTAGATAATGTCTGAGGAACTGAACTAGTAAACATTATGCAGGCAAATGATATTGTACACAGAACTACTTCAATTACATTGCATTTCAATACTCAATAGCCTTGAATATAGCCAGCATCTTATTTCAAATCAGAGTAAGCTTTTTCAAATGAAAAAGCTATAGTTTTACCATTTTTTCAGAAAATTTCAGATTTTTTTAAGTACGTAGCTCTAATGAAGATTTTTTTCGTCCTTTTGTTAAACAATCTTTTTAATGAAAACATAATCTTCTTTTTTTTTTTTTCCCTGAAGAAGTTGTTGCAAACTTTATCATTTGTCTCTGTTTTCTTATTTATAGTTCCAATATGGAAATGTGTAACACATTGTATTAGTGACATTGCTGGATTTACTTCTAATAAATTGCTAAGCAATGGGATGCTCCATTGAAAAAATCATGAGGGTACACTAGATCTCTTACTATACTCATTACACCAAGCTCAATGAAGCACCAAATCAACTTGTTAAGGCTCTTGTCTTCAAAGCACATAGAAGAGGACTAAGTTCCCTAAAATGTGACCTAAACCTTAGGGGGTTAAAACCATTGGTACATCTGTAGTTTCTCATCTCTACTAAGGTAGAAGATTTGTAGCTGTAGCAAAACCACTGCAAAAATCTAATACTCAGCCTCCACTGTTCACTCCTTTTCTCTGTATAGGGAAAGTATATGGTAGGGCACACAAGATTTTAAATCTCACCTAGTTTATGTCTCCCTCATGCAGGAAGAAACAAAGAATGGCACAACTGATAATAAATGCTGCTTATGTTTCTTAGTACATTAGAAAGTTTTTCAGAGGCAAGCAGTTAAGATGGTTGTCTAAAAAACTAAAACCACAGAAAATGGGAGGAATGAAGTCAGAGTGACACTTGTCCATAGTTTATGAAGTAGCTGAAAGTCTGGAGAGTGTACAGAAAAAAGATTTTAAAATTACTTCAGAATGCCAGTGAAATAAGACGAACAGTATCTGTGAGAAAATTAAACCAAGATCTAACTAGACTGTACTAGCATGATTATAGGAGAAAATGCTGACTGTAAAGTTAATAGACTTAGGCAATGGCTGAGGAAAGGTGAACAAGTGCAAAAATTTGATAAAAGACAAATTTTTCATTTGTGTGGCCAAACGACCAATGTATCAAGGGAAATTAAGACTGGCACATTTCTTGAAGTTTTGAAATAAAGAATGGATACTTTTTAAAAAGGAATCATTACATTCACTGCAAGCTATTGGCCTTAATATTACAGGCAGTGTTAGACAGACAAATGATTTAACTGGTGCCTCTGGTCTTAACATAGATGAGTCTGTAAATCTTAGCTCTCATCCTTTCGGTCACCTTTGAATCACCTGACTGCCCCTAAGGTGTATGACAGAAAATCGTAAAGTCAGGGAAACAAATTCTTTTTGGTTCTTAAGCAAGCAGATTAGGGCTGCAGATAAAGATGAAAATATCCATGTGCACTCCCAACTTATTTTATTAAGAATACTAAGCATCCATTTTTGAACAAATCATTTTTTACCACAGAGCACACGCCAAGCTGAAATTTTAATAACGGATGTCCATTAATATGGACTACTAATTTATATAATGGATTATTAACATATTAAATTCAGCAACTGCAATTTACAATATAGATTAAATCCTATAGCACAGAACATTTATTTTCTCTGCAAAAATATAGGCTAGTAATATGAACTTAAACTTTCAAGCACCATCCATAGTACATTTACATTATACAAGGGTATCTTTTCTGTTGGTTTAATGTCCTTGACATTCTCTGTTTATTTTTTACCCTACGATTTATGTAGCATCTTTGCCAGAAGAGGTGGTGTATAATTCTATTGCATTCTCAGCCTCATTATTAGTAATGGATTCATTTTCAGTTTCATCACTAAAACCAGTTCATTATCTGCAAAGACAAAATTATCTTAATATAGATTCTGAGGTAATTGATTCCTCTATTTATATGCTGAAGAGAACCTCGCTCACTCAGATTGGGAATGAAAACCGTTTCTTCCCCTCCCCCTTTCATGCAACAGTGACATGAAACAACTGCTGTTTTTAAAGACAACATAAAAATAATCAGTGATAAAACAAGTTTAGTTACTCCCAATGATGTTATTCTTTGCAGAAAAAGAGTTTCTTAATGGTATAACTTGGCTAAATGAAATGGACACCATCTTACATCATAAAAGAAAGTCTCTTGATACATCACTGGAAAGAAATACTCTATTTATTAATACTTGCAAGTGTTAATACTTACCATTTTCATTCTCTCTTTTTCATTATTCTCCTCTAAGAATACTCGATCCTTTTGCAGCACAGAGCACAATTAAAGATTTATAATAGTATTACTATATACGAAGTACAACTGAAATCTATTTTTCACTCAAAGATGGTGGGGAGAGGAGGACTGAACAGAAGCGTTCTGAGCACTTTTGATAAAGTAGAAGGGATTTTTTTTTCTTTCTGATTTTAATTTTGATTCATTTATTTAATATCTGGAATGGAGATAGTGCCATGCAAATTGATTTTATGTTTGTTTTTAGGCTCACTGATGATACAGTTTTGTTCTAGATCAATTGTGCTTTCTAAGTGATTTACATCTGAGTACTTCTGAATATGTATCGGTCTGCATATATATTTCTTCATTGAATTTCTAAGCATAATAAAATACCTATATCACTCCATAGACAACATGGTTAGAAGTCAGATAAACAAGAAAATTCTGTTCTTAACTTGCCTGAACAATAATATAAACCTGTGGAAACTTTCACTTCATTATAAATAATTTAAAAACATCTTAGAAATAGTCCTACTTTCAGTACTAAATCTACTAAGTAAAATTCATTTGTAATTTTCAGTTTCTCAAATGAGTGGTCTTCATGGTCTTTTAATGTATATTTTCATTTGCTCATCCAAAATGAAGCAAAAATATATTTTTTTTTAATTTTGCCTCAAACTTAYATGGACCTACTTACAACATGAAATCACCACATTCTTCCATTGTTTCGTCAGAAAGAACAAAAACGGTTAAAAATTAGAGCAGTTGGGCTCTATCATGCCAACAGAACATTTTGATAATATACTTCAACTTGTTTCTCTGTATTATGGTGTTTAATTGATTTTCATTGACTGTCTGAAATCACAGAATAGATGAACTCAGAAATAAATCCCCAAAGCCTTTGCTGTAGATTGCTCAAACCATGGGGGCTTTTGGAACACAACAGTTTCCTGACCCAGTAGGATGGTTTCCTTTAAAGGAAGGCCTCCTTTTGAAAGTTGTTGGCAAGTCAGGAATTGGTTGAGTAAGACACTGAGTTCTCAAACTCCAATACAATTAAAAACTCAATGACTCATGAGCCCAGTTCCTGGACTATCCTACAGACAATGACCTCAAAAACAGATAATAGCATGTATTATCAATGTGCACTGGGTTTATGTAGCAAGGTTTTGGTAATGGGGGAGGCTGTAGGGGTGACTCCTGTGAGAGGAGACATGGGGCTGTGCCCATGTCAGACACAGCCAGTTCCAGCTGGCTCCAAAATGGACCCACTGCAGGACACATCTGAGCCCCTCAGCCATGGGTAGAGTGCTCTGGGAAAATTTATTTAATAAAGGGTAAAAATGCCGTGCAGCAGTTGAGAAAGAGGAGTGAGAAGAAAAAAGGTGTGAGAAACAACCCTGAAGACACCAAAGTCAGTGAAGAAAGAGGGGGAGAAGGTGCTCCTGGCACTGGAGCAGAGATTTCCCTGCAGCCTGTGGAGAAGTCAAGCAGGTTGTCCCCCTGTAGCCCATGGAGAGGACGATAGTGAAACACATAGTCCCTGCAGCCTGTGGAAAGGACCCATGCTGGAGTAATTCATGAAGGACTGCAATCAGTGAGGGGGACCTACAGTGGAGCAGGGGACAAGTGTGAGGAGGAGGGAGTGGCAGAGAGGAGCTGTTATGGACTGACCGCAGTCCCCCATTCCTCATCCCTTGTATCACTTGGGGGAAGGAGGTGGAGGAGACAGGAATGAAGGAGTGAAGCTGAGCCTGGGAAGAAGGGTTGTGTGTGTGTGAAGGTGTTTTAGTTGTTGTTTTTGTTTCTCACCATCCAACTCTATTTTTAATTGGCAATAAATTAAATTAATCTTCAGCTAGTTGAGTCTGTTTCACCTGTGATGGTAATTCACCCACAAACTTTTCCATCTTATTTTGTCCCCCTGTCCTGTTGGGGGTGGGAGGGAGTGAGAGAGTTACTGGGTGGGGGGTCTGCAGCTGGCCAAGGTCAGCCCATACAATGCTAGAAATTGAAACTCATTCTCCCTTGGTACAAAGCTTATTTTCAGCTTGGAGCCTCAGTAGTGGATCTTGGTGAAGAAGCTATGTATTATGTGGGCTTACCTATGTTCTGTACAATATTTGGTATTTTAGCAATAATGTGTATCAATTACCATTCCAGTTCCCCTGCTATTCTACATGCCTGTCCACTTGGATCCATAACATCTCTCTGTCTAGTTCTATTAAAAAAACAGAAAAGTAAATTATATCAACAACTTCCAAAAACAATAAGATCAGCCTCCATAAATATTGTTCTGTATGAATGAACAGCTTTTAAACATATTTTCCTGTGGGTTTTTTTTAAGATTTTTTGAAAGATTCTTTTAAAATGTATTTTTAAAGTAGTTGAAAAATTTTAGATTACTCATCATCAGTTATGAAAGTTTGCATTTGGTATGAAAGTGTTATAAGATACAGCATAATCTGAGGTAATTTCAATACTAAAGACTTATCAGTCACACTCACAAGCAGCCTGTATCATTTTAAAACAATCACTGTCAGAATGTTCTTTTATTCTCTTCTGAGGAAACAAGGCCTTTAAAAATGTCATGTTACAATCAGTAGTTCCAATTATACTGAAGTAATTAACATTTTTGTAATCCATAGTTGTGTCACTTTTCCAAGAGAAAAGCACACACCTAGCTTTTCAGGAAGAAAACTCAGGTGTTCTCCAGATAGAGAAGATATCTAAATAATACTTGAATAAATTTAAATCATTAAAAAAACAAGAAAACAGAACTTATTGACTGCAGTCTCATTACACATAAACATAAACAAATTCTTTAAAAATAGTAAAAAGCATATATCTGAGGTTTTTTTTCCTTCCTCTTCCCCAAGACACAGGCTCTGTACATTTCCAAATCAGTACAGTTAATGAGGTTGCCAATACTTCCGAAGACAATAAACAGAGAGCTGGGGATATAAAAAGGTGAAAAATACATATAACAGGAATGAGGTAGAGACAGAAAAGCAGATAAAAGTGGAAAAGAAGAACAAGTAGTGTGTAACTAGAAACTACGAATGCAGGGAAAGAAGAGACGAGGAATGAAGAAAAGGTAGAAAAACAAAAGCTCAAGGACAAGAAAATATTTACAGTTTGGAAGCATCTAGTGTATAATGCTCAGTCCATTCCTGCATATTTCTGAAGATATCAGTAACTTCCTTTAACTTTTCTTCCCATAGCAAATTTCTAGTTTCTAGAAACTCAGAAGAGACCCTAAACAACTCAGTTATAGTTAAAAAATGGAAACAAAGACAACTCTGAGGGACGTGTATTGTATCATAAAGGAGCTTAATCTAATAGTTTTCACTTTCTATGTCTTTTTATTTATATATTCTAAGATTTTAATTTATTTTTTCCTTTCAAAACATCAACAGAACATCTTCATGGAAAAATATATTCTTTTCTTTCGAAGAAAGTTTGCACTTTTGTGCGTCTTCAGTATTTAGATACAATTCTCTAAAATGTCTATTAATCACTGTGTCAAGCAGCAAAGACAAATGTGATGTAAACTATGGGCAGAACATGACTGAAGGATACTAAAGTGTGATAATAATTTGTGAAGATGGGTAGTCAAAATAAATAAAAATAAAAGCATGAGAGAGCATAAAGAAATGAAGATAAACTCCACGGTAGTCCAAGCAAAGGAACTGTGGCAAAGTTTTAAAATGTGAAGATGCAAATATTGTAATATTGAAGGGATTGATAAAATAAATCATTCAGAATTGCTAAAAATCTACATCAGCTGAAATGCTAAGACRAATATATACACATAGTTAGAACAATGCTTAGAACTCATGAATTGAAAATCCAGTCTCACAACTGAATTCCTGCAAGACCAATTGATGACCAGTGTTAGAACATGATTCATTTAATTCATCTGCAGGTTAAAGGATTTCCTTGTTTTCCCAAGGAAGTATGTACCTCAGCCATACACTTGTCCAAGGAGAYGACAGTTTAAAATTTGTTTAGCTTTCAAACAATAATATAAGTTTGAATATATATTAAAAAAAAGTATCTATTTTTATTTTCTATGGAAGTCAGGAATTGGAAGGATTATCAGCAGTTAATAAACTTAAAATTTTTTGCTTTGATTAACAGATAAATCAGAGGTGCTCATGCATTACCATAACTACAATAACTTTAGTTCAGGGTCTTCTTTAGAAAAGATTTTTTAATAGAGATGTGTTTCCCATGGAAAACCGTTGATCAATCAACAATCATTTTCAGGATTATACTGCATCTTTAGCAAGCATTAAAAACGTACCCTCATTTGTCATACATACAGCATAGTTTTTCTTTTATTCACGTACTCATTGATTTAGCATTGATTAATTAGGATTATGAATACATAAAGAAAATGCAAGTGAATTCCCCACATACACTTAAAATACACAGCAAAACAAAAACAAGAGGCATTTTTACAGGCTTTTTTTTTTTTAAGGCATAAATAGCTGTTACAAAACTGCAAATTTTGAACTCCATATAGGAAAATAAACTAAAAAGAAAAAAGAACCCTCTCAACAACAGATTTTGGTTGAAAGCACTGAAGTAATTAAAAATCACTCTTGCAAAATATAATACTGATGAATGTACTTTGGGGAAAAAAAAGAGAAGTCTCTTGCCAAAATCTGTGGCCTGAGTTATGTTCACTGCTTGTCCCTGTAACATCAGTGAATATTAAACAACCATTCAATTTATTCTGGAAAGCTCAGGGCAAAACACTAGTCTCAATTTCCTCAGAAACCTTCAAACAGCTGAATATACTTAACTTTAAAGGTTTTTCAGGAAACTTTAAAAATAAAAGAGAAAATTCTGACTTTAACAGATATGATCCTATTTCTGATGACTCTTATAGATTAATTATAAAAGTTTTTTTGTTAATTTTATTTTGCCAATGACTAATTTACTACTTCTTTTTGTAAAAAAAAGATGATACAGAAATAAAAATATAGTGCAGCGTTTATTTTACTTTATAAATTTGAAATTATAGCTAAGCAACAGAGTGCATGATAAAAACTAAAAAGATATACATACTAAAAAGTTAGTATATATATAAAATATTAAGTATGTATTAGCTTTTCCTTATGTTGGTGCAAACTATTGAAGATGCATGCTATCTGTTAAAATATATTAAAAAGTACGTTTTAATGAGCTTTAAAAAAAACTCATGAAATTGTTCAAATTCTATTCACCATGAATATGATTCTAATTAACTTCTCATAAGTAAAACTTCATATGAGGAARATTTTTATTTCAGAGATTTTTTTATAAGCTGCCTTTTTTTGTTCTCTATCATTAAAATTTTAAGTAAATTCATATCTGAAATCCTATGTTAAATATTTTAAGTATACTCAGAAATTTGCAGGACAGAAAATTTATACTAAAAGCCTTGAAAAAGAAATCAGTTCTCCAAATCTCCACACTCAGACACTGCATATAAATGCTCTGAAGATACTTCTGAATATACTAGACATTATCATGCTGCATTAACTGACACCAGTCCTCATTCATACTAGTTAATTTGTTATCTAATGTCCCGTTCGCCTTATTAGGTCTTAAATATTGGTAAAGGTGGAGAACGCTAAAAGAAAAAAAAAAACAAACTGATTTTTGTTATTTTCTCCAACAGGTATGCAACATTATGTGTATCAATAAAAACGCAATACCATTTTTTGTGTATAAGAGATTTCCCCGCTGTAATAGATCATTATTATATTCAACAGAAAATTGAGGTGTCATAAATTAATTTGAGGGGTCAAAATAGAACAAGAAGAAAAAAAAATCAACAGGTTTAACTAAAAGTTAATATTTTTTTTAAAAAAGTTGATTTTAAGTTTGCATTTAATCCCTGGTAAAATCTTTACTGTCTAAAAGGAAAAAAAAAAAAACAACTCCCAACAACAACAACAAAAAAAAACAGCATGGGAAATGAGAATCAAAAGCTAATATCCAAAGAAACTAGCTACAAGTACAGATTTGATTAAAATATTTATTTTAAAAAAAGAAAACTTTCCTATTTTCAAACCATTCCTCTTATAGTGTCTTACATAATAAAAGAAAAACAATCATAGAAGTCCCTAAATTAATGTCAGGGACTTAATTGAATAAAAGACTGAAAGTGTACATTTACCAGTCAGYCTTTCTCTGAAAAGCACAGCTCAGTATTTTTGATAATCTAGTTGGCTGGAGTTCAGGCCCATCCTCAGTGATGTCCTTTGCTGTGTCCAGGCAAACAGTCACCTCCCACTGTGGGGGCAGCAGGAAGGGAAAGGTTGACATCCTTGTTAACATGCATAAGATTTGAAAGTCATCTGTTCCTCTCCAGGTAATTTTTATGAAATGCAAGGCTAGTCACTCAAATCAAACCCTACATAGGGACTTTTTTCACTGTATACTGTAAAGGAAGGAATTGTAGATTATTTCAGATACAACTGAAGGCAATGGAACTGAGATCTAAAATGCAATGCAATTTACGTTTAGAATTGAGATCTAAAACTTAGATCTCATAAGTCCCTGAAAAAGTATATTCCTATTCCTAATGACATTTACTGCAATCAATTATGAAATACTGTCCTATAAAAGTAGTACATGAAGATTACTGTAAAAACAAACAAAAAACCCCTCCAAATCTACTTGTGCTGACAAAAAAGCTTGACAATCGCAAACTGGAAGTTAGAATGGCATAGTAACTGAAAATTTAGACAGCAAACCATRGTCAGACTGGTCCTGTGCTGTTCTAACGTGTAATGAGTTCCAAAGCTGGGCTGAGGTACATATCTAGCTTTTA
The DNA here is from genome assembly GCA_030449065.1 of Oceanodroma leucorhoa. Lineage (NCBI taxonomy): Eukaryota > Metazoa > Chordata > Aves > Procellariiformes > Oceanodroma > Oceanodroma leucorhoa. The sequence continues at coordinate 29,571,897 of JASVER010000001.1, read as the reverse complement.
ATCGTGTGGGTCCCCTCTCTGCAGTTGGCTGTAACCAAGATACTTACGGACATAAAGAATTAAGAATCAGATCTGAATTAAAAAACAAAAGACACAATTTAGGTATGAAGGTTTTGAGCAGAGTACAATGCAACATGTCAGAAACAAGCTAACTATATAAAAATGAACCAATTTCACATTGAGTTAAACAGATGTTTGTAAAAGGTTTGTGCTTATGTACCAGAACTAGAATAGCCACATTTGTCACTATTCTACACAGTGTAATAAATCTTGCTGTGCATTTATCTCTAACTCTAAACAAAACTTACAGGTATATTATTGTTTTTATCATTTTTTTCATTATTTATCTCCAATACAACATTACAGATGGCATTACATTTATATTTAGCGTGAAATTTAAGGAATACACAATATGCTTCTTGGTTACCTCTTTGTCACTTCCTCAATAGGGAGGCTCCTTCAATTCCTTCCCTTTCCAAATATTCCTTCATTTCTCTTTTACTAAAGTCACTCTGCTCTCTCTCCCCCACTTCTTTTCCTCATCATTTCATTCCTGCATGATCAGTTTGCTTTTCATCTCCCCTTTTCTTCCTGCATTTCTGTTAAGCTTCATCAGCTTTTGTGGATCCCTGCCCTCTGGGTTCCCTTTTGCACCACATCTTCTTTCACTGGTTTTCCAGTAAAGAGGTGAGCTAGAAGACACAATGTTTCAAAGGCTAAAAGTGAATGATAAAAAGAGAGTATGAGATTTAGTGACTTTTCATGAACAAAAATTTCAGCACAGAACTCAGCTTTTCAGTTTGATATGCACAACACATAAGCTAAATCAAAAAAACCCAAACTTATTAGCGAGTCTTCTTCAGAAAGTTTCAGCAACCATGGAACAATTTCTCTTTTTAACCTCAAGATGTAAAAAGCAAAGCTAGTTTTCTCTTTAATGAGGACAGGAGCTGTTGGATTAAACGATTAATTTACTACTTAAGCCCCACTGACATTTCTTCACTACGCATCTTGACAACCCTCTCTGTGAACTTAACATCACCTTCGCAAGTTTCCCCTGGAGACCAGCATTATCATGATGGGAAGCAAGAAGTGAATACCAACAACAGATGAATTAAAACTAAAATTTCCACTTGATCCAGCAAGTCCTAGCTACAACCCAAGCCAATCTGGTCAGCAATGCCTCAGCACTTTAGAACACAGCACTAAAATACGATGCTGCTGAGACTTTGCTTGTTAATTATAGGTTTTAACACTTTTTTCATTATCTCAAGAAACAAACTTGTAATAGATAGTGTAAAATGTTTTCCCATCCCCTTTTTCTTAGGCCTTGCCTAAGGATAGAAACAAGAGATGACAAAAAGTACAAAAGAAGGATTAAATAATTTTGTTAAAGATACTCTACCTCATTTTTCTGTGAATATTTCCTTCTCTTCCCTTAGTCCAACTGACGTCCTAAATTCAACTTGCCATTAAATTAAATTAAAGATTGACATATTCTGTAAAAAATAATAGATTTTTATGACACTCATTATTTTACTCAAAAGAAATCCATTACAAGCAACAGATTACTTGGTTCAATTCATGCTAAACAAAATACAATGGTATAAAACTCGAATTAGCAACTATTTATACCTTGGACCTAACCCATCCTTCTGACACAGTAAATAAATGGCAATTATTAAAGTTGGAGTAACATAGCTAACTTGTACTGTTTGCATCAGTGTTCAATAACAGAACCTTCCTTCTAGTTGTTTATCAAAATCAAGGCTTGGCAAGTAGGCAYGCAGCTAGACAACTTTTCATTTAAAACCAAATGCATTATAGTTTAATAACAAATGAGTTATAGTTTCATATCTACTATCTAGCACCAAAAATCATGTCCAGGTATGAAAGCAACTTTACAAAGAGTTTATCTGAAGTAAACCAGACAAATATGGAGATTTGAGAAATACAGAGAAATCAAGCCAAATAAAATGAGATTGCAAGAAAAAAATTTAAAGTCTTCATGTTTTAAAGCAATTTTAACATAGGAGAACAAATGGGAAAAAAAAAAAAAAAAGGAGAAGGTTTGAAGAAAATAAACCAGGAATGATGAAAGTAGAAGATGGTACATAGTAAAAGTGAAATGAAGAAACAAATTGGAGAAGATCGGAGAAAATAGCTTCACTGGAATTAAATAAAAAGGAAAAAAAAGGAATGCAAGCTGCACAATGTTCTTTAAATGCTCAGAAAGGCATATACTGGCTACTTATTTATCCACTTCCAGATGCCTAGTACCTTTATGTTTTTTTCTTCACCAAGGCATTATGGAAGCATGGATATGAAAGAGAATGAACTGCTTTGATTCAATGATCTAGGTTATCGGGGGAGGAGGGAGAAATGTACAGGTTTAAGTCCAAGGAATCCAAGGAGCCCTTTAGGCAGAATTGGTTTTCAAATAAAAAAGATATATCCTTGAATTAATGGCTTAAGTTTGGCTTGACATTATATTGATGAGCATGACATTCTGTATGGTTATTCAGGTGACTGGGAAGTACTAAAAGTTTCTGAGAGCCCACAAACTCATCATTTTGGACTTTCCTAAATCCCAAAAACATTCTGTTTGATTCTGATTTACTGTGTTTTGTTTCCTATTTATGTTTACTTTGCCTTTTCACTTTGCAAATTGTGTTTGAAAGATTTAGATTTATACTCCAAGTTTTACTTTTCTCTCTGGCATATACCAAACCATTCTGAAAGATGTATGTGCAATCTGAACAAAAACAAAACAGAGAAAAAATTAAGTTGGGTATTTTTCATTTTACCTTTGGTTTTTGTTAATTGATCTGTCTTAATGAGTTCTTTCAGCCACTTTAAAATGTGTAACATCTGTATAACATCTGTGTAACACTAAAAATATCCTATAAAGTGTGATCTCTGTTATATCTTTTTTCAAGCATGTGTAGGTGTAAAGCAAATATACATGAAAGAATATCACATACCAGAAAGCTGAAAAAAGACCACTCCAATCAAAATACCTGGTTCCTAAAAAACAAACAAAAAAATATGTCTTGAAAAAAACTGTATGTATTGTTAAAACCTCACCACTCAGAGATCAGCAGCAAAACTACTGAGGTCACTATGAACAAGAATTGACCTCAGACAACAACTAAAATATAATTATTTTCAAACTGAAAACTGTAAATGGCTGTGAGATGTTGCTATAATACTATACCGGCACAACACTTTGCAATAAGGTCGCTTATTCATGATTTTCTAACCTAAATAAAATTAAAATTCCTTAGACACAGCTGTACTACCAGTAAGTCATCCTTCTCCAAAAATCTAGTACTCTCAGTTGACTAGAGAGATGAAATAGTGTGTTAATTTGAAACACATTTTACAGAACATTTTGCACCAAATAGATATTGCGGATCCTTTCCTTTATGAAACTGGGGAAGTAAAATGACTTTCAGCATCAGGAGAAAAACAGTTTAAAAAGATAAAGAGAGTAGATCTAGAAAGTGAGGGGTTAGAATTAGGACAAAACTGAAGAGGCGTAGATAAAATTAAAGATAACACATTACCTATTTCTACACTGTTTTTTCCTAGCTATGTCTGACTAAGTTAATTTTTCCTCATCCTTATTATGGATAGTAAGGGATAAGACCATAAGAGATAAGTGGAGTTCAGACTAGTCTTTTCTACACTACTACACATCTGAGCTTACATGGATAGCATGGATAGTCTGGGAGTCCAGTGTTCAGTGCAAGCTCAGGTCCTAACCTAACATGAAGTACTCATATTTTGGTATCTGTATTTGTCTAAGGAGGGTTCTGTTACTAAAAAATAGGAATTCTGTAATGACCACTGAGGTTTAGGAGAGAACAGACTACAACCCATGTGCCAAGGTAGAATTTTGTTTAATAACACAAATGTGACATCTGGTAACTCTTACCCTACTTAACCCAACACCCTGCAACCTACTATTTCTCTGAATCGTATGGTCTCCATAGCTGGGTAAAAAGGTTTGTTCTTTTTGCAATAACTTCTGAATACAGCTCAGCTAAATCCAGAGTTGCTTGTGTTCCTTTGTTATTACTCTTCCTTCATAGCAGACACACGCACCAGTCTCCTTCAACTATCCAATGGCTAGTACTGTTTGACAATTTTGCTAGCTATATGATTAAGCATAAACTGGTGCATTTCAGTAATAAGATCATGCAACACCAAAGAGAAGAGCTTGCTATTTCATTCCTTATTTCACGTCTTAGTAGACAAAAGCAACATGTACACTGCTTTTACATTTTACTCGGCTGTAGTCTTCCTGAAAAAAATGTAGCATTTGCACTTTAATGTCTTAAGACACAAATATGTATTCTGATAAGACAAAGGTTTAAAAGTCTAATGGTGCTCAGAAAATGATAGCTAATATTTGATACATGACATTATACTATAAAAACACCACAATGTATGTCTCTCAGAGTATGAAAAGATATATTATTAGATGGTTTTAAAATTTCTTATCAGTACTAATAAAAATAATTTTGGATATATGATTAAATCCTCAAAAAATAATGACTGTCAAAGCTGTCCTTGGCTAATGGCAAATCAGCCAAAATGGCTAATAAAGGAGCTCTACATTTATAGATATGCTATACTGCCATGGACAAATATAGTCAATAGCCAACTATTATATCTTGTTTCTCTCTAGACAATCTGACGGAAACAATTTGATAAAACATTTCCTAATGCATATCCTCTATTTTAACTGAGCAGTGAAAGTTCAGATTTGGAGAACTTTTCAAACTGCACACTTTGAGTTGTTACATTAAGAGAGCCTTGAGTCCCACACTGTACTCAATGTAAACCTTGTAAAAGCAACAGAACAAGACAATCACCCTTTATTCCAAACAAATAGGCAAGWACATGTACCTGTAATATTACTTTTCTTCCAAGGAATTCCACCTGGTTTTAGTGGAATTGCCAGTTTAGCATGAAAATGTAAAGTGCACGCAAGCACAAAACACCTCATTTATTAAATTGCTTATTCTTATTAAAGTATAATCTTGTGATATGCCATTGTCTTCTTTGTCAGGTGAATGAGGTATGAAAATTTTAGGTCATAACACATGGCAGGATGAGGATGATGTTAGTTAAAGCATAGATGTATAGTTAAAGTCATAGATGCACTATAATTTATTAAGATCCAGTGTTTTCTGTTTTGACTGAGTGGGTATCCAGTTCCTATTTTACACTAAAAGTAATGATGGGAAGTGCAAAGAAGACAAAAAATCATCATGTGACCAAAATTAAGACTAGGCAAAAGGCTGAAGTATGTGACCAAATGTACAGAATACRTTACCAGTTCTGTCCGTTCATTTTCCTAAGAACATAAAGTGACAGGTAATTTTCATGACATGTAAGGAGACAATGGGATAATGTTTATACTTCCCTATCCGGAAGAGATGGAAAGATCAAAGACAGAAGACCATTGATAAATTTCACAACATTTTCTGATGACAGCTTTTTCTATATAAAAAAATGTAAAGGTACAGGCACTATTTTTCAGGTCATATGATCAAAGTGTAAAAAATGCAGTGGTCTGTTTATAAGCATTCTTGTTTTTATCTTGGAAACATCTGAAAAAAATAATCTTATCTGGTAACAGTCTTTATTTTCAAGGAATTTTTGTCAGCAAATAAGAAGGTGTGCAGTACTAAGAATAAGTAACTTGACTAATGAGGAAAGCTAAACATGTAATAGAAAGAATAGACAGGCAGATTCAGATATGGATGAACTGGTTACTTTGATATCAGTGCTGTCCATAAAAAAAGCTGATATGGGGCAAAATCAGGAAAGACTAAACAATGGAAAGGAAATTTATCAAAAGTAAAAGAATGCACTAGAAAATAGGCCATAAGAATAGTTTTCTGGTTTTGACTTTAAAAAACAAAAACAACTTTGGTTGATAAAAAAAAATATGTTGGAATAACAGATTTCTAATAAGGCATTGTACATAGAAACATTTCTACATATTATAAAAAATGAACCAATATTATATATTTCACACTGAGAATTTTTAAATTATGAACTAATTGTTAACTGAACCTTTATAAGATACTTTGATCTCTCAGGGAATTAATGCAGGCAATTCCATATCCATCAGGAATAAATACTTTGGCAAAATTTGTGAAAAGAATGACAGATGAATAAATTGTCATAGGAATCGCTCAGAGAGAGATCTTCTTGTTTGCTCAGTAATGTGGACTCTTTTGAATAAACATTTTAATACAGCCAAATGCAGGGTTATAAGCATTAGAAGAATTTGTACAGCTTGTGTTCAAAATTTAACCTTGCAAATGTAAAGATTATATTTTGCAACACTGACACAGAGAAGTCATAATCATCTGTTCTACAAGAGCTTTCACAATAATTTACTACCTAAAGATCATCAAGGGAATATTGCTCAAAAGTCATGAAGAGAAATATTCAGGAAGACCAATACTGGATCACCGTACACTGTTCTGCCTCTGTGATTTCAAAAAATGATGTTGAAAAACTGGAAAGATTTCAGAAAACTTCAAAATGCTATTCTATCATCCAGAAACATGGCTTAGTAAGACTAAATTTAGGATTGAGTGGTCATTCACTTACAGACTATAAACATATTCAGCACATAGGCGTTAACTTGTTTTTCATAATAATTTCAAATGAAGTGCACAGCTGAAAAATAAGGAAGCTCTCCAGAGGTACATCCAGATTCTTCTACTCATGATCATTTATAACTCTAAACAGAATGCATTTTTAAAATTCTACTCCAAAACTTGTTTCCATTTTATGAGAATAAACACTGCTTGACTTCCTAATGCTTTTGTTAATAATTCCCTGTTTATTCAGGGAGGAGGCACTTTTAAACACTTCCAGTGATTTACATTCAAGTGAAACTGTGAATATGGAAACACATTTGTGTTGCACCTAACAATAACTTTTAAATCTAAAAGAAGAGGTAGAATCTAAATAAAAAAAAAAATAAAATGGTGAATATAAAATCTTAACAAGGTTACAAATTCAGTAAAACTGCAGACCTCAGAAATAATTCAGGCAAGTTTTCATATTTCCACTGGAATTCTGCAAGAGAAAATTAGAGAGAGAAGTAACATCTCTATAGGCAGGAACTGAATAGTGTAATTAGTCCTAGTTAAAAGAAAGAATACATAGAAAGAAAACAGAAGAAACATATGCAAAAGATATGGAAGGAGAAAGGTAAAATTATAGAGTTGCTGAGAAAGATTTAAAGGTTATTAGAAGTGATCTGGGCTTTAATACAGCTACATCTGTAGTCATGTTTCTGGTCCATTAGCTTGATGATGCCACTCCCTTGATGGTTTTTTTTGGATTCAACTTTTCTTTACCTTGTCTTTTCGGTATGATACTGCTTTCCCTCCCCTATTTTTTTCCCTGTGGAACATTTCACTGACAGCTATCCTTTTTCTTCCCTTATTGAGGACTGATAGCTCCCCACCGGCAAATTTGCCAGATGTTCAGAATTTGTAAATTCCATATGAAATTTTTTGTTCATGGTTCAGACTTGCTAGTCTCACAAGGTCCCATCCACGCTGATGTTTCTCTGCTTCTCTCTGGCTACAACAGGTGGTGAACTGAGCTGAGTTATATTAATGTACCTCTGTGGTTCCAGTTTACCTTTCATATACTCTGTCCTTAGAAAAAAAAGAATCACAGACCAGCTGAAGTGGGAAAGCACCTCTGGACATTGTCTAGTTCTGTCCCCACTACCCCGGTTCAAAGGACAGTCAGCTAGCGCAGGGTGCTCAGGGCTGCGTCCATTTGGGTTTTGAGTATCTTCAAGGATGGAGATTTCACCACCCCTCTACTCAACCTGTTTCAGTGTTTGGCCATTCTGAATGTAAAATGTTTTTTCTTATGTTTAAATAGAATGTCCTGTCTTTCATTTTGTGCCCATTKCCTACTGTCCTGACACTGGATAACACTGAGAAGAGTCTGGCTCTGTCTTCTTTGCTCAGTCCCAACAGGTATTTATACACTCTGATAAGATCGGCCTGAGCCTTGTCTTCTCCAGGGTAAATGATTCTAGGTCTCTCAGACTCACGCATACGAAAGATGGTCCAGTCCCTTAAACATCTTTGTAGCCTTGTGCTGGACTTGCTCCAGCAGCTCTATGTCTCTGTGCTGGTTTTGGCTGGGATAGAGTTAATTTTGTTTGTAGTAGCTAGTATAGGGTTATGTTTTGCATATGTGCTGAAGACAGTGTTGATAATATATTGATGTTTTTGTTATTGCTGAGAAGTGCTTACACAGAGTCAAGGYCTTTTCAGCTTCTCATGCTCTACCAGCTGAGAAGGCTGGAGATACACAAGAAGCTGGGAGAGGGCACAGCCAGGACAGCTGACCCAAACTGGCCAACGGGATATTCCATACCATATGACTTCATGCCCAGAAAATAAACTAGGGAAAGCTGTCCAGGGGGCGACTGCTAGGCATCAGTCGGTTGGTGGTGAACAATCATTTTTCATTTGCATCACTTGTCTTTCTTGGGTTTTATTTCTCTCTCTTTTTGTTATCTCCCTTTTCGCTATTATTATTACTATTATTATTATTATTTATTTCAATTATTAAACTGTTCTTATCTCAACCCACAAGTGTTCTCATTCTTACTCTTCTGATTGTCTCCCCCATCCCACTGCGGGGGGTAGTGAGAGAGCAGCTGTGTTGTGTTTAGCTGCCTGCCGGGTTAAACCTCAACAGTCTCTCTTGTACTGAAGAGCCGAAAGATGGACAAAAGATTCCAGATGTGGCTTCACCGGTGCTGAATATAGAGGAAGGATCACCTCCCTTGACCTACCTGTGACCGTCTTTCTAACACAGTACAGGATGCTGTTGGCCTTCTTTGCCACAAGGGCATATCACTGGATCGAAGTCAGCTTGTTGTCTACCAGTACCTTAAGATCCTTCTCAACAAAGCTGCTTTCCAGCAGCTTTCCACTCAGTCAGCCTCCAGTGTGTATTGGTGTCTGCAGTTATTCATCCCCAGTGCAGGACTTGACATTTCCCTTCACTGAACTTCATGAGATTCCTGTTAGCGCATTTCTCCAGTGTGTTGAGGTCCCTCTGAATGTCATTGGGTTTGAAAAATAGACTACATTCTCCAATATTGAAATTAATTTAATTTTGTCTTGAGTAACTGCTTGCATACTTTTGGAAACCTGCAATCAATCTAACAACAAATTGACATTATCTGTAGGTCCTTTTTTAAAAAAAATGTACTCCAACAAGGTAACTTTAAGGTGCATCATAAGTTGAACACTGGTTGATTTAATTCCAAAATTAATTAGAGAATAAAAGTTTGAAAGAAAAATATCATCATCTAGGCCATGAAAATCTTCTCAGACAGTTGTTTGATTGTATGCTAGGATGAACAATCTTCTTTTAGAATGATCTGGTCAGAAACATGGAAGGTTATTTTTATCTTTTTTATACTCCGTCTGGAGGAAACACACAATAGATCTGATTGAATCATCCTTGTAAACGGCACTGAGAAAAGTCAGCAGATCTGTCAGGACCTCATCAACTTAAGTTAACTTAGAGATGATAACAATGTTAAAACAATATGTTATGTTTTATTCCTCTAGTCACCACAGCAGTCATTATATTGTGATGAGAAGAGCTTCTTCTCACAGACAATATCCATGTAGGGGTGGGAGAATATGAAATGAGAAACAAATAACTGTAATTCTGTTTTCCTCTATATCAAGTATGGAGAAAATAAAACAGGAGAGAAGAGCAGCCGACAGTGGTCAGAAGTACTAATCACAAAATACACTGGGTTACCATTAAAAGGTCATTTGCCAACTATTTTCACACAGCAGGATGTAAAATATCCAGAGTTTTACTTACAGTGGATAACTGATATCTGTGATAATAATTGTCAAATAATCATTGCCATTTTAATGCTTTCTACTTTATTATGGGTTAGCAATTATGTCTACAATGATACAAGGAAATAATATGTGAAAGTATGTACTTTTTTCTGATTCTTTTCTCAGTACAACCTTCAGGAAACATGCTATTTCAGGAAATAAAAGCCTTCTGCTTATTCACAAAATGAGTAATAGTAGAGTGAAAAAGTTTTCCTTCAAAATGTGAAAATTTTTCCTTCAATATTTTTCTTGCTTGAAGGAAGCAACCTGAATGAGAAGCTACTAATGTGTTCCTCATTTCATGGTGGAGACTCAACTGAAACAAAATAAAACAAAACATACCCTAAAAACTTCAGGGGTATTTCTGTTTAAAAGTGCTGTCCTGTAAAAAGTTAAATTTTAAGTGATCTATTTTACAGCCATCAGGTGATTGATTGTTTATCAAAAGTTGAATGCTATTAACTTATGGCATGGTCTACAGATAAAGCAGATCTCATACAGCATATTAATCTATTTAGAGAACTGTTGAAAACATGAGCTAGTTTAAAAATCAAAAAGTAAGAGGGCAAAATAAGGTTTTCTTTAGAACTGTGTGCAACTTCTAAAATCTAAAAGAAATTCCAAGAATATTTAAAAACCATCAGTTCTAAAGATTAACTAAAGCAGCTAATTTTGTATTTGCATACAAAATTTGCAGGTTCTAAAATGAGTAAAAATGACAATTTTTCTGATAAGAAAAGAATCGTTTCTTTGCAAACCTCACTACATTCCTTTTGAAATTTGGAAGTCGTTCTGTAGTGAATACTCTTGAATTAATGTAAATATTTACACTGATAAACATTAGCCATTTCTGCTGTCATAAGGACTCCAATAAATAAATGRCTGGCAACAACATACAGCTAGACAAGTCCATAATACATTGGGTGAACAATTGACTGACAGCTTGGGCTCAAAGAGTTATAGTAAATGAGGTTACTTCAGGCCAGTGGCCAGTCACCAGTGGGGTTCCCCAGAGCTCAATTTTAGGGCCAGTGCTCTTTAATGTTTTTATAAATGATCTGGACACAGGAATCAAATGTACCTAAAGTAAGTTTGCTGATGATATTAAATTGGGAGGAGCTGTGGAGTCCCCTGAGGGTAGAGAGGCCTTACAGGGAGAGCTGGATAGACTAGAGAGCTGGGCAACCACCAACTTTCTGAAATTTGACAAGAGCAAGTGCCGGATTCTGCACCTGGGATGGGGTAATCCTGGTTATGCACAGATATTAAGGGATGAGAGGCTGGAGATCAGCCCCACAGAAAGAGATCTGGGGGTTTCGGTTGATCACAAGTTGAATATGAGACAACAGTATGCTCTGGCAGCCAAAAGGGCCAACTGTGTCCTGGGGTGCATCAAGAACAGCATAGCTAGCCGGTCGAGGGAGGTGATTGTCCCACTCTACACTGCACTGGTGTGGCCCCACCTCGAGTACTGTGTGCAATTTTGGGTACCTCAATATAAGAAGGACATCAAAGTATAAGGGTGTGCCCAGAGGAGGGTGACCCAGATGGTGAAAGGTCTCAAGGGCAAGACTTATGAGGAGCAGCTGAGGTCACTTGGTTTGTTCAGCTTGGAGAAGAGAAGACTGAGGAGTGACCTCATCGCAGTCTACAACTTCCTCAAGGAGGGCAGCGGAGGGGGAGGTGCTGATCTCCTCTCTCTAGTAACCAGTGATAGGACACGAGGAAATGGAATGAAGCTGCATCAGGTGAAGTTCAGATTGGACATTAGGAAAAGGTTCTTCATGGAGAGGGTGGTTGGTCACTGGAATAGGCTCCCCAGGGAAGTGGTCACAGCACCAAGCCTGTCAGAGTTCAAGGAGTGTCTGGATGATGTTCTTAGTCATATGGATTCATTTTAGGTAGCCCTGTGAGGAGCAGGGAGTTGGACTCGATGACCCTTATGGGTCCCTTCCAACTTGAGATATTCTATGATTCTAATAGAGTGAAGCCACCTATGTATTTTACAATACCTGCAAGTTTAGCTCTATGTTTCTGTCTTCTGAAACTGCCACAGGCTCAAAAGATTTGTCATTTCACATTATTCCATAGTTACTATAGTGGAGATATATTTCAATCTGGAGGTTGTTCCCAAAATGCTGGGACTATTGTGATGTTTGATATATTTATAAGCTGAACTATGAAGTTCTCTGTATCAATTACAGACTTGAGACATGGCACACAAGATATTCTGTTGGTTCTATGCCATTGCAAGACTTTAAAAAAAAGTATGGAAGAATCCTCCTGCTGCCATAAGAATGATATAAACCTATAATCCATTGGCAAAGAAGTACATAGTGGAAAACCACAGCAAACTATCTTGGCATACAAAAATATATCTTAAAATTGAAAGTAATATTTAAAATGTGATACAGCTATGAATATATGAACATGTACAAATTTATGCATATTCATTAAGATGAAAATGTGAAGAAAATAATCTTTTTTTTTTAAATAGAGTTTGGGGTTTTTTTTGAAAATGGAAGGATACCAAAAAGATAACTGTAGAATAACAGTGAGGAGCGTTAAAATAAGAAGTTAAATATTGAAAATACATAAGATACAGTCCAGTCTTTAATTTCATGTTTGGATAAGATTTTTAAGTGTTAAAAATTTCTGCTGACTTTTCTATGACTCTGCTCCTGGGCAGACAATTGATGGAAAGATGAGTTAAATATGAAATGCTTTAGTTAAAGTAAGTGTGGAAACCTAATCCTGGGACAAATAGAATTAGTAAATGTATCTGAATACTGGTGCTTGAGCTGGTAAATCAAACCCTGTGAGATTAAAAGTGTTTCAACATTTACGCCATGTTTTCAACCATGTGCGCAGAAAGAGAAAAAAAATATATTCCTATTACACTTTTACGCCAGTAAATTGTTGCTCACTTGTAACATGGAGGGAACAATTAGTAATGTGTCTTGACCCTTTGGTCATAACATCTTTCTTGCCTCTGTGAATGATATCAGCCAATAAAATTTTCTGCTTTCTCAAAATGAGTATTTTCCCTTTTCACAGACTTAATGAAAAAATTCAAATAAATTATGGTCAACAGTAAATTTGAGGTGTTATTCCTCATAAGGCACCAGAAATGTCATGTTATGCTCTTTTTTTAAGCTTGTGTTTATTTCTAAGCAAATATAGAAATTAGTGAACATTCCTGTAGTTGTCTTCTTTCCAYTTTGGAAAAGTTCTGTAGGAAATAGGTTTTATTGTTTGTTTGTTTGTTCGTTCGTTCATTTGTTTGTTTGTTTGTTTTAACTTCCTCAACATGCTAGATGTTTTAAAATATTTTCCTGCTCCATATAAGGATAAAAACCAGGACTTCAAAGTTGTAAGTGGGAGAAAATAAGAAAATTCTCCCTCTTTCACCTGTCTGCACTTCATAGACAACGATTAAGGAATGTGTGAAAGGAGAAATAGCCTAGGCATCCTACTGCAAGGAACATATACAAATCACTGGGTCATCTACCTAGAAATGGGTCTCTTCCAATGTTTTCCCTAGAAATTGTTGCACTTCAAATTATTAACTGAGGCAGGAACTTAAGCCTTTTACTCATAGTTCATATCAACACTCCAAAGTTATTAATTAATCTAATCCTTCATTTCTCAGGTTGAAGATATTACATAAACTATGATCCCCTTATTTAGAGAAATTAATACCCATTTTCTTTGGTTACGGTTTTATTGTCTGAATTTTTGAAACCCAAATGATCCTTCACTAAAAGTGAGTTTTGTATAAGTTCTTATATTCATGACATAGGTCACACAAATAACTAGAACGAGGAATTTTTTTCCAAGTGACAGAATATAATATTTTTAACCTACAATTAGCAAGCTAAGAGAACTCAATTTTGTGTGATAAAATTTAAAAGAACCAAAACAATTAATAAAATAAGAGAATTACATACTAAATAGTTTCAGAAGAGCTAAAATCAATTCATCTATTTCAAAGCTATATCTGGAAATACATTAAGTCACAATAATGAATCTAATTCATATCCCTTTGACCTCAATTTTACATTTTGACTTCAAATGGCATTAAAGGACATGTATAAGCACTACTAGATTCATGTTGTCACCTCCTGACACTGCCAGAAGAAATTATCAAATTAAATGCATTGACTAGGCACCTGAAAGCTCCATACTTATGTACATAACTACTTTCTTATTAAAGGAATAAAATTTTAGAAATAAAATTGGGGAGGAGAGAAAAATCATATTTAGATACTTTCTTTATCTATTGGGAATTCCGAAACAATGGTCTGCCCCAACTCATAAAACACAGTGGCAATGGAAAAGGTTCAGAGCAGGGCACCAAGGATGATTGAAAAGTTATGGAGCTGTTTTCATACAGTACACAATTAAAATGAAAACTCTTCAGCATGGGAGGAGATGATTAGAAGATATAACAGAGATCTACAAAATCGTGAATGGCAAAGGGAGTAACAAAGGATTGCTTATTCACTGTCTCTTCCAAGGCAAGAAATCAGATGACCCCTAGGTTCACCCTAAGTAGCAGGTTCAAACCATCAAAAGGAAATCTTTCTATCAAGTACAAAGACACTGTCCATGGGCTAACAGTTTCCCACAACACATAATAGTTTAAAATGGAGAATATCCTGGGAAAGTTTCATTATACTGTTACATAGTTCTCACACTCCATCTCTAGCCTACCACTCTCAGAGAGGTCACAAGCTAAATGAACCTTTTGTCTGACCCACTATCAYCAACTTTACATTCTCACACCATATACACACAACTCTTGGTTTTACCATAATTCTTTTCCTTTGGATACCATGCATATATATACTTATAAATATAAGCACAAACATCTTTTTATACATATAAAAGCTGACAACAAAGCAGCATCTTAAGAGATAGCACATAGTGCCTAAGTACAGATCTGATTCCGTAAGGAGAAACAGTGAAGCCATAAGCCATTTCTATATGTGGGAGTAGAAAAACTAGCAGAAATTAACCTTATTATAAGGTTATAAAAATAATAAATCTCCACATCTGAGCCACTCATCACAGGCCTTTTTTAAAAATATTTTTAATAGTCAGTGGAGTGTAGGTCATAATTCATTTTGTGCCTGCTTTAGGTTGAAATAATTCAGATATTTAATTTCCTAAAAATGCCTTTTTTTTCCATTTTTTAAAACTGTTAATTTGGCAAGCTCAACTGCATTAAAGGATCCAGGAAATCGCTACTTTGGAAAAATCCTGCATACCGTTAAGCAAGAGAAAATACATTGGCAATGATTAAAGAAATAAGCCCTATTATATTGGGGAGGGGCAAGGTTTGTCTAGTTCCCCTGGATTGCATAATATATGATGTTAAAGCAGAAGAATGTTACATGACAGTCAAGAAGGTGGGCAGACCCTTTCTTGGGCTGGGTATACACTCTATATTTTGACAGCTGTTAATTATCCCACTTTTCTGTCTTTATTTTTGAGTAAATTTGGTGCTGCAATAAGCAAGTGACCTTTCTTATCCATAGACAAGTTCTGAGCAGGGAACCTTAACTGCTTTTTTTCATACAAATTTATACTATGCTATCATAATTTCCACTTCCATGCAAAAAATGCCCCATCTTATACAGACTAATGGCTTATAAAGGTTAAGGTAAAATCTAATGAAAGTATCAATAAGGTGCCTTCTTTTTCAAGGTAGGTTAGTGAAAGCTAGCAATAGCTAATGTTTTTTACTCTTTTGCAAATGATAACCCAGGTATACACAGGTAGATAGTGTATGCATGTAAGTAAAAATTACTACCTTGATACTGTTTGTAATGTGTTGTCAGAACATCTGACAATTGTTTCCTAAAAGCATCAAAAACAGTGAAAAATGTTTATTTTCTCCCCTCYCTTGAGCGTTGTTGTGGTTTAACCCTAGTCAGCAACTAAACACCACACAGCTGCTTAGTCTCTGCCCCCTTCCGGTGGGATGGGAGAGAGAATCGGGAGAGTAAAAGTGAGGAAACTTCTGGGTTGAGATAAAGCTAATTTAGTAATGGAAACAAAATAAAGTACAATAATAATAATAATAATAATAATAATGATAATAATAATAATAATAATAATAATAGAATATACGAAGCAAGTGATGCACAATGCAATTGCTCACCACCCACCGACCAATGCCAAGCCAGTCCCCGAGCAGCACTCGCTGTCCCCCAGCCAACTCCCCCCAGTTTATATACTGAGCATGATGTCACATGGTATGGAATACCCCTTTGGTCAGTTTGGGTTAGCTGTCCTGGCTATGCTCCCTCCCAGCTTCTTGTGCACCTGGCAGAGCATGGGAAGCGGAAAAGTCCTTGACAAGTGTAAGCAGTACTTAGCAACAACTAAAACATTAGTGTGTTGTCAACATTATCCTCATACTAAGTCTAAAATGCAGCACTATACCAGGTACTAGGAAGAAAATTAACTCTATCCCAGCCGAAACCAGGACGGTATCCACCCCTTATTCTATACCAACTACATCATGCACAGGTCTTACATTTTCCAATACATTCCTATTAATCACCACCGCTTTTCCTGTTGTTTGATATATACACACAGAGATATCATTCCCTCAGTCTATGGGCCATCCCAGGCCCATAGGACAAGCATCCAACAAAATTTCTATAAAATAGGTTTATATTCTAAATTCACTGGATTAGCAATTCTGTAAATTACTCGAGTATTTGAATGTCACACTCAGAAGAGTCTCCTTTTGCACATGTTGTTATGTTCCTACTGACAGATTTTGCTAAAATACTGTGAAAGTCTTTCTTTGTACACATACATGTTTCTTAGTTACACCTGCAGCCATTCTTTAACCTATCAAATCTTGATTCTCTTGCATTTTCTTAATAAGAAATCGAATACAAATAGGAATAAAAAATCTGCTCCTCCAGTAACTCCCTTTCTTGCAACATATGTATAGATGCTTCACAACTAAAGAAAAACTTGATTGAATTTTTGTGTTTGCTAAAGGCTCACTTTCCCCTCTCACTGCACATTCTGACATAGAAATCAATGATGTAATCTGGGATAACTGCAATCAGAAGATATTGCATCTTCTCTGTCACCTTCAGTTTATTGAAGAAATTTCTACTTAAAAATATCAAGTCAAAATTTACTAGAATGTCAGTTACTGAGTGTTTTCTCTTTAATCATCTTATCAATTCATTATATGGTGAAGAGAAGAAGTTTTCATTCTGTGATGAATTCTTTAGGTGGACTGATGCAAACAACATTTTTAGCGATGGATGGACTACAGTAACAAAGGACCTTCAGACACACAAAAAGAATATGGGAGAACATACACCATAGAAATTATGTCTGACTTTAAAAAATACAGCTTTTCTTCAGCTTCCATAGTAGCTAGTTTTGATGAAAAATATGAAAGACTTGTTACCATTTCTTAGGAGTCATGTGTCTGCCACTCTCCAGCTTGCACTTTCCTAGTTTTCTAAATGAACATTTAGTAAAAACTCATTAAGGAAAGCCATAGTAAATATAATATACAAATGAAGGCAATACTTAATGCTGCCAGTAACGTTTTTGTCTTCTGCTTACTCCACTGAATCAAATTTACCCATGCATCAGACAAAAAAGTGTTCTGTGTGACTTTGTGTTTTGTCCCCCTTCTTTCCCAGCAGACAGGGAGCTGAAGCACCCAGAATTGTGTGGCTTCCTGTCAGTGCATTACATCCTAGCTGGAAACAGAACCGTTATTTGCAATCCCAAGAAAACTTCTCTCCAGAACCAGCTGATAGAGTTGCAGCCTATTGACAATTCGTACCAAATTCAGTCCCACAGCTCAGGAAAAGTCCCGTTTTGTTACAAGGGATGTTGAATTTCTAAAGCTCAGTGCTGAATTTGGTTATTTCAAGTTTCAACTACAATAATGTGCAACTTGACACAGAACCTAGATTGCTAGATGAATATAGCTTGATAGCTGTCACTTGCTGTTTTCACTTCTTAAAACTTTCAATGTAGGCAGTGGTGCTTGGCATTCTTCACTGTTTTTCCTTCCTTTCTGCTCCATTTTTCCAAAAGGGTTGAAATCTAATGTAGCAGCAAACCTTTTAAAGCAACAAAGAAACTGAACTTATTTGTCGTTATTTTTAAACTTCAGACTTCTAAGTATTGTTATTTTTACCATATTTATTGCCACAGTACTTCTAAAAATAATAATTAGGTCTGTTCCTTGTCAACCATTAACTGCTTAAAGCTAACTTTGTTTATGTTTTAAAAAGGGGCAAAGAATATAAATACCCCAAAGGCATGTAGATTAGAGACATAAGAATATATGTTACAACACTCTTCACTGAAAAAGAACTCCTACTCCCTTCATGAAGCAATGGATGACTCATGTCAAAATGTGTGTATGTGGATCAGGTATGATGAATGTGTTCATCCAAAGAAAGTAAAAGATGTAAAGGCAGCCAACATTGGGGAAAATTGTCCCTGAGTAGAGGCAGAATACATTCAGGATGAGGTGAATGAAAAAAGCCTTTAAAGACAACTGTCATCTTCAGTGGTGCTGCAGTGCTTTAAAAATATATAGAATAAACATCTGATTGTAAGTACAACTTTTAAATCTGTCTTTTAGTGGAACCATTTTTCTTTAAAAATGTAACCCCAGAATTTTTGTAATAGGGAGCAGGCAGCACAAGTATTCTTAAGCACCATGTGATGATACCAACTGACTTCAGTAATACCTGAAGGAAAGGCAATGGGCCAGATCTTCTGCATGTATTAGAATTGCTGATTGTTTTCATTTATTAATTCTTTTATTCTACCACATACACCTAAAATAAGGTTTCCTTTAGCCAGACCCAGGCTGAAAGAAAGTTACAATTTACTTACACATACATTCCTAGTATGTGGCAATTACACATACATGGTTTTCAGCTTCACAGTATACACAACTATTTCATTAAGCAGTTTACTATTTAACCATAGTGGTTTACTATTTACTTTTACTTTTCTTCATAATAGTTTGGGAGAACTAAAAAAATTGGATGTGTGGAAACACGTTACTCATTATTAGTTGCTTTAGAAGATGACTATTAAACTAAATAAAATTAGATTCTTATTCTAAAATAAGAAACATGTTTCAGTGTAACAGCAACCCATAGCATTTTTCCTCTGGCAACAAAGAAAATGTAGCACTTACTTTTCAGGTATTGTAAACAACCAACTAAAATTTCATTTGTCACTCCAGTGCTGAATTAACTGCCAGAAAAATAAGAAGTTGTAACTAACCTAATATGTTAAACTTATGTTTTCTAGAAAGTCATTTGAAGCAAGCAAGCAAAATATTCACCCTTTAGCTGAAACAGAAATTGCTGTTGTAGCCACTGTAATGAATGAATTTTGATCCGCTTTCTTCCAAAGGAGAGACTGCAACATTCAATGTGAAGAGTGCATGTCAAAATGCAACTTCTCCTTTCAACGTATTATGAACTGATACAAAGACTAAATATTTATGAAAGAAAATCAAAAAACTAACAAATCATTCTTCTTCTTGGAAAAAAAAGGTCATTTGCCTACAAACACATTCTACTTTAAACTTAACATTATGTGACAGACTATTCTTACTTTGACTTCTGGTAGCCATTTCAAAAATAACATTTGAGCTTAGTATCAAAGAACTAATTAGGATCTATTCTATAATGTAGGCTTTGAAGCATGTGCTGACATACAATCTCCCTCCTCCCCCTCCCCAGGAAATATATGGAGGTACTATCATGAACCTATTAATGTTCAAAATACTACAAATGGCAGTAAGACAACTCAATAGGTGGCTTATTTTATGTCTCTGTAGCATTAATTATATGTACTAAATCAAGTGACTTAAACTTTCTGGAAAGTTATTCAATCCCTAAATCACACATCTGCCTTAAAGGACTACTGTGACTGAAGAAACGATTCCAGCTGAACTTCAACATTTTGCTATCTTTTTAATACACAGCAGCAAAATGTAATTTTGGTTGAAGGACTTATTTTTTGATTAAGGAAAAAGAATAAGAAAATATAAATCGACTGCTCATAACACAGGGTATGCATACATCTGTGAACAGGACAAACCAACAACAAAGAAGCTGTTTCGTAAGCAACATAAAATAAAGAAAGCCGTAACAAGCTGCACACTGTCAGACTACAGATACGACTGCAAATGTACAATCTTATCTTATGATCAGAGACTGTGTTTCCCCTATTGCATGCACAATACACGGGTAGATACTTGCCACTGGAAGGTATTTGAAGGAGGATTCAGGTTTCTTACTACGGTGTCAAGAAGCAGTTAATTAGTCACCATGAATTAAACACAATCTAAAATTAGTGTAAATAATTTTGACACTCTAGTACCTACTGCTTAGGTGTGGAAAATAGTGTTGATTTTTCTTTCTCAAGAATGACTGTCTTGAAAATGGATTCAAGTATTTTTGAAACCTCTCATTTGAGACAGTAATTGATAACTTCATATTTCTTTTCTATTTTATGGTACAGATGTTTCTCTGCTTTTCCTTTTTACACACATTGGGCATATAAGGTGTTATCTTTTGTGTTCCTGTTCAACTGTGTGTTTGATATGATTATAATCAACACCAGTCTTGCTGTCAGTAACTTCAGCTTGCCATTTTTCTAGTCTGGATGATGTTATGTAAAATCGGTTCACTTTTACTTAAAAAAAAAAAGGAGAACGTTTGAGCTGTTCACTTGCCTACGTATGCACATAAAATAGAAGGTAATTTTATGAAAGGACTACTTTGGGCTTCATTCTCTGAGTGGTGGTTTAGGAATAAGTACTTTTCATGATTTTTTTTTTTCTTAAATTGATTTTTACACCTTTGTCTTTCAAACCTTTACTTATATAGTGATAAGGAAAATGAGTACGCAAGCATGTCATAGAACTGTTACGCATCTTTCAGGACATTTACAGACTAGGAGCTGTCTATCTGTTGTTAGTATAAATGCCCTAAAACATGTTTCAGAATTCTGTGATATGTTTGCCAGCTATGCTGACACCAAAAAGTAACAAATGCAGTATGGTACTGATGTATAAAACTGCTTGCACCACCTGTGCTCAAAATATGCAGACATTCTAAAAGGAAAACYTGAAAATTCTCTTTTTACCATGGCAGGATTTAGAAGCTTTTGATGCAAAGGTAACAGAAAGCAAATGGCATGTCAGTACTGGGGGCTGCCAAACAAAACTATATCTATTTCCTGCTGCAGCAAAGTTTGACTTTGCTGAACTGCAAATATGAATTAGACTCCACTAACAGCCAGTGAAGAGTCTATTACTCTTTCTAGGAAGCCACTAATGAAGTCTCAATTAACCTGAAATAAAGGAATTTTCCTTCACATAATGGATAAAATTCAAAATTAGCTAGATCCACCCTTTACACCTGCAACGTTATGGAAATTTCCTTTTCTCAATTCTTTGTAAACAAGTCATGTGAACAGCTAATGACTGCCACTGCAATCACTGTGTCAAACCAGTTCTCTCACAGCTTTGCCAAGAGGGTACCTCAGGTCAGCGACAGTGTGCAGCTATTGCTTTCACTAGCCTTGTTAGTCTGTCATCACACCGGACAGAATTACCCGTGCGCAGGTGTTGTTTTAAGGCAGAGAAGAGGTAGTAAGAGTTTTACTTGAACCACCGTCCCATTCTCCTGCTCAGTGCTCTCAATCCCCATGTCCCCAGGGCAATGCAGSAGGTACTCTCAGTCTCCCCAAGCCTGTTTGCCAAGTGCAGTGAGCTGAACAGAAACTGTGACACTGTGCGCTTCATTCAGCTACAAATTTAGAGTATGCATATTTTCTCTTACTAGCTCCAAAACGGAAACCATTAGAATTAAGAGTGGGGAAATGAGAAACTGGAGGGGGCGAGGTGGAGGAGGCAGGGGAGCTCACAAACTTCCAAACACTGTCACAGGTTGGATTAAAATTATTTCTCAAGCTAACATTCATGTCTCACTGTTATTCAAATCTTATTTTCCATCTATAAAGGCTTTGATCTTGTCCTTTAATAGACAAAGCTAAAAATTCACTTTCTTTAAACTTCCTGGAGTTTTTGGATCACTTCCTAAAGCATGTATTGGCATGTAATAGGGCTTTGTTAGTCAACAGACTTGTGGTATCAGTCCACTGGTTTATGGAAGAAAGAAGTACACAACTCAGTTCCCATGCATAAACAGGATAAGGCAATCCAGCGCAATCTTTACAAATCAGACAACATGCATACAAATGTATGTTTAATTATTCAGTATGAAAGTGATTGGAGAAAACTGGTTGTCATGTGTTAAGCTAGGCTAAAATGGATTATGTTCCTCTTCCCTTTGCTCATCAAGAAATCCATGGCTTTTTTAAACATCAAGTAAGAAAAAATGCTCCTTCTGGCAAGGAAAAACTTGAGCATGCATAACACATTGTCCGTACTTATCTCATTCTCTCCTTCAAATCAGCTATGGAATACTGGAATTACTAGCTTATTCCAATCAAAGACGATACTCTTACTCATGACAATTTTAAACATGCTGCTCCACTGAAGTGAATTAGTGATATTTCCTTGACTTCAGGATGAAGATGTCAGGGCCCTTGGACCAAGTCCTTGAGGAACTTAACAATTTCTTTAGGCAATCTGTATTTTAAAAGTTTAAGTACTCAGTCTAGGAACAATAAATATGCCATGGAATGAATACTTTTATGAACATTCCACAAAGTGCACAAAGAGAAGATTTTTTTTTTTTAGCCAAGGTTGTTAAACTGTAATAGAATTGTTCCTTAACAAAACTAAAACTAAAAATGTCTTCATTGTTCTTGGACAGGTTTATACTGAAAACCACTGAATCAAGTGGTTATAATACATAAACATGTTTATAATGAATACTTTGACCTGAACTACTCACAGCTCAAGCTATTTTACAGAATTACATTTCAAATTCCGTTAACCTTAAACTTAAAACAAACAAGTCTGGTAATGCTTTAGAAATGCATTCTAAATGGCAAGAACCATTGACACAAATTAATTTTTTGCTCAATATTTTGAGAAAAATTGTGTTTTACTCCAACAGAATATCAGTGAAGAGAAGTAATGGATCCCCTGGTTATTCCAGTTGATATTGTGTTGTAGAAACTCTTTAGATCATTCAGTCTGTCTGGCTTCACTGTACCAAGACATTTTTTAAGTCCATTCTTTCCCCAAATGAGAAGGGACAAGTGTCTTTGGTTTTGGTCTCAGGTCATCATTTGTGTGAACGGTTTCACCTGAAACTAGATGCCAAGTTTCTTCTTTCTCCTAAGGAATCAGCTTCCAATCTTCCAGTCTCCATATGACTTCCAGTGAATTTAAGGGCAAGTATTATTACCATGTGTTATAATTAAAGCTATTGAAAACCGCATGGCCCAATATGAGATGGGCACACAAATATAATTTTTTTGTAATTACTGAAATACTGATTGCAGTAAGGTTGAGGACCACTGTAACTACTTCTTCCTCCACCAGGTAAGTAACTTAATTCATGTACACACGATCAGCATTCCTCAGCAGTAACCACACTGTTTTTGTAAAAAATGTTTACATCTCCGGCTTTAGCAGCGTTTCTTAGATTCTCAGGTACATCAACAGTAACTGTAATTGTACTTTCATAACTGTCGATGCCAAAAGGGAATAACACTGCAATATCTAAGACTGGTCACGGTTTTGTGTAGCGCAGACTGCTGTTTAATGTGGAACATTCTTTGCAGTCACCTTTTATTCAGTTACACAGAGCTCATCCCTTCCCATTTATTTAAGTGCCAGCTACCTCTACAGAGTACGGATATGATTAGCATTACAAAATTACTTAGAGTGAGCTTTTAAAAAAAACTCTTATTCAGGGGGGGTGGCAATATGTTAGCAATAGGCACTTTTAATGACAATACCTGTTAAGGTGTTTAAGAGAATCATACAATCAGTCCTCAGTAGACAACAACCTGTACAGGGTGACAGCATCAGTAAAACTGGAACAGCCTAGTAAGAAGACATAACCTGTATCATTAGGGAACAGAAAGGATTTCCTGAGCTAACAGTAAGAAAATGCCTACAGTCCTCTTGTGTTGAAACACCAGACTGAAGATGTCAGCCAACAGCCAAAAAAATAATACAAATCTCCATCAGATCAGCTTTCAGCGAAAAGAAGGTATAATTCTCTATATTGTGCAAAGTCATTTCTGTTGCCTTCTTTTCATATGCTTATGCTTTTTAGACCTTTAGTATTTTGGTTTCCTGACTCTAGAGTTCCTTTAGTTCAATAATAAATTATAATACATAATAAAACAAAGCAAAAACAAACCTAAAATAAGCTTCTGACAAAGCAGTAAAGAAAGTAATATAAATATTTTAAATAAAAACCCAGGTAAACCTACTTAAGCACATGTTACAGAGGAGCATTTCTGTTACTTCCATTACAACAAAAATCAGAGTCTGAGCAATGGATTGTCCAGAGGCAGACAAAAGTCATATAATTTAATACATATTTAGTATATATCTATTTTATGTATTTATTATATATTGTGTATTTACTGAAACGAACACAGATTTATTTTTTTAAACACATACAAAAACCCTGGTGCTATAAACCAACTTGCCAACAGCTAATTTATGAGTTAAAACTGCTTTACTTTTCTAAGTGCAAAAATAAGACATTCTTATTAATGAGCAGTAGGTTAAGTGAGCCTGGTGATTCTAGTCTATTTTCCAACAACAGTTTCTTCTTTAACACAAGCACACTACACATATATACGTAGGGATACCATAATAGCACCTCTATCCTCAAGCCCTGGATTAATATTCTATTTGCAAAATGGGTTTTTGATTAACTGTTTTTGCCTTCTCCCTCATCACCTGTCTGTTACCGTCCCTCCATTGGAAGTCCTCACACTCCTACACTTCCTCAGTTGTTCAGGTAAGACAGTTAATGCAAGTATTCTGAGGAACAAAAACCAAAAATAGCTAAGTTTTAGTTTATGCAGGTGGCTTGAGACAATTTGGTTGATTTTGTCTGGAACAGAGTAGGGAGAACTCATGCAACTGACACAGAATAAAAAGTCGAAACAGTAATCTTCAGCTGATGAGAAGCAATGAGCAACTGGAGATAGAAATGAAAGACAATAAGATCTGTCTATAGCCTCTATCTCAGCAGACAATAAAAGTCTAAGAAGTATGCTTAGTGACTGAAGATCAATACTGGTTTCCACAGCTTAGCCTCATTTTAGTGTGGACCTGCCATTTACCACCTAAGTTATAGACAAGATTGTGATTTTTATCTCTGCGTGTAGAACAGTAATTTGACAATGGTGACTGCCTATTTATTTAGTTATTCTTAATGTGGTAACCTTACTTGCCAGGAAGTCCTGCAGACCAAAGATGAAGCACATTTATGTTCCAAAAACCCTATAGTGCTGCTGCTTACATGATCTCTTATGCAAGCAAATCAATTATCTTTGTCTTTGTGAGCATAATATTCGCACGCCAATGAGGCTAGAAATCCATACCAAGGAAAAAATAATCAGGCTTGTTATCATCCTCTGCAATGTGTTGGTAAGAAAAGATGCAGCTGTGGTAAGCCACTAACACCCTCCTATTATGCAATAGGGGAACACAGATGCGTCAAGGCTTAAAGAGCTGACTTAAATTCCCTGGATTTTCTTTCTTTAGAAATTTTACTGTAAAATTATTTCCTGTTCGATAAACTGAAGTGGGGACTCATATCTACATATCTACATACATGCATTTCTACAGATATTCTGAACCAGAATCAATATAAAGTACACATGTAGTCCTTCACAAAAAGGAAGCTCTAATCAGATCTTTTCTTAAGARTTTCATTCTGATACTGTATTAAATCATATATTTCACTTTAAAAAAATAAAATAAAAAGCAGCAGCAGGCTATGTGATAAACTATTAATGGGAAATTGAGCACAGTTTTATTCCCTTAGAACTGCTCAGAGTGATTTTTAAAAAATGTAAGGTCAACACTGAACACAATGAAAATTACACACTGAAACTTAACTAAAATTGATGAGGCACTTTTCCAGATTAAAATGGAAAAAAAAAAAAAAAAAAAAAAGGTTCTGAATAAGGCCAAACTAATAGTGACAAGCTACAAGCAGCCTCTTTGGAAGTGCCTCTTCCCACAGAGCTCATCGCTACCGTAGTGAGCAGCTAAAGAGAGGCCAATGCTTCAGGCAGAACAACTGGGTCCATCAGTTTTAATGTAAGCAATATATCCTCACACTAATGGAAATTATTTTTATTTTGATGCATCACTTAAGTTTTACTATACTGAGAACATCAGCAATCTTAGCAATAAGCCCACTGAAATCCTGAAACTATTATGTTTGCCAGGTTTTCTACCAATAAAATTAATCTTACAAACTCCTCAAAAATAAAAACAATCTTTCAAAATTGCTGAGGTTTCCTGCTGAAGAAAAATCATGATTACTTTGATGGGGATGCTGTGATGATATAGTGGGATAAATAAATATAGCCCAGCACCTCTCATGGTTTAAACCCATTCTTAAAAAAATAAGAATACAGTAAACATCAGAAGGATCGAAACAGGCTTAGTGGTTTAGAACACAGATCCCTGCCTCAATACAGGAGGTCTATGAACCACTTATACACGACCTAATCTATCAGTATAGAATTTATTCAGTTTATAGAGCATTGAGCAAATTTTCTCCCCTAGAGCGTGGATGACAAGTTGATAAGACATATTTGCCAATATATAAGAAAAATTTATTTTATGTGCTAAAAGCAATGATTAATTTCAAAATATTTCGATATTTTCAAACAAAACACCATTTTAACTGAGCACATTACACAGTTTTTATTTGGAAAAAAGTTACTTGACACATATTTTCTTGAGGGACAAAAATAACTTCTTAGGCTGTGATTTTGAAAGTAATTCTAAAGGTGGCAGTTTCCATCTCGATTACAGTCAGAGCTAGCAGGTGTGCTTGAGGCTTGAAGGAACCCTTCATATATCCCAAATACACCTGTGAGCTCTGAAACCACAGCTGACACTAGCTTCCATGGACTGGGGTATGAAGCATTCTGGCAGTGCGAAGGGGCATATCCAGAGGATATTAGAGGGCAGGCGAAGCAATTTCTTGGGRAAAGCACATGTATGAAAACAGACTGAAGAAAGGAAGGAAGTTCCACTGTGCCCTTTCCTCATCCAGTGTGCCTATCACCTCTGCCACTATTGCCAAAATTSATATCATACTCCCCACCCTAAAGTTTTTCATAGATGTAATCCAGGTGTGTATATCTATACTATCCATCTGGTTTGTACAGAAGACAGCTTTGTACAGAGTTCAGTTGAAACAGGATGAAGCTGAGACTATGTTGCAGCTGCTTAGTTTACAGAAAGAAAAAAAAAAAGCAAACCTACAGTCTGCGAATTTATTCCTATGACCACCAGTCCAAATAACTATGAGAGAGGGAGCAAGATGTTGTTTAATCACTGGAAAGATTGCTCACTAACTTCTGATCACATTCATCTTTCCTACAGATTGAGGCATAATGGACAAAATGAATGTGTCTCAGCATTTAGATAGTAGGCTGAGTTTGAAAAGCTAGCAGTTGGAGGACGGGGGAGGAAGACGAGGAGAAGGAAAATAATAAAAAGTATATTTTGACTTTAAAACTGAAAGTCACTACAGGAAAARAATTATGGAATCCAATAACCTTATTAAAAACATTTTTGTTAAAATGACTCCACTTTGAGTCAGACTTCTAAGACACATTTATATGTAAATCTATATTATGCCATATCTTTATTTTTAAGCAGAAGCAATGTGACAAACAATTTCCAAGTGTCAAAGTCTGGGATGCATTATATTCCATTTTTTTTTCACTCCACACTAGATGACAATAACCTATCGGAACATAGTAGCTCACTTTCTTCTTACTCAACACTAGTCTTACAAAATGTAGTACAAAAGTTAGCCAATAAAAACAACCAATAAAATAAATTACTGCATATCAGTAATGATCCATAACTTTCACTGGCTACTAACGCTGAAGAAAAATGAGAGTAACAGTTTGTATGTAAGATTACAGTGAATCGTTTCCAAATTTCAATTTTATCTGCCAGAGAGAAAAAGTCTTCTAAGGTGAGTCCGTTGTGTGAAGCATCTGTAGACCTGAGTTCTCTGGCTTCCAACAAGATAGCTAGAACTATAAACAGGAAGACATCCCAGAACAAAGTCCAGCAACAGAAAGCCTGTGGATTTTCAAAATGCTATTGCAAGTGTTATGATGCACTTACATAATTTCTCTATTAACTTGTAACTAACATGCAAAGTTCTTCCATAGATAATGTGAACAGTAGGGAGGTTCACCCATAATAAACATGAGAAATATTTCAGCCTGAATATATGCAAATGGAAATTATTATTTGATTCAATATTTCACTGAAAGACTGAAAAGACAGGCTGCCATATTTTGAAATCCCTGTGTGCAACTTCTTACTCGACTCCTTTATTTTCAGTTCTATGACCAAGAACCTAAATTATGGAAAGGAATAGAATCTAATGACATATTGAGCTTAGACATATTGTAAAGATGTCTATGACTTGGCAGCATACAATTAGAATTTCAAAAATAAAACAGCATAAAAGCACATATGCTCTATGCATTTTAATTTTCTATTTTATGCCACAGTGTCTGTGTTTTGTGGTCTCAACTGAAGAGTTAATTACAGCTCTTCCCTTACTCAACAACTGCCACCAAAGAGAGCAGCAAAAGCATTCAGCAATATTCAAAAGGTATGGGGAGGAGGTAAGAAGGTCTTCAGAATTGGAGAATTTATGTAAGTAGGGGAGATGGGAATAAGAGCTCTTAAGCAACGAGTTGAACTCTCCCTTCCATATTAGGGCATGGAGCCCTGTTTTTTGCTGAGTTTCTACAAGAGTCATGGAGCAAGGTGCCCCGCACTGCAGCAAGTATCTCCATAAATGACTGATATTGTCAACTTTATATGATGTTCACAATTCAGCCATTTGCCTAAAATACATTCTTCTTGGCTTGGTTTACTTTGACACATGTTGTGATACAATGCTGCTTGCTATAAAAAAAATCAGAGGGAGAATTGCATAACTCCTCTGCTTAAAGAATCTGCCCTTCTACACATGTATTTTTTAACTCCAGTAAATAAGTGGCAGTGACAAGTTATAATGATTAAAACCTACAACCTCAAAAAGTGAAATCTCACAAATGAGTTTAAACTCTTTTTAACATATATAAACAAGCCAAATATGTAAAATTTTGATTCATTTCTAATGTTTATTTTACAATTAAAAAAAAAATCAAGCTTATGATCCAAACTCACTCCAATACTGGCACTGTGCAATTTCAATGAAACTGAATTTCAAACTACATTTTACTACTGGCAGATGTGTACCTACACAGTGATGAC
The DNA here is from genome assembly GCA_030449065.1 of Oceanodroma leucorhoa. NCBI lineage: Eukaryota > Metazoa > Chordata > Aves > Procellariiformes > Oceanodroma > Oceanodroma leucorhoa. Next base: position 29,542,437 of record JASVER010000001.1, on the reverse strand, counting down.
AGTTCAGACTTAACTAAACATCTAATGGATAAAATGGATATAGGGCAATGGGTAAGCAGAGAAAAACCTTTTCTGAGGAAGAAACAGAGTCTTCGTACAAGGAGTAGAGAAGCATTGGTCCTTTTTATCTCTCCCTCCTTCCTCCACAGGGTCAGACTGATGAAAGAATAGACCTCTGCCCACTTATTGCCATGTCCCTGGTTGATCCAGCACAGAAGGTCGAGAAGCGACACACACAAGCAGTCAAAAGGCATTTTCACACAGGCAGAGCTACATTTTGTGGAAGGACTGGATTTTTTTTAAAAAAACCAAACTTCTAATAAACATAATTTGCATCACTCATAAAAACAAAATGTCTTCATCAAGGTCTRTAAAAATTTTTTTAGTTAATAGTAGGGATGGTTCTTGAATAGGATTTCTGCTGATCAGTTTCTTTGAGACAAATACATAGTGGTCACTTCATACTTGTTTCTTAGGATTACCTTTTCGGTTACGATATTATCATTGGGTCTCTATCTCAGTTGTCCTGCAGATATGGAATATGGCAGCTTTTTCAGTAGAATCAGATTCTTCATCACATGCTAATAATACTTTTCAGATATTCAGATACCAGGGGCCATTACAAATTGTTCAGCACATGAGTAAGCCCAACAGTCCCTTCAGAGAACAACATTCAATGAAGGATAAAAGAAACAGCATTTGCCAACCATCTTGTTTATTCACATGTACCGCATGTCACAGGTAATGTTTGTTCTCAAGGGATTAAATACTAGCCATCTGAGTGAGTTACAAAGATATTGGAGGACCTGGACCTGCCACATATAGTCATTCTAAGGAATACCAGTAGGCCTGAAAGCATCAGCACTCAACACTATCAAGCCCTTATATTTTGTTTGCTAAATAATCATAACAGCTTAAAAGTATTCTGAACTTCGTACGAAGTCTTATCTATCATCTCGCAGTTATTAGCTAGTAAGCTATCATAACAGCTGTTACATACTTCTCCATCAATTTTACATTTTTAAAAGATTATTTTAGTTAATCTGTAGCTATAATAACACACATTATTTACAACAAAAACCACCAGAAAACACAACAAAAAAAAMCCAAACCAAATTCTGAAACAAAGAAACAGGCATAGCTAAACACAAAACAGCAAAGCTGGGCAAGAGGGAACACACAGATGATAAGTCAAGCCAGAGAGTATTTTCTACACGTTTTGTATTGTAGCTCATGTTGTTTGAAGTAATGCTTCATGTGCTAGTGAATTTTCTGCCTTCCCCCAGTGTAAAAAATCATACTCATAGCAACACCTGTGCAGCAGTGAAAGGATGCCCCCTAATCTTTATGCATTGGGAGCAAACTACATTTCCAAAGAGATATGAATGAGTCACTTTTAAGAGATTCACTGTATTACCATGCCTAGTTCGTTCTCTTTGGCAAGGACAACATATTTTGAATCTCACATGTGTTTTGACACACTTTTTTACTTGGTGGTATCTGGTATAACAGTACATAAAACATGAATTAATGTTTCTCACAGCTCTGATGTCTGTGAGAATTGTGTTGAAATATACTATTAACTCTCCTCAGTGTGAAGCTCATGTTGCAAGCACAAGGGTGGTAATGTCTGTGTGTACTGCAGGTATATTTTCTATTTTGTGGGGGAGACATGGTATGTAATATTATCTGGATTGTCATCATTGCTAACAGGTTTAGGATTTTCAGATACTAATTTACCATTATACCATTAATATTTGATTCCAGAGACCTGTTAAAAAAAAGCTGACAAAATATCTATTCAGGAAGTAGAACTTCCTTGTAAACTGAACTTTCACTTCATTGTAAATATATACAACAAAAAGTCTAAAAAGCCTTGCTGCTGCACAGAATATACAGAACTTCAGAAAGACTATTTATGCAATAAAAAAAAAAGTAAAAATGTGAAATGAACACAATCTAGTGATATGGATGAATTCTCATTACAGTGTATTATCAAAATYACAAGGGCCAATATGTGTATATATACACATATGTATATTAAAAAAAAATATCTGTAGATTACCCAAAAAGATATTACACTACCAACATATCCTTCTGTAGCTGCATCCACTCCTGGTGTTCCTTTAAAGAAGAATCTTTTTTTTTTCTTTCCTATTCCCAGCAGCAATTAGACTTAATCATGAGGGCAAAATAGATGGCAAAATCCTGCTCCTGAACCCACTAGGTTCCCAGGATCCTGTGATCTTTAACCTGGCTTTAAAGAAGAGCAGAATTGGAGAAGTCACCTACTACGCTGAAATAGTCAGCGAGGAGGTTCCAGAATTCTGAAGAAATTACTGACTAACGTCTCAGTTACTTCTGGTCAACGCAACAGTGTGTTGGCAGTAGATTTTCAACTCCATAAGGAGTTCCAGAATTAAGCCTTTGTTTTGTTCTGAATCAGAATGAAATATCACATGTGCTTGATATTTTTTAATAATTTAGATAAACTACGACCTTAGAAAATGAGGCAGAAAGAGGCATCAGGACATTGTTCTATTACCATGCCAGTAGACAAACATCAGTTATATCAACAACATTTATGGCATGTGTCTCACCTATTCTTAAAAATCTCCGTTAGCAGGACACTACAATGTCTCTGAGCAATCTATTCCAGTTCATCATTGTTTTCATAATAAAATGACTTGGATTTCCACATTGAACAATAGATATGATTTGGAAGAAGGAAATAAATCATATCTTGAAATATTTGGACATTTTTTTCTTCTAAATAAAATATCTAAATTAGGGGAATTACCATGGAAAGTTCAAATTTGATGGAATAATGCTTTCTAAATAATAAAAAAAAAAATCTGGACTCTTTAATATGCTTTCCAGCTATACTCTGTATTAAAACAAAGACCTCCTGCTAAGGATTGTACCTTTTTACTTCCCAGTGGATTACAAATACAGGGTTATTCTTTGTCATACAAGTATTTGCATTTAAACATTAGGAGACCGAAGAATCATTTTTAATAATAGGAACCCACTATACATTTCATCTGATCTATTTTAGAATGGAGCACTATTTTTTTTTTCTGAAAGTGTCATTTCTTTCCATGGACTGTATCTCAGAAACTAATTCTGACACCTGTGTTATAAGCATTTAAATTTTGAAGAGACAAATCCTACTCAAGTCACCACTGTTGCTGTTGGACATTATTTCATGAAGTACCAACTCTACAATTTTTCAGGAACACCACCAGTGTCTCAGATGAACTCACTGACTGAACTAGTATTGCTGCACATCACACCTGGGTATTTTGCCACCAACCTCAATGTGCCTCTTGCTGTGTGAAGTCCTTTTGAGCAGTAACTCCCCTGCCAGCTTGAGCAGTATTACAGAATAAAAAGAGTTCTCAGTGTCACAGCAGGTGAGGCAACTAACAGAGACTTCAGTCCTTCGTCTCTAGTTCTTACTGAATTTTAAAGGAGTTCTTATTTCAAGCATTTTTTTATAGAGTTATGAAAAGTTTCCTATATATAAGTATATATCCAGGAGGGAAAAACGGGTGGTGTTCAAAAAATCAATAATTACGGGTATGTTTCCTGTATGATTTGAGCCCTGTTTCGGACTCCAATTAAGAAAAAAAAAAAAAAAAAAAAAAGATACAAGGCTTTTAAGCATACTATGTTCTGAAATGTACATGAGTTTTCACACACAGCCCTTCTGAGAACTCAGGACTCCCATAATTCTCTTTTCATGTCTGATTAAGCAGCGGTTTATAGGACTTTTGATTATATTTTGCATACAAGCTCTGTACTGCACAATGACTTTTCTTCCCTGTTTATTTTTCCATTAAGCGGTCTCACGTGGGCTTTCTTGGCACTTCCCAGCTGTGTCAGGTAATCTTTGCTTAAAGATTCTGCTCCTCCAGTTCGAGCAGGCAGACTGGGATTGATTATTCTGAATTGTTCAGTGCTTCTGCTACTGCTAAATGATACTTTTAGATCTGTTGGCAAGATATCCTGGAAGAGGGCTTTTATAGGCTTTCAGGTGTTCTGATAAGCTTCCAAACTTCTGATGAGAGGCATCATGCATATCTACCAGCTTCAAACCTCGTGGCCTGATCCTGTATTTTTCATGCATCCAGGACTCCAGCAGCATGGTATCCCAGCCCCTGGAACCAGCCACCTGTGCAAAACGGCTTTAACACATTACAGATCATCAGGATCCCATTGATTTCACCAGAATCGTTGAGTGCTTTTAGGCATCTTCTCCCTTCTTGCCTGCTGAAATGCCTTGATTTCTTTCCAGGGTTCTGCAGTCAAAATTGTTTCTTCAGTCCTATTGATGTTATGTGTTTGTTTTTAAATGGTCAGACAAAGCAGGATTTAGAACCTGGTTAAAGAATTTACCTAGAAGGATTTCAGTTGGAAAGATTCTAAACCGCTCAGAGAATAAAAATATTAAAAAAAAAATAAAACTAGTAAATATGATTTCTCAGAAAACACCAGAACTTGGCATCATATTGTTACTGTCCTTCTTGCAATTAAAAACAAGTGGGGTTTGTGGGGGAGGGGTGAGGGGTGAGGGGTGGAGTTTTGTGTTTTGGAAGGACTGCTTGTTTTGAAAGGCAGAGTAGAAAATTAAAACTGGGAAAAATGTAAAGAGAAAAAATTGCAATTGCACAAAAACAAATCAGAGGTAAACAGTATATGCTTTAGAATATATAATTCTCTGCAGTTCACAGGTTCCTTGGTTTGAAATATGATATGGGTATCTTTCAGCAGCTATAGTCAGAATGAGAAGCAACAGATAAATCATCAAAAGACAAATGGCAAATAGTAGGTAAATGGATTTCTGAAAAGGCTTCTCAACCTAGCAGATATATCAATTATAACACAATCATTGCAATTTAGCAATAATATAAGAAATATGACACATTAGCTGAGCCAAATCTTAAAAGAAAGCTTTTTGAAATATTATTTAAACATTTCATTTATATATCTCTTCTGGTAAGGAACACATAAAAAGAATGCAAGTAGTTTAAAAATGCATATTACTTTCTCCTGCTAACATGCAGTTTTATCTACATTTTGACCTATTTCATTCAGACAATTTATTAACTAACGCAATGAGTGAATTCATAGTAAGTAATGATAAAGAAAACATAAGGGACTCACACAGGTCTTTCCTACACCTATATTTGTCTGCCACAATACACTCCCTGGTAGTTTGCCCATTCCAGTTTAGATGGTTCCAAGTTTYACCACTTTGATGGACCTGATTACCCCTTTCCTTTCTCTTTCTGCGTACTTTCTATACATCTTCCTAGTTTTAATTTGTCAGATAAAAAGTTTTCAGATATTTGCAAGTGGAGATACAGAAAGAAAGAAAATTATGGATGGGGTAAAAAGGCAGAATAATCATGTTTGAGCAGGTGCACAATGCAGAGGTTTTCCAGACAGCTGGTTGGACTCAATTGCACTCCAAGTCTATTAAATCCTGATGCCTCCTGATGTAATGAGAATACATTATAAATACTAACAAATTTTTGACTAGCTTGGCATCAATGTGTCTCTACTTTCCTCTTGGACTTGGCAAATTCTGACCAGGGTGAAGATTTCTTTTAATGCTCTTTAATTAAATCTGAGTTTCTGTAAAAGTAATCCTCTTTCTCTTTAACATAAAAATAATGGGGCCAGAGAAACGTGCAATGAATATTTCACTTTCTTACAATTGTTCTGGACAAAAATTGTTATAACTGAGAGCATGACTTAACTAAATAAGAGCAAAATGTTACTGAAGAGTTTGCCAAGAGTGGAAATTTTAAAAAGTTATTTATTCTTTTGGGGACATGCAATGTAAAGGAGTTAAAAAATAATTTGTTGTTACGAATATATCTGTATAACCCTACAACTCATCACCATATTATTTGGGGGCTCAAATTAGTGATTCCTCTTAAGGAGGTGGGGAACTAAGGCATCAAGTAGACCAACATACCAGAGATCACACAAACATAATGCTAACCCAGGAATTCACCACAGATTGCCTTTTTGCCTAGTGAATTATCTACTACTTTGTCTCCTTTACAACTCTCAGAAAATGTAAATTGAAAATTAATACCCAAATTATACTGGGTGACAGTGGAAAGATCAGATCCATCCATCTATGCAGAAAGTGACATATACACTTTCTATAGATTCATTAACCTCAGATAATACTCATGAGATAGACAGTTATGTCCTACTACTTCTGTAGCTTGGTTGAATGGTTCTTAATGTTTTGATAACATATCAGCACTATTGCCTCTAAATATCAGATGTCTACAATAAGCCTCTCTTCTTACACCATTTACAGTAATAAGGCTGTATGTGCTCACTAAACTCGGTTAAAATCTCCATGTAACCCAAAGCATTTTCCTAAATAAATTTGTTTTCAACAGCTCCCATTCGAACTTTTATATGTTTTATTTTTGAAATAAGCATAACATTTTCACAAAGCTTCTTCACACTATGTCCACAATTTCTTTCATTTTATTAAAACTCAGATCATTGCAGTCTGCTGCGTACTCAGTTCTCATTACAATTCAGTAACTGTCCAATTTAGTATTTTAAGCAAAAACAATTTTGCAGCAGATATGATGTCCAGATCTATTTTGGTTGAAGTTAAGTTTTACAGAATTAGATAGCAACATGCTGAATTTGTACACATACATACTTTACCAGTCTATCTTTTCTCACAATAACAGATTAGTATGGTTTTGTACCCTTGCAGTTATCTGCTACCTCACATTGCATACACAAGACAATAATAAGAAGCTTGGAATTTTACCTAAGTTGAAAGAAAATCTTAAAAGAAAATTGCAAAATTGTAAACTTGAAGTTTCTAACAACTTTAGTAAAAAAAAAAAGAGGTGTTGCAGTCCCTTTACAAAAAGCAGAAACAGTCAACAGTCTTCATGTGTCTTATCTAATGCAGTTAAACTGAGATTGGGAGTGTAGCAGATCTGCAAAGATCATTCAGATAAGAACTCAGCTGCTGAAGATAAAGCACATTAAAAAGAAGACTTTCATATCGAGACTGTTAAGTGAGTAGATTGTCACAAAAAAAAGTGCTTAGGCCCAGATTTCAGTCAGGAACTACAGAGAGACAGCAGAAAAAACCTGATGAGGCAGTATCAACCAGGAAATATGTAATGGATCCAAACAGGCCATTGGCAGTATTTGGGGGAGATATACCAGTTATGATTAGGTAAGAGAGCATAGGGTTTGGGGGCTTTAAATAAACCTCTTATCCTTAAACTCTTTGGAGAATGTACTAATTTTGCAGTAGATGTACATTTTGCATTCATGGAAAAATCCTGCTTTCCAACTGAGAGAATGCAGAGAAGATACATGTTACAACCGAATTCCCAAAAGAGATGCTTTGAAAAAAAATATGGTCTTGAAATAAGTTAACTTCCTCAAAACTTAAAAAACATAAGCTTTTCCTTGAGAGCTATTATGCATTAAACTGGATCATAATTCAACCTAAGGTGAAAGACAAATCTACACTTAGAGCAAAATGGTTAACTATGTCATCAAGTGTCTTCAGAATGAAACACTGGGGCTACATCTTCTCTGCTACATAATGGTAACAAATACATTACATATGTGTAAAAGCATAATAGAAATGGTAAAACTGGTATGAAGAGAGAATGAAGGAGAATCTCCAGGTATGGAAACCCTGGAGAAATGAGAAGAATGGTTATGAGAACAACGTGTCATCAGGATCAAAACGTATATCCATGGAGTTTCTCAGAACAYCTAGATTAGGAAAACAGAGAGGATGGCCTACACCCACACTAAAACTAAGACTTAAGGGATGAAGAAATGATGGGAAAAAGATAGAGAACACAGGTTTGGTACCCTGAGACATCTAGATAAGAAAACAAAAGTCAGTGAGTAAATCCTAATAATCAGAGGCGGGAAAAGATGGACATGAAAAGCTGTAATCACCATCAGCTCCAAAAGAGAATTTWAAAAAGACTGTCTAAAGCAAACCCTCTGGCAAATGAAAGAACCACCCAGGAGGCATGAGATGGTCTCACTAGCTGATGTTCTTTGTCCAGTGTCTCACGTGATGAAATCTTGGGCAGATCTCTTGGATACAAGCCTTTTGGTGCCTGAATGCTGGGCAAACCTTTTGGACGAGTTTTATGAGTTTGTAGGTATGAGAATTTAAGAAAATAAGTTGTTTTGTTTTTTTTTTTTTTAATGAGTCACTTTCCTCTCCTAGAAGATCTCACACTGAGAGTTGCTCCRTTTTTGCTAGTGTCACAACAGAGTTTCCATCACAAATAGATTAAATTTCACAGTGACAATAATTTATACTTGTCTTACTTTTAACTTTTCCATTCTCTTTGTACTGTAGCCTGAATTCTGCTTCCCCACCCTCAATTTTTTTATCCTTCCTGAATGGTGTTTTCAAGAGTAGGACATTAACTCACTGTTTTTTTTCAGAACAAGACAGTGTCTTGTTCTCAGGATACAGTGGGCAACAAGACATTGTTAGTAAAACAGATGTAATATGACAACCCCAGTCATTAGTTTTCTTTCTAATGATGTTCTGTCATTACACTGATACCAGGATAAAATGCAATGCACAAAAAGTAGCTTGGCTTATAATAAACCATAACATTTATTGCCTCTGATAATATCAGAGCCTTCATTGTTGTGAGTAGGAAGCTTTAATACTATCACCCCTTGGACAACTGTTATTTAGTTTAAAAGTCCGGGAAGAGAGAAGACCAGACAGAGGTCAGTGGAATCAGTGGTACTTTTTGTTTCCTCTTTAAGGATTATATCTAAGAGTGGAGTGTTACATTGGTGTTACTCCATGGAAAGCCGTTTTTTGGAACTGTGTTTGTTTGTTTCTTGTCTTTTTTTTTCCTTCCCTCCAGCTGCTTCTTCAATTACCAAGTGATATCCTTAACTACCACGTGATATCCTCAACACAGTGACACAATCCCTCTGGATCACACCACTCTATTATAATAATACTCTCTTCGCAGATCTAAACTAAACCCACTTGAGATCTACATTTTCCCCATCCCACCCAGCAAGAAATAATGGGATCAACATTCTACATAAGCTACCTTGTTGGACAATTTTGATGGCTAGTTGGAAATCTCTTGACATAAGAACTCTTTTTTTTTTTTTTTTCTTTTTTTCCCCCCAAAATCCACCTGCCTTCATTGTTATGACACTATTTATTTTGAACACTTCCCCATCCACATAATGAAAAGCACACTGGTGGCAAAAATCTACAAGCTTGAAAACAAAACTTGTATTTGAATGAATGCTGATGTGTGGTTAACACTATTGGAGAAATTATCTTAGGAAACAAGAATTAACAGAGATTGGAGATAGAAATAAGGATTGCAGAAGAATCAAGTTCATGTATGTGGCTTATTTCAATAGACAAACAACTTTCCTTTGGAATAGCAACTTTTCCTATCTGCATAAGAAGCATCTAAATATTCAAGATATGAACTTGATTAATTTGAGTGAAGAACAATGAATGATCCAACCACCTACCAGTCTATCATAACTGATCATTCATCTTAGGCCCCATGTTTCTTTTCACCAATGTCAACAGTAGAACTTCTTTTTATTTGGAGCTTTTTTAATAGGCTTATTGTAAATATTATTGTAAATATTATATAGGCTTATTGTAAATATTATATAATTGCTTAAACTTACATATCTCATAACACAATTCTGGAATACTAGCTACAGCATAAAGGGTTCCTATTTTGATGTAAACAGGTTAATTTTATTTAATATAAAAATTAAGTGTACATAGAATCGTGTGTAATTAACATGGAATTGTTTAGCTTAATAGAACTGCGAAAGCATTCAATTAGCATATTCAGATTCTTTAAAAGTTTCAGATACATACCCTTGGGTATTTTTTATTTGCTAGGTCTTTCTAAGATTATGGATATTCATATGAGAGTCAGAAGTTTGCGTTAAGAATCAAAGGTATCAGTTCCCCGTACAGTATTAAAAAGACTATTGGTTTAGTTTTATTACAATTGTTAGCTTGACTATTATAATACAGAGACATGCTTTAGAATCATAGAATCATAGAATCATAGAATCATTAAGGTTAGAAAAGACCTCTAAGATCATCGAGTCCAACCATCAACCCAGTACCCATGCCCACTAAACCATGTCCCGAAGTGCCACATCCACACATTTTTTGAACACCTTCAGGGATGGTGACTCCACCACTTCCCTGGGCAGCCTGTTCCAATGCCTGACTACCCTTTCAGTGAAGAAATTTTTCCTAATATCCAATCTAAATCTCCCCTGGCGCAACTTGAG
>JASVER010000001.1:29474508-29531178 GCA_030449065.1 Oceanodroma leucorhoa | reverse complement strand
CCAGCTTCTCCAGGAGAATGCTGTGGGAGACAGTGTCAAAGGCTTTGCTGAAGTCCAGGTAGACCACATCCACAGCCTTCCCCTCATCCACTACGCGGGTCACCSGGTCATAGAAGGAGATCAGGTTGGTCAAGCAGGACCTGCCCTTCATGAACCCATGCTGGCTGGGTCCAATCCCCCGGTTGTCCCGCACCTGCCTCGTGAGCGCCCTCAAGATGAACCGCTCCATGATCTTCCCCGGCACCGAGGTCAGGCTGTCAGGCCTGTAGTTCCCCGGATCCTCCTTCTGGCCCTTCTTGTAGATGGGCGTCACATTGGCAAGCCTCCAGTCGTCCGGGACCTCCCCCGTTAACCAGGACCGCTGATAAATGATGGATGCTTTCTGGCTTTGTTTTACTGCTTCCTAAGAACCTGTTTAGAAAATGGGTTTCAAATTATCTCTATTGTCCTCATGCCAGCAGTTCTTCATAATGTATATACATATAATGACAGAAACCAAAATATCTTGCCCTCAGCAGGAATCAAAATATTACAGTACAGAGTTGCAGGTTAAGTGTACTTCACAGTTCATAGTTAGCTGCACTGTGGCTTTACTCGTATCTAAACACTGTAAAAATGTTTTCGAAAGAAAGAAGAAAATAGAAATAAAAGTGGTTTTGTGACTTCAGGGAGAAAATGTCAAGCATAAGTTTTAAAAATGAACTCTTCTGTTTGGAGATAAAAAAGTTTGTACCAAAGAGAGTATGAACTGTATGTTTGAAATCTTCCTCAGACCTGAATATCTTACTTCTGCAGACATTTCAATGCAGAATTTTGATACTCCAAGCGACTTATGACTACCCTGGCAGGAGGTGTATGAAGTCATTTAAATATGTATAAGTATAATTTATAAAGCGGTTGCACAGAAAAACAGATTTCAGGTCTTATCAGACACCGTACACAGGTCTTAGTTATTTTTATTATGTTTGATACCAACTGCCAACATTTCATCTGCAAATATATCTCAAAGACTCCAAAAACTGACATACAACACAACAGATGCATCAGCATATCTTTAGATAAATTTATTATGCAGCCAGAACTGTTATTTCACTCTTCATAATTGTATTGTCACTTACTCATCCAGTTTCTAGAATGATTTAAAGAATTTATAGCAATAAATTTCATTAGAAAACATGATTTTTAGGTTCCAAACTAATTAAATGGTTTTCTTGCATTGCATCTGTCTATAGTTATAGTTTTTTCCAGTATCTCAAGCTATTCTTCCTCTTTTGATCATCATTATATATAACTGCAGCATCAAAACATTATTTTTTAAAATTCAACATCAGTTATACATTTCAAACTGTTGAGAAAAAAACAAAACACATGCTATGTTTCTATTTGGAGTTTTGTTCTATTAACATCTCTTTTCCTCACAAGAGATAGAGGATTCAGAATTATAAAATTTCTGGGGGAAAAAAGAGCATTTTGTAAGTACACAAATACTTGCTTTGATCTCTGAAATCGAGATTATCTTAAAGTCCCTAGAATTAGTGAAAATGAATGATAAATAATTTTACAAAAAAGTCAAAATTAAAGAGAAATCTCAAAACTTTCTCACCATAGCTATGATTCATAGGAAATTAAGACCTGTACAACAGAAAGCTAATACAAAACTGGGAGCCAACTGAAATATTGCTTTCACAGCAAAGTCTATAAATAAACTCCTACCAAATGCATAAAATATTATAATTCCAACTTTCAATTGAGTTGAAAAGGTTTCCCAGCATTATCTGCACAGAAGATGTCAGTAAGAAGGCTGGAGCTGTCAGTATCAGGTTAGACAAAGCAATGGTCAATGTGATGTAGTTCCTACAGTCAAAAGAGTACAAAATCTGTGTACACTGCTCCCAGGCAAAGATTTCTAAATTAACTTGAAATTATCCACATAAAGACAGTGGAACTTCTAAGTACTGAAAGGGATATTTTGATTAGCTTTTTAGGATATCAGAGTATAAAAAGGAACCAAACGTAGAAGTGGTCAAAGTGTGTAAAGAACAAATCAGTAAAAATGACACAGTTCAAAAAGTATCAAGAAAGTTGATAACAAAAGACAACAGCAAGGACATTTCAGCAGCATTCTCAATCCACAGAAAATCAACTAAGATACATTAACTTTGTTGCTGTATGATAGTGTCAAATATTACAGCAACTATGACTGTTTTCCCTTGAACAAAGCCAAAACTTTAGATAAAGAAGGCCTCACAGAGCTAAGAGAAAGGAAGTAAATAAACGAGAACCAAAATTAGCTCTGAAAAAATGTCAAGAATAATGTAAAAAAAAMCCCCAAACCCCAAAACTGTAATGAAACAGAGAGCAGATTAAAAAATTGTTGTGGATAATATAACATTTAACAGATAAAGCAGCTGTTAAAAGGCATGGTGATAAAAGGTTTTAAGGTTTCAGTGAATTCCAAGTAAGCTGTGAAGTTTCCACCACCCAGACAGTCTGCCCAAGAGAAACAGCTTAAGAAGTTAGTAGAAGAGAAAACATGCCAAATCAGAGAATACTTTCAAGACCAAATAAATAGATAAACATCAGAAAAAGAAATTATCTCTGGCAAATTTACCTGACAGCATTAGGTTCTGTAATATTGTAGTGGTTTAGCCCAGCAGGCAGCCAAACACTACACAGCTGCTCGCTCGCTCCCCCCCCTCCAGTGTCACAGGGAGAGAATCAGGGAAAAAAAATTCACGGATTGAGATAAAGACAGTTTAATAGAACACAAAATGAAGGAATAATAATAACAACAATGATAATAATATAATAATGATAGAATATACAAAATGAGTGATGCACAATGCAATGGCTTACCACCCGCCGAGCACTGGCCAAAGTGATTGCCTCTTCCCGCACCCTGCCTCCCATTCATATACTGAGCATGACGCCATATGGTATGGAATACCCTGTTGGCCAGCTGGGCTAGCTGTCCCGGCTATATTCCCTCCCAGCCTCTTGTGCACCTGGCAGAACATGGGAAGCTGAAAAGTCCTTGACTAGTAGACTACTTAGCAACAACTAAAAACATTAGTGTGTTATCAACTTTCTTCTCATACTAAATCCAAAACACATCACTAGGAACAAACTTAACCCTATCCCAGCCAAACCCAGGACACTATCCACCCTTATTTTATCTACATCATGCCCAGGTCTCACATTTTCCAATACAGTCCAATTAATCACCACCACCTTTCTTGTCTCTTAATCTATACAAACAGATATTCCCTCAGTCTATGGGCCATCCCTCTAAATTGTTCATTGAGTTCAATTAGCCCATGACTTTGGGCTCCATCTGTCATAACAGTCTTTCAGGGCAGGAGAGATGGTGTGTGGTGTTGGATTATTGCATCCTGAAGCCAGTTCTGATTCTATTATTGTTGCGCTCGTCCGGTTCTATCATCATTGCACTTTGCTTGGTTTCATCAGAGTTCATTCTTCATTAATCTGGGTGATTTTCACTGCAGTACCGTTGATATCAACCATAGAAGTGATGATATATAATATCATATAGCAATCAACATCATATAATTAAGTTCATTGGCTATTTTCACCCAAAATTAAACCCCTTGAGGTACACATTGGAGTTCCCCAACCTTTCACATTACCCACCAAGTGCACCCAGGTCCTTGAGCAAAAGCAATCCCATGAATGGGTTTGCCTTTGCCTGATGCTGGAGTAACCCAGACTGTCTTCCCCAGCATATTCCTTATGTGCACGACAGGGACTTTATCCCCCTCTACAGTAAGTAAAAGTTTTGATTGGGCAGGGCCAGCTCGATTGAAACATTCCCTGGTGTTGACTAAGCAGGTGGCTTTTGCTACATGTTTATCCCAATGCTTAAATGTGCCACCACCCATTGTTCTCAGTGTAGTTTTTAACTACTGTATCGTTTGATTTTCCCAGAGGCTGGTGCATGATAAGGGATGTGATAGACTCACTCAATGCCATGCTCTCTGGCCCAGGTGTCTATGAGGGTGTTTCAGAAATGAGTCCCGTTGTCTGACTCAATTCTTTCTGGGGTGCCATGTCGCCATAGGACTTGCTTTTCAAGGCCCAGGATGGTGTTCCGGGTGGTGGCCTGGGGCACAGGATATGTTTCCAGCCATCCAGTGGTTCCTTCCACCATGGTGAGCACATAGCGCTTTCCTTGGCGGGTCTGTGGGAGTGTGATATAGTCAATCTGCCAGGCCTCCCCAGATTTATATTTCAACCATCGCCCTCCATACCAGAGAGGCTTTACTCGCTTGGCTTGCTTGATGGCAGCGCATGTTTCACATTCATGGATAACCTGTACAATAGCATCCATGGTCAAGTCCACCCCTCGATCACGAGCCCATCTATATGTTGCATCTCTTCCTTGATGGCCTGAGGTGTCATGGACCCACCCAGCTATAAATAATTCACCCTTGTGTTGCCAGTCCAGATCCACCTGAGCCACTTCAGTCTTAGCAGCCTGATCCACCTGCTGGTTGTTTTGGTGTTCCTCAGTGGCCCGACTCTCGGGTACGTGAGCATCTACGTGACGTACTTTTATAACCAGGTTCTATACTCGGGCAGCAATATCTTGCCACAATGCGGCAGCCCAGATGGTTTTACCTCTGCGCTGCCAGTTGTTCTGCTTCCAGTGCTGTAACCACCCCCACAGAGCATTTGCCACCATCCATGAGTCAGTATAAAGTACTGGCCATTTTTCTCGTTCAGCAATATCCAAAGCCAGCTGGATGGCTTTCACTTCTGCAAACTGGCTCGATTCACCTTCTCCTTCAGCAGTTTCTGCAACTTGTCTGATAGGACTCCATACAGCAGCCTTCCACCGCCAATGCTTTCCCATAAGGYGGCAGGACCCATCAGTGAACAGGGCATATTGCTTCTCATTTTCTGGCAGTTTATTATATGGTGGGGCCTCTTCAGCACGCGTCACCTCCTTGTCTGGGGACATTCTAAAATCTTTGCCTTCTGGCCAGTTCGTGACCACTTCCAAGATTCCTGGGYGACTGGGGTTTCCTACTCAAGCCCGCTGTGTGATCAGCATGACCCACTTACTCCACGTAGCATCGGTTGCATGATGTGTAGAGGGGACTCTCTGAACATCCAGCCCAGCACCGGCAGTCGGGGYGCCAGGAAGAGCTGTGCTTCAGTACCAACCACTTCTGAAGCAGCTCAAACCCCTTCATATGCTGCCAATATCTCTTTCTCAGTTGGAGTATAGCAGGCCTCGGATCCTCTGTATCCCCGACTCCAAAACCCTAAGGGTCGACCTCGAGTCTCCCCTGGTGCTTTCTGCCAGAGGCTCCAGGTAGGGCCATTCTCCCCGGCTGCGGTGTAGAGCACGTTCTTTACATCTTGTTCTGCCCGGACTGGCCCAAGGGCTACTGCCTGAACTATCTCCTGCTTAATTTGTTCAAAGGCTTGTTGTTGCTCAGGGCCCCATTTTAAATCGTTCTTCTTCCTGGTCACTTGATAAAGGCTTACAATCTGACTGTAATTTGGGATATGCATTTTCCAAAAACCCACCATGCCTAAGAAAGCCTGTGTTTCCTTCTTGCTAGCTGGTGGGGACATGGCTGTTATTTTGTTAATCACATCCATTGGGATCTGACGACATCCATCTTGCCGTTTTATTCCTAAAAACTGTGCAGGTTCCTTGACCTTACTTTGTTTTATGGCAAAACCGGCTTTCAGAAGGATTTGAATTATTTTCTCCCCTTTCTCAAAAACTTCTTCTGCTGTGTTGCCCCATACGATGATGTCATCAATGTATTGTAGGTGCTCCGGGGCCTCACCCTGTTCCAGTGCGGTGTGGATCAGTCCATGGCAAATGGTGGGGCTGTGTTTCCACCCCTGGGGCAGTCGATTCCAGGTGTACTGAACGCCCCTCCAAGTGAAAGCAAACTGTGGCCTGCACTCTGCTGCCAAGGGGATTGAGAAGAACATATTAACGATATCAATTGTGGCGTACCACTTGGCTGCCTTTGACTCCAGTTCATATTGAAGTTCTAACATGTCCGGCACAGCAGCACTCAACGGCGGTGTGACTTCATTCAGACCATGGTAGTCTACTGTTAATCTCCACTCTCCATTGGACTTTTGCACTGGCCCTATGGTTAGGACCTCAGAGAGAATTCTTTCCTGCAAGAGGAAAACTACTGCAGAAACAGAGGAGCAGAAGACTGAATATTGAAGGTTCAGCCAAGTGCCATTAACAAGGCATCCTTTTTCCCCTTCCCTCTCAACAAGAACAAGTTAAAGTTCTTGTACTTAAACTCAGAAACAAGCCTGTTTATCTGTAGTCAACATCTCTTAAACTAGAAAGGATTCCAAGTTGAACTATAAAATTGTTGTTCCACTATACATTTTATACTGTAATATACATTTCAAAGGAATGGTGATAACAAAGTTTGCTTTTTCTTGTTGAGACACTCCATAGCCTGAGATTAGTATACAAATGAAGTTATGTACAGTGTACCAAACTTACACAGAAAGCTCAGTTTGTGGATTGCAGACAGCAGACATTTGAAATACTTGAGATTTCTGAGTATTTGCAAGTTGCTTACAGTGTCAACAGCACTTACAGACTTCTTTTTCTATGATCCACGGTACTACCAGCAAGCTCTACTTCATTTCACTTTGAAAATTTTCAGGAATTAATATGCAATATGCATCTATGAAAAATGAAGAAAATTTATATAAATATCAGAATAGACTGATAACAGACAGTAAGCACTGGAATTTCACAGATTCCAACCAAAGATTTATAAATTTGCAAAGGTACATTTCTAATCTTGTTATAGACATTTTTGAAAGGCAATCAATATTGTTAAGTGTTGTTTGAGGAGATTTTCATCATCTGATGAACATGGATTTGAATCTTTGGAAACCCAGACCCCAGTTTTTCCTCCTTGGAAGCTCTTCAAGATCAGAAAGGATTGTGATCTTTGCCCTGTGCTGGGAACTGGCTTCAAGTGTATCTGTGTATGTTAGTTTAACTGACCCACTTGAAAATCTTATTGGCCTCTAACACATCATCACCTGTGTTACTTATGTAAAGAATGAGCTTAATTGTGGCAAAGATCAGATGCCAAACACCGAGTCACAGTTGTTCACTAAGCAGACGGGAAAGGTTATGGTATTTGAATATTTTGTTATTAGTGAGACAGGTCACATAACAAGCCATAAACAGGCACTTTGTTTGGTGGAAAAGATGACTTTTTTTGGTTTTACACCTTGAAAGTTTTCATCACTGACCAACTCAGCCATCTTCACACTGAAAGTATCATTACTGTGCAAATTATATCTCAGAGCAAACAGATGTGACATATGATGCCCGATCCCTATGTTTTTTTAAAGACACACACATAAATCACATATTTACTAATATTTCTTATATTCCATGTAACTAGTATATGTATGATACCATACGTGAGAGGAGTAAAACATGTTCTTTTTTTAAGAGTGCAGGGGGGTGTGGGTATCCTACAACACCCTGTCCATAAGAGTTACATGCCCCCTTACTGAAGCAATCAAGTATTGTACAGAAAATACTTATTTTAATTTTTAGAGAAAACTCAGTAAACTGATTTCTCTTAAGCTTTGTAAGTCTTTTGTATGAATTTAACAAAGAATAACTGAGGTTGCCAGTTAGTTATAGGCATAAGGTCTCTAGTACTCAGTGAGCTGCATCAAAACAGAGATATACCATCTGCAAGCAATGAAGCTAGAGAGCAAGAAGATATAAATTCGGCAGAAGGAGAAATTTTCCTTGCACCAAGGACAGAGATTGGAAAAAAAMCCAAAAGTAATACCATCCAGTATGAAGTCTGAAACAGACTTCTATTCTGGGGGCCCCTTTAACATGCTGACTATGTCCAATCCTGCTCTAATCCCCATCTAGAAGGTAAAGTTAATTGCATTAGGAACTGACCATTTGATTTGTATTTTCACTACATGTGACTTCATCACCCTATCACCCTCAAGTTGAACAAGCCTGTCTTTGCTCATCCTAACTTGAACTCATGGGAAGGATAGTAACAGTATAAAATTGCATTATGTGTGCCTCACTCTCGCAAAAGCGTATGTATGCATTTATACTTTTACTATTGCCTAGGGCTAACACTGGGAAAATATATTTATGATTTTTGTCCCATGGCTTTTTTTAAGCTTTTGAAAGAAAAATAATAATAATGTTAGTATATCACAGAAAACACATACAAAGAAAAATTTAGCAACATACATACTAAAAAATAAAAATAATGCAGAGGCTGTTTTCCAAGTTTCAGTTATATAGTCACAGAATACTGAACTACAGTAGGATCTGAAACAGAAAGGGAATTTAAAACATAGAAAAGCTACAAGCCATGGATACTAAATTTAGGAATATAAACCATTTCCTGTCCTTAGCTAAGAGAGGTGAGATAAATCAGTTGAGCTCTATCTGTCGTTATACCAACGGTTTACACTTTGATATCTGATCTGTGTTTTCATTCCATCTGTGTTTCATTTTTCATATTTACTCATGTTTGCTATCCTATTAAAAAAAGTGACTGTGAAAAATAGGAAATTATTACTTCAACTCTGTAAAACCCAAAAGTCTTGAACCATAAATTACCTAAGCTTCCTAAACCAAAGACCGTTTCCTCCACAGCACATCCAGAGATCTAATTGCATGAAAGACTGGGAGTAAGGAACTTCATGATGAAAATGTAACATTCACAATTTTGAATGAAAAACAGGAATGTGATATAGTGATGGGAATACTGATAGAAAATGGAACTTTTGAGATGTGAAAAATATTTCCTCTTCATAAAGAATCACAAACTTAAAAGGGCCTACTTTGAACACCCAGCCCTTACAAAATTCTGTGTCATAATTGTTTAGCTTGATTTTCAAAAACAACTTTAAGAAAATCCAAAATTAAATTTCCACAAGTTTTGTTAAAACAGGTGGATGAGACATTGGATTTTCAACACATCTTCCCCTTCTCATCTTGTTAATTTATTTCTAGGTCTGACATAAAATTCTTCATATTATCACCAAAATACATTAAGAAGCAAGCAGTAAAGAGAAATTCAAGACTAAAAAGCAACCATATTTCCAGATAACTTAAATATCAGCATCCTGC
Organism: Oceanodroma leucorhoa; assembly: GCA_030449065.1. Classification (NCBI taxonomy): domain Eukaryota; kingdom Metazoa; phylum Chordata; class Aves; order Procellariiformes; genus Oceanodroma; species Oceanodroma leucorhoa. Next base: position 29,522,018 of record JASVER010000001.1, on the reverse strand, counting down.
CAGAGCTCCCAACTTGGTTTAGAAAGCAAAATACACCTCACACTTATGACCACACTTTTGACTTCYGTAATCCTATGAGTTGTATGACATTTATTGGCTTTTTTTTTTTTAATGGCTGATGGATGAGAAACCCTAAAATTCCAAAACAGGAGGAAAGAAATGGCATTGCACACATGCCTCCCTCGGCGTCCTTCAGTGTGCTCAGAAGGCATTCCTACAGGACATCACCTTGGGCTCCAGTAATAGGACACTATCGTCCTCATAATGGGGACAAACTTTTTAGCAGGGCCTGTTGCGATTGGACAAGGGGTAATGGTTTTAAATGAAAAGAGGGTAGATTTAGACTAGATATAAGGAAGAAATTTTTTGCAGTGAGGGTGGTGAAACACTGGAACAGGTTGCCCAGAGAGGTGGTAGATGTCCCATCCCTGGAAACATTCAAGGTCAGGTTGGATGGGTCTCTGAGCAACCTGATCTAGTTGAAGATGTCCCTGTTCACTGCAGGGGCAGTGGGTCCAGATGACCTTTATAGGTCCCTTCCAATCCAAACTATTTTATGATTCTATGGTTCTATTATAATAATTTGTCCTGATGTACAAGAGGTCATTATAAAAGAAGTCAAAATATTTGGGAAATAAATCAAAACATGAGCTTCACTTGGCATGCAATATAAAGGTTATAGAATATTTTCCCAAAATACTTTAATAGCTTAAGATTTCCCCAAAGAAATGCATCCATTTTCCAACTTATCTCTGTAAAATACTATCTTTATTTAATATCTGACAGTAATATGAAAAGAATCTAATGTCTTAGTTTGGAGGCAGTAGAAATCTACTATTTCTGTTAGGAAAGTGAAAAGCACCTCACCTCTTTTTTAAAGGTACTCCATTAAAATGAATGAACTGGCATAGAACAGAAAGTGATTTACTGTTTGTCCTTTAGAGTATAGAGAATGCGTCATATTTGCATTAAACATATTGGAATTGCTGACACCATGCCTCAGTTGGCTCACTGTCATATCTAGGATAAAAAACATGTCTCAGTAAAAAGTTTTTGAATGTTCTGGTCAAATGTCAAAACTGCTTAGCCTATAAACAGGAATAATTCTGAATGAAAAATTCATAAAGCAATGATGGAGAAGTGATCTATTTTGTATATCTTATGAAAACAACTGTATGTTTTTCTTGTTATCATCATCTTCTCTTAAATATATATCTCCTGTAATACAGACAGTTAAATAGCTCCTTCACTGTCAGTATAATTTGAATGAGTGTGTCACCTCAGAGAATGCTAAGTAACAGCAAAATTTAGCTAAAAAGAGAATGGTTGTCTATGCCTCAGATAGTCTTCAGCAGAAGAGAAAACCAAGTTCTGTTCTCTGGGGTATTGCTTTTTGCCATTTTACTAACATACAACATTTAATGCCAAAATCGAAGTGATCAAAACATGCTGTAAAAATCAAATACTATTCTGAGACTATAAAAGGCTGCCTAATATATTTGCTCTTCTGACCCACCAAAGAGCAAGGCAAGAGCAACCAGAGATGATTAAAACATTGGAAGCAATTGAATGACAAGGTTTTTTTCTAGCCTCCTACATATAACAAGATAGCTGCTTCTCCCAGCATCAGATGTACTGTGTCAAAACTGTTTCTTTGATGCCAGCAGGTTCCTGCAAGGCAGCTTGGTTTTCATATTTTCCAATACTGAAGAGTTAAATTTTGATTTGGTAGTGCATTTTAAAGTGTGTATAGTGGTTTCTTAGCTTTTATACTTTTTAAATAAGACAGACAATGACAGATCGCAGAAGCAGAAAATATTTTGGATTTTAAAATCAGAACAGCAATACATTTTACTRAATGTGTGCATCTACCCATAAATTTCAAATACAAGTTTATGAAATGCTAGACACAGAATAATATTAAGTCCTGGAGAGAAGGAGTTACATCCTACATGCACATTTGAACAAGTTGTCTCGTCAAGTGCTACAGATAAAGTTCAGTAAAACCTTTTTCTACAGCCATATCTAATTTCCAGAGCCTCACTTATTTGCCTGTACAAGCACTTCTGGGGAATGGTGCTGGAGCTGACAAACCGCACAGTATGGATAAACTCAAACTCTTGGCTACAGGTGGCCAGACAAAATCCATAATCAGTTTATCAGATTATAAATAGCTGAATTAAACAATGGAAGTATTGTCATCCTTCATTTGCTTGTGATGATTTTACTTCCCTTTTACTTACCAAATGGAGTAAGACTTATAAACTTATGATTTTATGCAGTTTAAAAGTAGCTATTCTGATAATGAAGATAAAGTTTCTTGACAATAGTAATGTGAGTTGAATCAGGATGAATCCTCAATAAAAACTGTTAACATTTGCTTTTCTGGTTTCGGCTRGGATAGAGTTAAATTTCTTCTTAGTGCTGTGTTTTGGATTTAGTATGAGGAGAATGTTGATAACACACTGATGTTTTTAGTTGTTGCTAAGTAGTCTACTAGTCTCAGTATATAAATAGGGGGCGTGGTCCAGGATGCAGCGATCGCTGTTTGGGCATGGGTTGGCGGGTGGTGAGCAATTGCATCGTGCATCACTCATTTTGTATATTCTACCATTATTATTATTACTATTATTGCTATTATTACTATTATTATTTGCCCTTCCTTTTCTATTCTATTAAACTGTCTTTATCTCAATCCACAAATTTTACTTTTTTTTTGATTCTCTCCCCTATCCCACTGCGGGRTGGGGGGGAGTAAGYGAGTTGCTGTGTGGTGTTTGGCTGCCTGCTGGGTTAAACCACAATACCTGAAAAATGCTGTGTTTTTCCCAACTAACCTATCATCTAGAGAAACTCAAGGGCAAATAAGATAAATACAGCTAGAGTTTATAATGACTTTGCTTTCAATTTCCTTAAAAAGTTTGTTTCTAGAAATTTGGAAAAAATATATTCTTCTTATCCTTTTGAGTAGCATGTTAATTTTTAACTCAAACTTTTAAATAAAAGTCATGTGAATTAAAACAGGACTTTTCAGAATCATATTGTGAAATTTTAACTATATTAATGCAACAATGTAAGCAATAAATTACAAGCCACTCTTTTCTGTGTCCTTCAGTTTCTTGCCAGTGAGTTTTGTCTTTGAGTCACTTTTTATATGAAATACTACCAATAACATTATATGAATCAGGATTTCAAGAGAAACAGTATAAATATTTGCTAACTTCAGTGATATTCATTGCAATGATATTCATCAGCTTAGCTCATCAATCATAGCAGGCACTCAAAATATATGCAAATACATATATCTTCATAACTGACTAATATGCTTCTAGCCAGGATGCCTCGCAGCAGTTCCATCTCCTTTTCACTTATTCACTAGACCCATACTTACTATGATTAATATCATCTTGAATACCAAAATATGCTCATACCATAAATACAGCATTGATATAGAGGAAGCTACTTATTTCTATAAGGTTAAATCCACAAATGCAATACACTYTCTCTAGGGTTCTTTTGGTTTTACCAGTTTCTTTCTTCCACAGTCTTTCATTTAAAAACAAACAAGCAAGCAAGCAAGCAAACAAACAAACAAATGTATTGACTTTATTCCCTAGCAGTAAGTGTAAAGGCTTGGGCCCACTGGATGCTATGTTTCAGTTTTATCCTCTTATGGCTTTTTTTCTTGTCTTTGTTGGACTTTTTAAATTTTGTTTTTAAATCTCCAACTTTCCATTTTAATATTTAATTTCTGTTTTAACATTTAATTTTAATTTTCTTTTAAGAAACAGTTATAACTCATCCTGAATGACAGCTACTCTCTTAACCCTTTGATATAAGGTACTCATTACAATGTGGAAGTATTATACAAATAGAGGTGATTTAGAATTTAAATCCCCTTCTGTTCCAATGAACAGTTTGAGTTGCAAAAAGTATATAGAGCAATATTCTCCTGTACTTAAGTGCATTACCAAGAGAAAATGCAGAGAACATTAATTGATGAGGCTGAAGTTAACAATCCTGTTAAAACAACAGTATCTACAATGAGAACTTGTCAAACATTGTCCCATCAAACCCTGCATTTGCTTTACATTTACCCTGTTCCTTTATATTATCTCTAGAGCATTAACTGAAAATGTTTGCAGAAACCATGGAGAAAATAAGTAAAATGTGCATACTTTTGCACAAAAAAGTACTATATAAAGTCAGTCCTTCTCACACTCCAAGTAGGTTTTTCCTGCAATCACTACTAACTGCAATTATGTGACTATACACATACAAATCCATGATAAGCACAGGTTAATGACTCCTGTGTATATTAGCTCCAGTTCAACACTGCTGGTTTGTACTGATCCTTGAAATAACTGTGATCTTGTTTCCAAGGCCAACTTGTGTATGTAAAGAGCTCTTGCATGTGCTTTGACACAAAGATACCGGTAGTTAAATAATTCAGTGTTGTGCACAAACTAATTTGTTTGATAAACTCAAGGGCCACAGAAATAATAGCTGATGTATTCTACTAATACCTACACTATTATACACGGTTTTGTAAAACATTTTCACCATCAGATACATTAATCTGTAACTGTATATTAAAGGTCACATTAAGGTGTGCATGTCATGCTTAGCTGGAACATGTCATTTGATAGTAGCTCAAAATTTATCAAAACAGGTGAAAATTCTCAATCTTATTTGTTTGTATGAAGTCAAATTCATTTGCAATACAGTAAGTGGTCAAATAGCATTCATTTTGAAACATGCCACTGTAACTTCAAAAATGTTTTTACTGTATTGTTACAGTCTCTTCCTCTACAGTAGCTGCCACAGGAAGGTGTTATTCAAGAGTAGTAACTCTTGCCTACGTTCACTTTCTGATTCGTTTTTCTTGGGAAATAGTTAAACTAGATTAACAGGTCATACTTTAAAACCAGTATTCCCTGTCCACTCCTCCATTGCTGCCATTTGGGAGATTTTTCACAAAAGTGGTTCATCAACACAGGCCTTTTGCATAAACTATTGAGAAGTTTTAATGCGAAATTATTTATTATGCATTTTCAAAAAAATATCAGAAATAAGACTGCTTATCTTTGCAGTGACATACATATAACATATGCCAGTATGAAATTAAAAGGAGAGCTCAAGAGTGTCTGCTCCAATATGACCCTCTGGGAAGGAACAGAGGCAATGGAGGGAGGGGTATGTGACCTTTTCTGACCTCTACAACAAAAGCACAGAAAACTGGCGACTGCATTGAGAAAACCCTGTAAGGAGACTTATTGTCTATTCTTGACATAGCACTGATAGAAGTGATGTAACAGAAAATGAAAGCCTTGCACAGCATATTCAACTTGCAGTGGAAAATGACTGCTTGTATTCACACTGGCAAAGGACTGGTTTTTGCCACATTGTTTTTACCTACAAACATTCATGTCAACATACTTTAGGGCTAAAATATTCTTGGCAACAGTTTGTCTTTGCTTTACTTCAAGCACTCTTAAAGTTCTGGCATGCTTTTCTTTTCTATTGGTAACACAATAAGTGAAAGTGCATATATTACAGAGCAAAATGTGGTATTTCAAGCCTTATGTACAAGATCAATGAATCTGTGGCTATGCATATTTAAGCAACATGGTCAACAATAATGCACAGTAATAGGCTCCAAAACAATATAATCCAGGATGTTTGAATGGGCAGGAGGAGAGGGATGGAGGATTTCTAAACTTCTGTCACTGGCAAAAAGGAAAACTATTTAATTCATTAATTTTACTGACTTTTAAAAGAAACGGGTTGAGTTAAAAGACCAACTACACTTTCCTCGGTTAGATGAGGAATACTTATTTTTCTGGCATCTCTCTGAACTGGTCAGGCTTCACTGCATTTCATGTTTACAAACTCATTTCTAATATGTTGATAGACCATCTATTTCTGTTCACACTCTTAGTTAAGTACATGCTTAGCCAGGCTTCTCTGTACATCTGCCTACTCTCCAGGAAAGCAATAGTTCATTAATCTGACTCCTTCTGGGCAGGCCATTTTATCCCTTCTCACATCATGGTTTGTAGGGTTCCTTCTTCAGGATGGATAAGGACCTTTTACTGTTAACCATGTTACAAGTACATTCATGTTCAAAGCAAATTAGTTACTGCAATTTGTGAAGGGAATGCAGTAGAATTAAAAGCAATTTTTTCTGAGTTTGAACCCTTACATGTTCAAGTCATTCAAGTTACCCAATGATTACAACCATCTTTACAGTCAACAGAATCCCATTCGACAATTAATTTACTTACTAATATGAGGGGGGAAAAAAAATAATTGTTTATATAAAACTTTAATGCATAAAGTCATATTTAATTTTCAGCTGAAGATTTCCAATAATGTACATGTKTTCTTCAAGCATTTGCTTACACTACTGTTTCCTTTTGTAGTATTGGCTTCATGGCCCATACCTAGGAAAGAACTATTAAACAGAACAAAAAGAATAAAAATGAAAATTATGGCAATAAAAATTTTTGACACAGAAATAACTCACCTTAACTCTAAAATTAGCTTGCAGTTGAAAACTGGATCTTGCTGAATCTAGGACTGAAATTCACCAAAACCAAAATCTTTGAAACATAACTCTTTATGACCTCAGGCTAAAAGTCCTGCCAAACAGCAGGCAGGAAAACTTTGCTCAACTGGAGATGGCTAAATTACTCAGAAATCTATTGAGAGAGAGAAAAAGCACATTCCTCCACTTGAAGAGGGAAACCTTCACAGTTCCAAATAAGTGTTATTTCCTAGCTCAACATGGATAGAGTTTAAGGAACAGAGAACAACACAGGCAAAAGACTTCGCACTACACCATGGAAAGGATCATTAAATGAACTGTATCCAAGAATTAATCGCTGACTTGTGTTTCCATTTCCATTCTGACTTGTGTGTTTAATTCAGTATGGGATAATAGCATGAGCTCTTCATGCAGCAAGTGGGCACCCAAAGATGACCAAAATTAAAGCAGTCTTTTCATTACCTTCTTTTCGTTATCTTTATGGGTGTAATCTAAAGGCATTTGGGACAGGAAGGGAAAATAAATCTCTAGTTATACTGCCAACATTTCCAAGGATTACATGCTGATTTATTTTTTACAAGTTTCTCCCTAGAGAAAATATTAGAAGCTTATCCTTCTCAAGTGCACAATACCATGAAACTTTCAGGAAGATCTGTCCCTCTTTTGCACTTTTTTTTCAGAATGAGAAAACAATTTGATCCTCATTTTAGTAGTATTTCTTAGCTCTGTAAAGCTCTGTCAGTCAGTTATAATGGAAACTATTAGGATGCCAAATGGAGGATTATCTTGTCTTGATTATGATCTCTGAAAACTGCATGGGTAAAGGAAACTTTAAAAACCAAATACTCTGCTTTATTTCAAAGACCCCCATATCAYCTAAAAAAAAAAATAAAACAAATCAAAAAGCTTTTGAAAGATAATTTTACATCTAGGTCATAACTGTTCTAAGTTCTTCATAAAAAAAAAAGAAAATTTTATGTTATATAACACAACATTCTACAAGCTTTATATGAACAATCCAGTTATTTACAAAAGCAAGAGAGGAAATGAAGCTTGTATTTTTTAAGCTAATGCATTTTGTTTATTGTAATCTGAAAACATCTGGAGGGAGCACTTTTGCATTATAGAAAATTTATTCTAGATTTATTGGGACTGCAAAAAGCTTTATGCTGTTTATAAATATTTAGCTCTTGGCAATGATTACTGGCCTTTATCTAATGTACTCTGAGGACACAGAATTCCAAAGTGCATGTTGTAATGCTGGAATACAGGTGGTTGGAAAATTAAAAGCAATGCACTGCTTGCATTTTGTTCCAGTCACCCCAAAAATATAAACATGTAGCTGTAGTGCAGTATTGCAGTCTTACAAGTAAATTATTCTTATTTTCTTCAAAATGAAAAAAGCACTAAAACATTCAGATAAATAAAACAAGCAAAAGATCATGATGAGTACCTCCGGCAAACCAAATCCTTGTTATCCTGTGCTGCATCTTTTTTATTTGTCAACCTTTCAAAGCAAGAACAACCTCAAATACTTTGATATAGCACTTAGCAGTAAGACTTGGTCTGAAATGAGTTTTTCATGTAACTTTCTAGTATAAATAACCAGTGTTATGCTTTAAGCACATTCTGAAATTACAACTAGTTGGTGATGATAAAAAACAAGAAAGAGCTGTGGTAACTTGCTGTGATTCTTGCAAGATGAAAATATTGCAAAAGAATTTAGGGCAATTACATTTGAATCAAAGAGGAGAGTCTGCACTTGTTAATATTTTTGACTGATTTTATATAAAACCCTATGCAAAGATACAGAAATCTTTTTAATTATAAATTCCTGTAGATCAGAGTTTGCAAACCCACTAGTAGCGTTTAGGCTAATGTATGTTCTATATAACTATAGAAGTATAACAATTCTGTAAAAGAATACTAAAGCATGTAATACAAGGATACAAGGAAATTGAAGAAAAGATAGAACTTGACTTTAGTTGACTGAGCTGTCCATTACTTTGGCAAGCTAGAGCATCCTGATATAAAGCAATGCTAAATTTGCACAGTTGAGAACAGTGAAGAACAACCTATAAAAACATCATGTTAGTGGAAAAGATTCTTGAACATTATATTGAAGGAGGTAAAAAAATGTGGAAGTCTCTACTATTAAAGAAAGTCTCTTTTAGTCAGATCAATATTTGCAGACCAGAATAGATTTTGAGCATTTGCTTCACCTACTGCCTACAATCATAACTGATGTAGAGGTATTCACTTTAAAAATTCCCATGTATTGTAACTAAGCATCAAATGGCATATTCTGGGAAAAAGGCCAAAAAAAGTTTTACTTCCCACACGACCAATTCTGGCATCCGAATTCTGAGGCAAATACAGCAAGATTATGTAATTCCTGTATAATTAATGAGATATTTCTCCTAGTCTCTATGCACAGAAAGGTGGAGGCACTGAAGAACAACTCAAGAAACAAAAGATAAGAAGCAACAGGCAGTTTAGAAATCCTTATCAGTCTAGGAGTGAATAACTATTCTAATACCCTGGGATACTGATCATATGAAAAACAATGCTTTATGTCAGGAAAAGTCATCTCAGAGTAAGCCTACCAGATATTTCGAAAAGATAGAAAAGTACATTTCAAATGTTTTTCAGTGTAGTCTGCAAACCACATGAAAAATTGTGGTGTATTTTCATTACACAGAAAGTGCAAAAAAGAAAAAAAATATTACTAAAGCCTAGAGAGCAAATTTAGGACACCGAGCACATTTACAGAGAATCCCAATTTACAGTTACGATTAAACTAAAATTAATCAGAAAATCGATTTCCCACCTAGCAATATGCATCACAGTTTTGAGAAGGTGTCCTCTATGTCTCATACCTAATGAGACATAAACTTGGCCTGAAGTACAACACTGTAACTCCTTAACCAAGAAGCTGCATCAGCCATACACAAAATTATCAGTTGGTCATCACAGTGATAGCAGACTTTCTTGTGCCATGAAATTCATATAACTGTATTCAGATGCACACACACACACTTATAGGCATATATGAGTGTTAGTTATGTGAATTATATGTAGATAAACAAGTATWTACGTCTCTCTATATATGGCCTCCATCAGGCCTCTTCCCTGGTGGTGGTGGGGAGAGGTTCCAGCAGGGCCCCCAGCCCTGGCAGCTGCTCCTGGCCAAAGCTCTGCYGCAGGGCCTGGCCTGAGCAGTGGCTGCCACCATGTTGCAGCCTGCCTGGGCCTGCACCTCCTACCCGCTGATCTGCACCCAGCTCTGTCCCTGTCCCCAGGGAGGTGACCGATGCCCAGGGGCTGGGGCTGCCCTGGTGCCCCCAGGCTGCCCTGTTCCTGGCTGGGGCGGTGGGACAGGCCTTGGCTGCTGGGCCCTGCCCTGACTCACTGGGGAGCCTCCAGCAATTCCTGGAGAAGTTAAAAAATCAATATATCCATTTAATAGATACAATTAGAAATAGCCAGCTTCTTGGATGTAATTTTCCCCCATTCACGCTATCAGTTTTATAGGTTGCCACAGCTCCTCAACAAATAGCTCAAAATAAACATAACTGTCCATGACACCAGGGCAATAGCAAAACCAGTGCTTGGAATCTGAGCCCCAAGGACACAARCCTTTCTATACTCTGCAATTTTCAAAGGACTACAATGATGCTCTTTTTTGCCATAACATCCACCAAGTCTCAAATCATGCTGAAATACTCTCATTTAAACAAGGACATGGTATATCTAAACAAGTTTTATTACTGTCAACTGCAATGTGTAGGACTGGAGGTTAAACAAATATCATGCCTATCCTTTCCAAAGAAAGAGGAAAATACTAACACTCAATGGATATTAAATTCAGGCAGGAGAGTAGAAAAGGAAGTGGTAAGGAACAAAAGCCCTGGTTTCGAGGGGCATTAATGACATAGTTTGGGGATAGGTCCTATGCTCCTATTTCCAGGTTTTAAAGACTAACCGTCATGAGAAAAATAGTTGTCGATATACAAAGTTCCAATTCACTAGCATTGTGTAAAAGAGAATGTACCGAATAAGGCTTCCTCTTTTTACTTCTGCGTATGTACAGTTTACTTTTTGTGTAGCTGTTCTTGTGTTTAGTAATTGAATATGTCTTCTTTAGACAAACTGTGAATGAACAATGGGAAAAGCCTTTCTATTATCTGTGATTAATTTAGCTGCTCACACAATGAAGGTATTTTTTCCTYCACTCACACTGAAGTAATTGATTTATACCAGTAGAATAAGCGGAAGACTTGGCTTTATTTCATCTAACTCCACTTTTAAAGTCCTTCAAGATAATTTTCATCTGCTATCTGGTTTACTTCATCAGAAAATGCCTCCAGAACCAATCAAACGCTCTCCATCAAATTATGTGTATAGTAAGTCTATAGTCAACAGAATTTTTACTATTTCTTTAAATCTCTGTAAAAGTAAAATAGTGCACTAAGAAGGCCACAATAAGAATTAGGGACCTCAGCTTAGGGTTTTCAGTTGCAAAACTCCAAAATCAGATTCTAAAGAAACATCTAATAGAGAAGTGAGGTTTCATAACACTTCTTGAAAGTGACTCAGCCTTCAGTGATGTCTTCATGGTATCTCATGCTGTAGTAAAGACAGCCCCATGCTTTAGAGACACACTACAACTCATACCAGCTATGATGTTGATGGAGTAATAGGACTATCTTTAGAAAATCATGCTATAAATTAGAATGTATTCACCCATATAAAAAAAAAAAAAAGCTTAGTTCAATCTGTGCTACATTCCCCTCTCTATCCTAATTAAATCATGATAGTAAGTGGAAGAATTTGAGCTTACTTAAATTTCCATTTTTCTCTTACAGTTCACCTTCAAGAAACCTCTTGAACATTTCTGGTCATGATTCAAGAAGCTGTACAAAAAGAAAAAACTATTTTCATGCATAATCTCATGCATAGCCAAAAGTTTGAGAAGGATGGCAATTATATTAAGAACAATACTTTACTTTGGTTAAAAAGCCCATACTTTAAATACCACATCTTAAAATATATGTCTAACAGACAGTGCACTAAGATGTTATTACACTATAATTAAACCAGTGCATATTGAGATTTTTATTCTCACTCCAATCATTTTTTAGCATGCTTTGTTATCCAGTAAAATCTCAATTATGTTTAAAACTGAACAGTCATTTCCTAGTTTCAGAGTCATATCAATGTGTTAGCAATGACTTTTTCAATCTCTGTTAACTTCTTGAGGTCTTCTGGATTTAATGGTTACTCAAAGACTCATACTGCAGTCTTGTCCGTGAAATTTTAATTAACAACATACTGGAAGACTGGCCTTATATTGCTCTAAGTATGGTACGTATGGAATGGTGAGTGCTGTGATTTACCCATTTGTCTGAGCAAAATTAAACCCTTTGTAATGAAATCTGCTTTTTAATGTAATCCTGCTGAGGTCAATTGATATCATACCAAAAAAAAAAAGAAAAGGTAAAATTTAAAAAACCCTAGTCAATAAATGGATTTAGGGGTCCATACCTCACATGTTACAAAATGAAGGAAACCCCTCTAAAACAAAATTAGGTTTCCATTGCGGGAAACTACCGCAGGCACAATACCTAGAGAGAACTGTGAAGAAGAGAAAGCCTCAAACCCTCTCAGATTAAAGTTTACAGTAAAAAGCACATCCACATCTTTCATTTCTTCACACCAAAAAAAAACCAAACAACTTTAAAAAGCTGCTCCGAGACAGAATGCCCATTTGTTCTTTTCAGAAAAAAATGCAAGACATTTTCTGGAAGACTTACCTGATTTGTGGGCATGTGAGTACTTTCAAGAGAGCTAGATGGTTGTCCAACAACATATTTTCAAAAATTTTTGGGCTGATTTCCTAATCAAGTAAAATTTTTTCAGGAACTACTTGTTTTCCACCCTAGTCTAGAATTTCTGGTGAACTAAAGGAGAGGGTTGATGGCTGTCTCACCTGATCGCTGCCAGCTTTTAAGTTCCCTTCTGAAAACAGGAATTTTTCATATCTAGAACATATGGCCATCTACCAATATTTTAAATCAATAAGAGCACATAGCATAACATTTCAGTTGTTTAAGGAATTTGTAGATGGGACCCCCTGGGAAACTGCTCTCAGGGATAAAGGGGCTGAACAGAGCTGACAGCTCTTTAAGGACATTTTTCTTAGAGCGCAAGAGCTCTCAATTCCCATATATAAGAAATTGCACAAGGAAATGAGGAGACCAGCATGGCTCAGTAAAGACCTCCTGGTCAAACTAAAGTGTAAGATGGAAATGCACAGGCAGTGGAACCAGGGACGGGGCACATATCCTGGGAAGAATATGGGGACATTTCCTGGATGTGTAGGGATGGGATTAGGAAAGCTAGGGCACAGCTGGAGCTCAGTTTGGCAAGGGATGTGAAGAATAATAACAAAGGCTTTTAGAGGTATGTTGGCCAGAAAAGGAAAATTAAAGAAAATGTACCCCCTTGGTAAATAAAACAGGAGAGCTGGTGACAACAGACATGGAGAAGGCAGAGGTACTCACTAATTTTTTTTGCTTCCGTTTTCAATGGTAATCTCTCTTCCCACATCTCTCAAACCAGGGACTAGGGGAATGAAGGCCCTCTCATCGTAGAAGAAGATCAGGTTCGAGACCATCTGAGGAACCTGAACATACACAAGTCCATGGGACCCAACAAGATGCATTCCAGGGTCTTGAGGGAACTGGCTGGTGTAGTTGCCAAGCCAGTCTCCATCACATTTGAAAAGTTGTGACAATCGGGCAAAGTCCCCAGTGACTGGAAAAAGGGAAACATTGCACCCATTTTTAAAAAGGGTAGAAAGGAGGACCCTGGGAAGTACCTCACCTCTGTGCCCAGTAACATCGTTGAGCAGATCCTCCTAGAAGACATGTCAAAACATACGGAAGGCAGGGAGGTGATTAGAGACAGCCAACATGGCTTCACTAAAGGCAAGTCCTGCCTGACTAATCTAGTGGCTTTCTGCAATGGAGTGACTGCATCAGTAGACAAGGGAAGAGCTACAGATGTCATCTACCTAGACTGCTGTAAGGCCTTTGATACGGTCCCCCGCAACATTCTTGCTGCTATATTGGAGAGATATGGTTTTGATGGTTGGACTGTTAGGAATTGGCTGGATGGCTGCATACAAAGAGTTACAGTCAATGGCTCAATGTCCAAGTGGAAACCAGTAACAAGTGATGTCCCTCAAGGGTCTGTACTGGGACCAGTACTATTTAATATCTTTATTAATGACATAGACAGTGGGATTGAGTGCACTCTCAGCTAGTTTGTAGACAACACCAAGCTGAGTAATGCAGTTAATTCTCTTGAGGGAAGGGATGCCATTCAGAGGGACCTGGATAGGCTTGAGGAGTGAACCTCATGAAGTTCAACAAGGCCAAATGCAAAGTCCTGCACCCGCTTCAGGGCAATCCCCAGTATCACTACAGGCTGGGTTATGAATGGATTGAGAGCAGCCCTGCGGAGAAGGACTTGGGGCTACTGGTGGACAAAATATTGGACATGAGCCAACAATGTGTGCTCACAGCCCAGAAAGCCAGCYATATCCTGGGTTGCATCAAAAGTGTGGCCAGAAGGTTGAGGGAGGTGATTGTCCCCCTCTATTCTGGTCTCATGAGACCCCACCTGGAGTACTGCGTCCAGCTCTGGGATCCCCAGCACAAGAAAGACATGGACCTGTTAAAGTGGGTCCAGAGGAATGCCACAAAAACTGTCAGAGGGGTGGAACACCTCTCCTATGAAGGAAAGCTGAGAGAATTGGGGTTGTTCTGGAGAAAAGAAGTCTCCGAGGAAATATTATTGTGGCCTTTCAGTACTTAAAGGAGGCTCATAAGAAAGATGGAGGGAGACTTTTTACCAAGGCCTGTAGTGACAGGACAAGGGGCAGTGGTTTTAATCAGAAAGAGGGTAGATTTAGATTGAACATAAGGAACAAATTTTTTGTGATGAGCGTGGTGAGACACTAGAACAGGTTGCCCAGAGAAGTTGTGAACGCCCCATCATTAGAAGTGTTCAAGGTCAGGTTGTATGGGGCTTTGAGCAACCTGATCTAGTGAAAGATGTCCTTGCCCATGGCAGGGGGGTTAGACTAAATGATCTTTAGAGATTTCTTCCAATGCAAACCATTCTATGATTCTATAATTATTATTTTTTAATTAGGACTGTAATTATTAATTATCATTTGCTATCCTAAAACATGTTAAAATTAGGAGAATATAGATTATTGAGTGAAACAGGTAAAAGAACAGATTTTAATGCATCAGCTTTTAAAGGTTAATTTTTAAAATTAAATAATCTAAATAAGTTTAGTAACTAAGCTATTTTGGGAGTGTTGCCTGAAAAAAAATCCTGTCATGTTAACATGTTATTTCCCCGCAAACAAACGCAAAAAGTAACATTTTTCTTCCTTACAAAGTGCATATTAGTAAAGAGTTCAAAAGAAAAATAACTTTACAGGTGTCTATGCTTTTGTATATCACAGGTTTTAGCTGTCCACCTAAGAATAATGGAAGTGGCAGGTCAAATCACAGCATATTGTTTCTATAAAGTAGTTCTCTAAATGTCGTTATATACACACATATTTAACATCCAAATATGAATCAGGGAAAAAGCTGCACTTGCAAGCAGAAGATGCATTCATGGAGAACTAAAATAAATTTTTTTGTGATCTAAAAGAATACTTGTGTACACAGGAAGCAATGGTTTTGCTATTTGTGTCTTGATCGTATACTTTTGGCAGAATACTATTTCACGTAATGATCTTGAAACATTCCTCTATCTTCACTAAATTATAAAATTGTTGTGGTTATGATTGCTTGACAGAATTAAACTGAAATGTCTCTTCACAAGATATCTTACACATCTACACATGCACACACACACACACGTGCACATACACACACAAGTCTGACAAATTGCAGCTGTAAGGTACCCAAACTGGACCAGATTTTCCTTGCATTTTTCACTGAAGTTTACTAATCTGACAGCTATTGACTAATTCCTTACCTCTGGAGATATTCAGTCAATGCTGAATGACACCAAGAATGGCCAGATCTGTAACAAAATTTAACAGTTAGAAGGCTATGTTGGTTAAAACTAGAAGTCCACTATTTCTATGTAAATGTGACTTGTTCTTAGTCACTATTGTACTGAAGTTACTTCAGCAAGGCAAGAAGCAGATGTGAGGCATCTGGGCAGGAATGATGTACATGTAAAGAGAAATGTAGTGGAGAACACTGAACTGCTTTTAAAGTTTAAAGTTTTAAAGGAGCATAATAAAGAAGACAGAATGTACTATAAACCTTATTGTCTCAATACAGAGGATTTTTTCTGATTTTTCTTTTTTTTTTTTCCCATTTAGAATATTTCTTTGAAGTAGGAAGTTTATGGTTTCTTTCTGACCAGGCAAAGTTTTTCTTTTCTAGTCTAATGCATCTGAACGTAGTTTTCTGCTTGACAAAGTATGGCTGCTCTGGAAAAAAACACTCCTGTCCCAATGTCTGCTGGCTTTACAGCTGCTCAGAAGGCTGTTCCAAACTCTTTTGGACATATTGAAGGAATCTCAATGAGAAGTATGGCAATATCAGAGTATTGAAGCTGCAGTCTTCCTTAAAATAACTGAATGGTCCTATCGCAGTAAGCATGAATGGAATAAATACCAGTATGTCTGAAACAAAAGCTAGAAACATACAACATGTAAACATGTAGATATTTGACAACTGGAAGTACACACTTTTATTTGCAAAACTTTTGAACAAAAATGGGTACAGAACTACTCATTAACAATCACAAAAAGTGAAGTTTCAGGCAATTCCTACCTTTGTTTTTGTAAAGAAATAAAATTTTGTGTGATACCACCATTTTAAATGATTGATTAAAGGCAATAATTTGCATTCCTTTTGTACTTTCCCCTTGCTTACCAGACTTTGATCAAAAATGTTACTTTTCATCTTGATAAGTTGGAACGCTTTTATATACTCACACTCTCAAAAAGAAAACGCACATCCATACACACATTGAAAAATCAACAAAGCTAAAGGGGGAAAATGGGTGCCATTTCACCTGGGAAAATTCCTGCTATTTTCATTTATTTTCCTCTACTTTCATTTCTTCTTCCTACAAACCAGGCAATGGGTACTAAACTTTAGAAATGAGACATCCTTAGAAGAATTTATTAGAAAGATGTTCCTGAAGCCCTGCCTTTTTTTAATGTCAGATTACTCAACAAAGTCCATGGACTTTGGCCTTAAATTTTTAACAGCATGAATAGAATTTCTTCTGTGAGACTTCAACTTAGACTATGGGTATCCCTCAAGCGGTATGGAGTGCAAATTACTTGAGTTCCTAGGAAGAGCATGCTGCAACTCACCTTTCAGTTAATCTTCTGTTAAACTCTCAAAAGAGAGAAAGCAAATACATGGCTTAGAAGGAAATGTTTCACTTTGCAAAATTGGCATATCTTCTGCTGTGCCATCACCATAACACTGCCTGACCCTTTCAAGTAGCACAGACATGTTTCTTAAGAGCTTTTAAGACTGACCTTTACAACTTTTTATCATTTTAACAGTCAGACATACTACATTTCCAAATGTGACAGAAGTATCTGTAGCTCTATGAAAATAAGGCTTCAATTCCTAGGAAGTTCTTCAGGATTTGTACCAATCAAAGAATACAATTTTCATTCAAAACATACTTTTAATGATATTTGCCTAGAGCATTGCTCTCCTGACAAGTCTACAAATGAGAGCATCATATTATTTCCTCCAGCTCATTCTCTCCCTTTCATAAAAGGAAAACTTTTTGGTCCATTTACTTCCCTGCAGGATAATTGTCAGATATTCTAAGCCTGTTGGGTTAACAGCAAATAATTACATTACAGGTTCCCAAGAAACCCACTACATTTTTCCAAGCAATACATTTCAGCATAATGATTAAAGTGAGAGGAAGAAATGATGTCCTGTAAACTCCTGCAAGTTGATATATTACAAAAACCCAGACATGCTGGATTTACAGGTTTGGATTACTATGTATAAATCCATATAATTGTCAAATGCAAGAGGAGCATAATTGACAAAATATGTCAAGCTAGTCCTCAAGACTCCACTTTTTAGAGGCAATTCTTCTCTATCTATCTGTGGCTAAGTGAAAGAAATGTATAAAAACATTCCAAACCAAGTATTACTAAGATGAAGATTTTACAGGGAGATATATGAAATGATAAATAAAATAGGGACATATATAGTTATAAACTAGAATATTAACTTCTAATTCCAGTTTARTTTAAAATGCCCTATCCATTGAAAACTATTTTGGTTTTTAACCCATTAATTAAGCTTAAAACACAACAAAAACTAGCCACTTCTGAAAAGAAAAATTGACAAGTTTTCCTTAGTGTCAGAGACTCCATACTAGTTCCACAGTATCTCCTAAGTAGTCTGTAATATTCAACAGCATGCCATAGAATTATCAGTTATTCAACAGTATTTCTGGTTGAAAATACTTTTTAGCATGTTTACATCTGTTTCACAGCACGTCATATTCTCTGTTGCTTTACACCTCATGCAGTCATTGCAGAACTAAATCAGCAGTCAGACACCATCACACTTATACCTGACTTTTACTTTATACAGACAAAGGACTTCAGAAGATAAGGTGATGAAGGATCAGACCAGTTGGGCCCAATTATGTATTGTTCTATAACACTTTTCCACGGTTCTGGAAATACAAAGTATGTTTAAACTAGGCCAGATACTATGGAGGAATATCCCAAGCATAAAAGGATTATCCTCAACAGAATGACAGCTACATCTTTGCCCCTGTTTCTTCAATTTTACCTCCATGGGAACAGGGGTAAAGGCAAGCATGGCCACAGAATTGCCAAATTCTGACTTTTCTTACTTATTTCACAGCAGATACATCCAGATTATAAATAAAAATTTATCTGACTCTTACCTTGTTTAGGTTACCACCAGATGATCATAAGAACTTGAAGGAGCCAAAAGATTTCTGGGTAATAATAAAAGTACAATTTATATGCAAGGCTGCTGGTTTCAACAGCAGCAGGGAACCAGTATGGAGCTGGAAGCTATTGTGATGCACTAGTTTACATCAGTGTCGTGGTTTAGCCCCAGCCAGCAACTAAACACCACGCAGCCGCTCGCTCACCCCCCACTCCGGTAGGATGGGGGAGAGGATCGGGAGGGCACACGGAGGAAAACCCACGGGTTGAGATAAAAACAGTTTAATAATGGAAATAAAACAAAGGAGAACAGTGATAATAACAACGATAACAACAATAACAGAATATACAAAACAGGTGATACACAATGCAACTGCTCACCCCCACGTGTTCCGCACCAAACCCCGCGAACCGTGCGCTCCCCCCAAAGGGACCACCCCCCGGTTTTTAAGCTGGGCATGATGTCACATGGTATAGAATACCCCATTGGCCAGCTGGGTCAACCACCCTGGCTATTCTCCCCCCCAGGTCCCCCTGCACCTTGAAGGGCGGGGGAGGCTGTCGGTGCACCCGGCAACAACCAAAGCATCAATGGGCCATCAACATTCCTTTCACCGCCAAACCCAAAACACAGCACCCCCTCCAGCTACAGGRRAGAGAGTTAACTCTGTCCCAGCCGGAACCAGGACAATCAGCTATAGTAAAAAAAAAGAGAAAGTAAATCTGAATTGGGTGGAAGATACCAATATAAAAAGCTTGTTCCAAGTCATTTCTGTTACAGGATGTTTCAGGATATGATTTCAAATTACTCAATATTCTCATTCACTACAGCTGTTTGTGATTATGTTCACTGCACATAATAAGGAGTACTAATGATGATGAACAATGCATACTGAGTATAGCAGAATGTATTTGTGCAATATGGAGGAAGGCAGTTAGGTAGTCTTACCTGATAAGTTTAATGAATAAGGTTAGAACATTTTTAATACAATAAAACAGTCTATTTCAAGAATACATGCACACACAACAGTTCCAACAGTACGTATCTTTAAACTATAGTTCAAAAATACTTTGATTAAAAGGGACAGAGGGGTAAAAACTGAATTAAATACAACAAAGCATGAAATAAGCATAAAATAAACATCTGGGATTTTACTCAACACCAAGAAGAACAGGGAGGATGAGAAGTCAGTGTCATGAGACAACAGCATCATGAACTACATCCCATGATGACATGATATGATATAATAATATGATATAATATATGATATGATATAATATATATATATGATATAATAATATACTACAGGTGCAATTCAAAAGGCAAACAGTCTGAACATAAGGCAAAAGTCATTGCTAATAAGATACTTTCAGCTGCATTAAAGTGTGGAAACAAGTCAATGAACACAATTATGTACATAAATGTGAAGATTTTCTGTTAAACAGATGAATACACCTCTGTCAAATTCTATGTGAGCTGACAGTTTATCCTTTAGGCCAGATAGACTCACATTCTAAGATTCTGTATCTCACACACAGATGTTATTTAATAAAGCTTTGAATTTTGTTTATGGTGTTATTTAATAAAGCTTTGAGTTTTCTTTACTTTGTTGATCATCTTTCCTAAATAAACAGTATCAGAGTGTAAAATACACGTTTTCTCTTTGTGGACTTACAAAGTTAAAATAAAAACTGTACCCTTTYTAATGTCCATGCAGTACTTATGAGTACAGTATGTAACCCCTAAGTATTTCTCTGTTTGTTTGGKTTTTTTTTAGTCTTATTCAAGTGGCAATAAAATCTTTAATATCCAAAGAAGAACTACATTGACAGGCTACAAAACTGAGCAGTAATGCAGATTCACTTCATTACAATCCATTCCTCAAAGTTCATTACAAAAAAAAACCCCACCAGGAACTAAGGTCTTGCTCTTTAAAGAACATGGTTTCTGACTTTAAAGAACATAATATATACTTTCACCAAAACTTCGTAACATGTCAACAGATAAATTAGAAACTTATAAATGAGATTAAAGCCTCTGATGAGTTGATGACTTCTCCGTAGCATCATCTGTAAATTCACCTATTCAACCCATGTTCTCTTAATAGAGAAGTTCAGTTCAAGTTCAATCTCTTTCATCTGACAGGCACAACTTACACTTTCTTTTGAACATCTCAGACTTTAATAAGTGGAAATTAATAAGTTTATTTGATTCAAAGTTTAAACCCTGTATTACCTTTTAGTCCTAAGTCTAAGGGCAAAATTATTAGTGTTGGAGTAATTGAAGTTTAAGTTTTGTGAGAAGGTAAAGGGTGAAAATAAAAAATGTTTTAATCGTATTTCCATATATGAAAGCAGTTCCATTTTTCAACCACTGAAAAATAAATTATTTTGTCCTTAGAAATAAGTATGTTAAAAAAAAATTCCTCCTCTAAGAAAAGTACAATATATTGATTAAAAATCAAATCAGGCTTTCCTATCCCCTACCAATTACACACATTAATGTTTTCTTTTCTGAAAAAGGTTTTAGTTCTATAGGATAACTTTGTAGCTCCCCTTTGTAATGATTACTTATTTACATAGCTGTAAAACAGTAGTGCTGGAAGAGGCTCTAAGATTCAATTCATCCATCCCTTTTCTAAGGGAACATTTTACCATTATTTCTGTCATTCCTGGCAGATGACTATTTCATTTTCTAAAAACCCTTGCAGCGGAGGACAGCCCCTTTTACAATCTATTCTAGTGTGATGCTATCACTAAGTGGGAGGCTTTCTGAATGGCAAATCTGAGTCTTCCTTCCTGCAGTTTAAGCCCATTAGTTCATGTGTCACTCTTTCAGGATGTGGAAAACAGGTTATACCTCATGCCTCCTTGCAAGTCTACTAGGTATTAAATGGTAGTTTTCTTCCTCTTGGGAGCTACGATTCCATTTTTCTTCATCAGTCATACTTCCTGGGCCTTGCATAATTTTCCTGTTTCCTGAACTCCTGCTAAATAGAATAACTTCTAAGGTGCAACACATCAAACCAGTTCTAATACTTTTACCTTTATATATAAACGTGTTTAAACACCTTTATAATGCTTTTGTGTACTTAAGTGAGTTCAAGTTTCTTGTTGGTGCTAATGCTGAGCCTCTAAAGGATCAGAGGTGACCTCCACTTGGATAATCGTGTGAAAATTTGAATGCTCACATGTGGCTATCAAAGCATTTAAGTTAGTGGGGTTTTTTTCTTTCCTCCCTTTTTCTCCTCCACTATGAACTTCAGAAAAATGGAGGATGATGCAAGAGGTATAAGAAAAACCCCAAACCCATAAACTATCAATGAGATCTAAGGGATCAAGATGTAGCAATTCATTTTTCAGTGTATCATTGTAGTTATGGTGAAAATATATGATATTGAGTTTACATGGCAAAGTGTGGGCCAATGGGGGCTGCAGGGCAGCCCCTGTGCAGGGCGGCAGAGGCTGCCCCGTGCCGGACACAGCCGGTTCCAGCCGGCTCCACGGGCCCCACCGCAGGGCACGGCTGAGCCCCTCAGCCACGGGCGGGCGCCTCGGGGACAGCCTGGGTAAGGAAGGGCAAAACGCTGCCCGGCAGCCAGGGCTGAGGGAAACCCTGTGAGAAACAGCCCTGCGAGCCCCGAGGGGAGAGCGGGAGGAGGGGAGGAGGGGCTCCGGGCACCCCAGCGGAGGTGCCCCGGCGGCCCCGGCAGAGGCCTTGGAGGGGCAGGTAGATGTGCCCTGAAGGAAGCTGCAGCCCATGGAGAGCCCACACTGGCACAGGTTTATCCTGAAGGACTGCAGCCCATGCGAAGGCCCCACGCTGGAGCGGGGAAAAGTGTGAAGAGGAAGGAGCTGCAGAGAGGAGCTGCTATGGACTGACTGCAGCCCCCCATTTCCCTGCATTGCTTGGGAGAGGCGGAGGTAGAGGAGTCAGGACTGATGGATTGAAGTTGAACCTGGGAAGAAGTGAGGGGGGATGAAGGTGTTTTTCGTTTTGTCTTTGGATCTCACTGTCCTACTCTATATTTAATTTGCAACAAATTAATTCCCCAAGTCGACTCTGTTTTGCCAATGATGGTAAGTAGTGAGACATTTCCCCTGTCTTTATCTCGACTCATGGGCTTTTTAATCTTTTTTTATCCCCCTGTCTTGCTGAGGAGAGGTAATGAGAGAGCAGCTGGGTGGGCATCTGGCAGTCAGCCAAGGTTAACCCACCACATATTAATAYAAAGCTTCTTATATTATTCGTATAAAACTTATTTTAAAAGGTCCACATTATAACATATCTGGTTTATTGTTCTGKTTTTTTTTATTTGCTTTATCTGTCCACATGAAAACAAACTTATCAGTTACTTCTATTTTCAAAGGTGCTTTGTAATTAAACATAGCATAAGTTCAAATGCAAGTGCTAATAAATAATAGAAAACCCATATTTAATTACTATAAGCTTRATTTAAAATTATATAGCATTACTGAATCAGTTACACAGAGTATGGAAGGATGAGATAACATATCAATTTTTCAGTTCTTTAAAAAGAGCAAATGTGGAATTCTGCTCTATCAACTGTTTCTTTTACAATATCTTTGTGATAAAATTAATTAATCTATAGAAGATTCCGGTTGAAATAAAGTCAAAGGCACCACAGGAAAGACATGCAAAAAACCCACACACTGATGGATCTTGGTATCAGCAAAGATGATTTACCAATATCTGTTCTCTAATTAGTAACTTATTTTTGACAGAAAATTTGTAATTTCAAATGCTTAGTTGTAAATCTTACTTTCTAGAGTCTACCCAGTTCCTTCACATAGTTCAGTGTTCACTTTAAAACTGCTAATATCTTCACATTTTGTCACTCACGTAAAATTAAATACTTTGAGTTCTCTACAGATCTTTATATTACCAAGCAATAAGGAATGCTGCAAAAGGAATTTTCATTGTCTATTATACATCTTTAATCAAGAATTTAAATGTGAATTTGYATTTAGGATATTAGAAATATGTTAGCTTAGTTTATGTGTAATATCTTTGCCCAGTATTTTATTGTTTGGCAGGCTAAACAAGTTTGCAATTACTATTTAATATTCTGCATTAAAGCAGAAAGTACTTAAAATATGTATAAATTATGTTAACAATATAAGTTAAAGGCAATATTCCACAAAAATACATAAAAATATTTTTTCTTTATGTAAATGCAGGTATTTGTGTGTATAACTACATTTTTCTACATGTGTAAATGTTACCTGTGTTCCCAATTATAGATTTTTCATGGTTAAATTAGGACTTAAAATAACTATACAGAAACCAAATGTAACATTTGAGAGACCATTTTGTTCCTCACTATATGATGACACAACTGAAAAGGGGCCAAAGATGTATTTAAATCTGGATTTAGAAATAAATCCAATTCATTAAAAGTATTGGCAAGTTGTGGTATGTCTCATAAGAAGGGCAGATTATTACCTTTGAGAACTTGAATGGCAACTGAAATTTTACCTTGTAAAGGTAAAATTCTGTAGCTCCAATATGACATTACATTTCAGAACTTTTTCCTATCACAATATTTTAGTGTGTAAGCTGTTAAAAAACAGAAGTTGTTTTAAAAAGCAAGCATTTTCCAGCAGGAAATGAGGCAGTAGACTGGAATTAAGTTTTGAAACTTTAGCTTGACATCTAAAATATAGAAGATTCTATAAAAAGAATGGAGAAGGCAACTTTTGACTTAAGACAAAATGAGACAGAGTCCTTAGTGATTAGAATGAACCAGATGGAAACAGCTATTAGAAATTAGAAATCTTTGTAATTGTTAGAGTGCATAAACACACTCTTGCTAGAGGCATTAAGAGCCACAAACCACCTTTTGTTCATTATATTACCAAAGGACAGGAAATGAATGACAGCTTTTGCAATCCTGAATTTTCTGTGATGGAGGGGAAAAAACAGGTGAAAATGAAGAATTTGTCACATCATTGTAAACTTAATAATGGTTGTCCCAGCAGGTGAGTGGAAAGAGCAAAGCTTCTGCAAGGTATTACACTCAGATGAAGGAGGATTGCAATTAAAAGCAAAACACACCAGTGCATTTATAAAATGGGTATTAGAATGCCTGAAACTATGAGGAATAACAGGGTCAAATGATCATATTTTTGACTCCTATGTGACTTGCCTAATTTACAACATTCATCCTTCATTACCATCCAAACCAAAACTCTACAGTAACACATTTTTAAAGCTCAGAGTGGTTGCACTTCAGCTATGTTTATTGCTAGGTTTCTTCTGTTCCCATCATCCTGGAACCTTGGCTTCCCTACCCTATCCTCCAACTTCCTTACTTGTTTATTGGGCTAACCATTCCATCCCCTGTTGTTTCTAGTTTAAAGCTCTCCCTGCCAGGTTGACCAGCTTGCTGTCGAAGATACTTTTGTGCTGTCTAGTCAAATGGACCCCATCTCTTCTAAGAAGATGTTGACCTTCAAAGAGAGTCCCATGGCCACAGAAACCAAAACCTTGATGCCAACAGCAGCTGAAGAATTTKCCAAGTCCTGCTCAGGCCATTCCTCCTCACCAGCAGAATTGAAGAGAACACCTGGTCCCCATGCCCTTGACCATTGCAGCTAGTACCCTGCAGTCATGCTTAATGCTTTCCAGATCACCCTGGCAGTATCATTGGCACCTACACAGAAGAGTAGCAGGGATAGTAGTTGGAAGGCTGGATGAGCCTAAGCAACCACTCCACAACATCCAGAACATGACCCCCCAGGAAGCAGCAAACATTCCTAGATGACAAATCAGGTTAGCAGACAGGGGCCTCCATCTTCTTTAGCAGTCCTCTACTCCTTTCATTCACTGCTTTCTTCTAGTGGTCCTGATAGTGGTCTCAGACACAGCCCCCAAAGATGCTCCATTTGATGGCACTCCAAGCTCCTCATCAGCTACAATGGCAGTGAATCCATTCTGTAATTGTAAATCATAAGGTGGACAAGAGCATTCCCCCTAGTACAAGAGGTCACTGGCTTCCCGCCCTAATCTTGATGGTAGTTTCCACTTTCCAACTTCATAGGTGCAGGCTCTTCCTGCCCCTTTGCTGCAGAAGAAATTTCAGGTTCTTCAAGCTGCAGGGTCTTAAAGAAGATCCAGTTATTGCTGGTAGTTTATTTAACTAAGATGTAATGAGACATTCTTAAGACATTTTTTTTTTTTTTCCCCCCAGATATTACATTGTAGAGGGGGGATAACATAATACACATTTAAAATAATGCCATATAAATTTGTGCAATTTAATATACTAAATGTAAGAAAGCATCCATTAGCTGAAATTGGATGCAGCCCGACAGTATTTTAATTTCTCTGTTTTCAGTCCTACAAAACTCAAAATAGTTTTGTTTCAAAAACATAGTGAAACCAGCAAATCAGAAAAACAAGCTTTTGGGTAGGACAAGAGCAAAAAGGATGTTTGCTTAAGTAACTTCTCTGGTTATTTCTTTTTTCAAATTCATTTAATGTGTTGATGATTCTGAGAAAGTACAAGACCAAAGGAAATACTACACTTTAATCAGTTCTAATCTGTTTATATACCTACAAGCTGTGTTGTGGTAACACACATGTCAATGTATTTGCAGAATTTCCTAGGAAGTCTAATTTAGAAGGTTCATTCCATCAACCTTACCATGCAGCACCTAAATACCAGGTGGGTGTAATGAGATGAAATACCCCCAGCAATACCTAGGCCTCAGTGTTAGGACTTAAGTTACAGAACATTTACAACATTTTTCAAAACCAGGTTTCCATTTAGGTTTTCACTGTATCAGAAATCAGTATTTTGAATATACCAAGTTTGACATGTTTTATTTAGTAATAGTACAATCAGAACAGTTTCAAAGACCTATGGCAGCCTTGTTCAGGGTCATGCTCTGTCCCTCCAAAATGTATTTCCTCTACTATAGCTCAATATCTCTGTGTATGGTTACATGTATTTTCTTCTTTGAGACTAGAGTAAGGATGTAAAAATAAACTAGTTTCTCCTTTCAAGAAACAATTTTTGTCTGCTTTCATTCAGAGGATAGCAAAACTTCATTCTTCTCACAACTCTCAGGTGGAGGATGGAAGATGAAAAGTCTAAACAATTGTGCACTGTCTACCTTCTGCCTCCATGGTTGCCTTATTCCTCTTTTCTTGATATTAAAATCTTATGCCTTGCATCTGGCCCACATCTTGACCCGGTTTATGCCAACCCCGGCTCTCAACTCCAACAAAATCAATGCCAAAATATTTTTTCCCTCCCACTTTCATTTCTCCATCCTATTAGCCCTATTTCCTCCTGCAACATGGGGCTCAAGGAATGGTCTAATTTGTAGCTGTGGAGGATGCAGTAGAAAGTTACAGAAGTTGATAGATATCATAGAATCATAGAATAGAATCATAGAATAGAATCATAGAATAGTTTGGGCTGGAAGGGACCTATAAAGGTCATCTAGTCCCAAACCCCCTGCAGTGAACAGGGACATCTTCAACTAGATCAGGTTGCTCAGAGACCCATCCAACCTGACCTTGAATGTTTCCAGGGATGGGGCATCTACCACCTTTCTGGGAAACCTGTTCTAGTGTTTCACCACCCTCATGGTAAAAAACTTCTTCCTTATATCTAGTCTAAATCTACCCTCTTTTAGTTTAAAACCATTACCCCTTGTCCAATCACAACAGGCCCTGCTAAAGTGTCTCTTCTATTTTTATTTTCTGTACCTCATTTCAGACACTGATGATGGATGTGAGAAATAGATATCAAGCAACCATACAAAACGGTCAATGACAGCCTCCTGCAGCACTGTATAACRACACAAGATGAAAAAAGCTGATCAAGAAGTCTGCCAGGAGCTGGCAGAGAATGGACATTAGAAACTTATGATGCTCCTAGTCATTTGCGAGGTCCTCCTTATCCTCAAAGCTGTTGGCAGTTGTGTCACATACCTGAAATGAGATTGCAACAATTTCATAAGAAATTCAGTACAGGTAACCACATTAGCACACAAATCTCATCCCTTTTTGATTGTAAGACAGTTCTGGCCATTGCTTGACCACTCCTGGCTTCAACAGAAGTGTGGCCAGACCTTCAGAATCCACCATTCTGAAACCCTATTAGTAAGAATAGATTCTCTAAAACAGATTTGAAGTTTTGGCTGCCTTTGAGATCATGTTAGTTACAGCAGAATGTCACTATATTAAAAGGATATACAACAGTATGTTCAACATCAGAATGGCTTAAGTTAAACTGTGTTCAATCATATAAATACATTTTCTTAGGATGCAAACACTTTTTCTCACCACAGACAAAGGCAAAATGGCTAAGTTTATTCAGAACATCAGACACTGAAAAACCTGAAGGAAATTAACAAAGCCACAAAAAAGCAAATACCAGCATTTCTAAGCAGATATTTTAGGGGAAGCAACTTTCAAGAGCCCGGAATTGATACCAATGACATTATTACTCCGCAATATAATTGTAATCCATACATTTTAATTTTTAATAATTTCATAGAATCCATGCCTACTTCAGAAGACATGGTGTAACATTCTATAAGATAATACGAATCTTAAATTAGTGTGCAGAAAGATTAAAAGTCATCACCTCCTCGTAACTAAACCAGTTTACTCTGCTTGATCTATACATTTATAGTTTTTCTCCCAGTGAAATTATATCTGCAGAATAAATGAATATCAGAAATACATCAAGAAAACGTGTTCCTCAGTCTTATATGAAAATCATTTTGGAGTTTCAGAAAATGACTTTACAATAAGTTCAACAAATAAGTGAAATTAAAGATTTTCTATAAATCTCTGTTAAAAACCTTGAGTATGGAAAGGAAAAAATAGATAATTCATAAAGTTTATTATCCTTGTTAGCAAAACCATTTTGAATTTATCAACTCAGAGTAATCCCAATGAAAGAAAGACAGAAACTTAGTATGGGTCACAGATTATCTAAAGTACCATCCACCGCAGGAGATATACAGACAAAATAGATAGAAAGGATGAACGTCAGTAAGCACACATCTAAAGGTAAGGCTACAAAAAAAAAAAAATAATGCTTCTCTTACAGTGTTTGTAAATAAAACTTTCAGAGATGCTCCTTTAGGCAATTTAAAGAAAGTAAGTTATGTCAGTAAAAAAATTATGCCAATGTCTGCATAGTCATGTTAACGAGCATAAGGAAAAGGCAGAGTGAGCTGAAGCTTTTTTGTGCAGCACACATCTGAATCCCTTGATCTGTATGCGTAAAAACAATTAAAAAAAAGAAATCTAAAAGAAGCATTACTTGAACCTTAGTCATACCAAAAATTAATGGAGGTCAGGAAGAGACACTTGCGTGATGGAAAAGGAGAAAATCTTTGGCAGAAGAACTTCTTTTCAAGTCCTACTTCTCACTGAACTGTCTCCAACAGAAGGATAAAACTGAATAAACTTGTGCCAGAATTTAATTTCTTCTCACCATCACTGGAACTAAAATGACTGTGTTGAATTAGTCCTGACACCAAGAAAAAACATAGAAGTGAAAAGTACAATTACTCCATTAGAAGCCAGAAAACACAGGCATTTCATATCACTCTGAAACTGACCACTGAGATGTATTGCAATGGCAAAACTATGTAACAGCTGAAAGCTACTGGGAGGCGTCTCTTTGTTTAGAAGCCTGGGAGACTTCACTGAACACAGATTTACATCCACGTATTTGTTTTGCTATTTCAGTCACCATGGAACAGGATATCCTGGAAAATAAGAGAACTGCTAAACATCAGAATAATGGTGTAGGTACTCATTTATCTGAACTCATCTTGATGGCATTCCTATGTATGCTCTGTTCTTTGTCTTTAATAAATTTATTTTTTTCTATAAAAGCACTCAGTACTTCTGAGAGGAATAATTTATTAACAGCAGTCAGAAAATGTGTGTTAATATCAAGTTTCTGATTGAGAGCTTGAGCTGAGGTTTTTGGTCATTTCAAAGCATACATCCAAAAGATATTTTAGTCTGATCCTGAAACCAGAAAAACCAATTTGTGCTTTTAATTTAAAAAAACTTCACGTTTTAATGCACTTCAGTTTTCAAATACAATACACACCAGCACCACTACCATCATGTGAATAATCCTCTTTTCCTACAGTTAGAACTGGAAAAGCAAAGAAAGCAGTTTAGTATGGAATTAGATTAGAAACTAAATTTTTATTCTACATTCACCAATCACCCACATGAAGACTAAAAATTTTGTTTCACTTTGATTTGAAAAATAATTTTTTGGTGCCAAAAATCCATTAGGTGGAAAATAGTCTATTATTACATTCATTTTCCTAGTTTGATAAAGGATAATATTTTTTTTATCAGATTGTCATAGTTATCTGCTATCAGAAATGTCCAAATACAACAACACCATGCTGATACTGTCAGGTACAACAATAAAGTTACTGCAAGAAAGTCCATGTTAAAGAAATCTGCATTAGACACAATCACATGTTTTTGGCAAAACCTTTGTTTCTTCTGTTCCTACACATTTGTTCTTCAATACCTTTGTGAACGATGTTGGAAAAGGCAAGGCACATAGGAAAGGATCAGTTAAATGCTATGTTTTGGAGCTTTTTTTGGGGGGGTGGTCTTTTGGTCATTTTTAGCTTTCTTAGATGTTGCTGCAAAACACACCATCACACCATTCTTGATTCATGTACATGCGCTCTCCGATTACTTTATGTAAAAGTCCATAACAAAGAGTGGCAGCTGAAAAAAGACTATCAAAATTAAGCAAAGGAGACCGTTTTTGGTTTTTTTTGTTTTGTTTTTTTTTTAATCAGAGGTCAGTTATTTACATCACAGGACAACAAAAATACTCTTGCTGCCTAAACAATGGTCTGAAACTTACATAAATACTGTAAATCCTGAAGAAAAGCTTCAAAATTAGGACTGCATATGCACGGTTATGTTATTTCTTCCAGTTTATCTGGCAGTTACTAGGTTGATAGGTGAACAAAGTCAAAGCAAGAGGGGAAAAAAGGATCAACAAATGCACCCAGAGGATATCAGAAATATTGCCAAGCAATGCCAAATGTCATGAGACCACAGAATATTTCCAGATGTACTTTCAATATTAAGGCATCAAATGCCTTAAGTGAAACAACTTCAATCCCACAAAGAAATATGTAAAAGCATATAGAGAGAGTCACAACACTACAGTGAAGACCAAGCCCACATTTTTATAGACAAGGACTTATATTACCTGGGTGTATGTGGAAGAGATTAATTTCACATGTAACTCATGTAAAGTGAGGGAAAAAAAATAGCTTTGAAGAGTCATACAAAAACTATAGCTAATAAGATCTAAGATTAAAAATAAATCAGATTGTATAATATGCATGCCTATACAATCCTCCTGACCCTGGAATCATCTTCCATTCTTTTTTTCTAATATGTCCGAAGAGTCAGCCCCATTTTCTCACACTATGTAGAAGTTGCAGTTATTCACTGAGGTAAAAGAAACAACTGAATCATTCATCTGATCTGATTATCATTCATAATGAAGATAGCAACTGGCACTTGCAAAGCACAGAACACACAATCAATACACGGGCTGGCAGGTTGATGGAATTTTTTAAAACACCAGATTATATCCAACAGTTAAAAAATGCAAGCAGTTTAGTAGAAGGTGTTGTTTGTTGATTAATTCATTCACACTGAACCCGTAGAAATCTGCTAATCCTACAGTATACCTTTACAGTTACACATGGTACCTTTAAATATGAAAAAAATAGGGTTTTTTTGGATAAAGGCTCTTGTCAATTAGAAAGAGTGGGAATGATTTTAAAATAGGAGGAATTACAGCTTTCAACATCTATGTGCAAAGACAGACACAATTACTTATAACAAGACAGTGACAGCAAAGATCCCTTTGCTAAGCAACCCTGAACAGCCTGTTTTAAGGAAGAATGACATGCCATATGTTGAATTGAAGGACAAGCAGAAATAGAATTTCTCAAATTCTTATTGAGATAACTTCAGTTAATAAAGGAATGATTGAATTTAATAGATTAAAATAGTATACACAAATAAAAATTCTCGACTACTGACTTAGTTGCTCTGTCCTTGTGGAAGTAACTGGTGATGTATGTATTTTATGAGACATATATACATATTGCGTATACATAGACAAGAAAAAATTGTTAGAAAGGAAAAATAAAACCAAACAGTTAGTCTTTCAGCTGCCCCTGACATATTTCTGTTTATATTTCTTTTCTGTTTTGACTGAAGAAAACAGATCTTCAGTATGAAACCAGTGACTATAAAACATGCACAAGTACTGGATGTATCTGCAAAGTCGATGTGGAGTCCAAATGACAGTTAATTCTTTTGTTTGATGTTGGACATGGACCATAAAGTGGTGTTCAGAACACTTTTATTTCCACTGGACCAGCTGAGAAGTTAGTAAGAGGCTTTATGCAGATTTTTGTGTAATGAGGAATGAAGAGAAAACTAGAAGGCTTTTCACAGATTCAGTTGACCACTTGCAGTTAGGCATGCAGATTGATAGGAAATGGTCTAAACAGTGCAAAAGCAGAGCTCTTGCATTTGCTGAGACTGAGTAGAGGGACTTTTTTGCATCGGTTGACTTCAATGACTACTTTGGCAGCCAGCATTCATACTTCAAATGCCTCTTGAAACAAACACCTCCATCAAGATTCCCCAGTTGCTTTTGCTTGTACCCCACAGTTTAAACATGAGAACAATTTCTGTTTGTTATAGATTAGTTGGTTATAGATTAGGTATAGCACACTTCATATAGACACTACGCAGGTATTGTACAGAATAGCAGAATATGGGTACTCATAGAAAAATCGAATATTAATGTGGAAAACATTATGAAACAAATCCTTTGGATTAGCCCACATTCAGAAAAGCAGTGCTGTCTATAACTCCTTAAGTATGTGTGACAGGTCTAYGTGAATTATTGGAAAATATTCCTCAGCAAAGCAGTTACTTCCTCATGACCCACCAATGCAACAACTGCAAACCTCTGTAAAGGGACTGCTAACAGAGAAGAGGCCTGAAAAGGACAAAATTTACTAAGAGAATGATTCCCTTTTGTCTTGCTCAAGATTCTGTGTATGGGCAGAGAGAAAGCACACCAATATCTATTTATCCTTAATATATTTTAAATGTTTCAAAAATCATTGGTCCGAATCTATTTAGTACAGGAGTAAAGAAAAATAAGATAGTTATAATACTTCTATATAGAAATAATCTCAATATCAATAACAATACAGTTAAAATTGTAATATACACTTTCCATTTTCTATCCTAGTTTTCTGCTGTTCTGCTTACCCTTCCTCTGCTCCTCTGGGTCTTGAGACTAGTAGTTGCAGACTGCTGAAAGACATTTACTTAACGTGCTTTTATACAGTTCTCTTTCTTCATTGTTTTGCAGCACCATGTTACAAATTTACTAGATATGGTGGATTTGASATGTCAGATACTATTTCTGTATTCTCTTTGTTACTTCTAAAACCAGGTGTGCCCATCCGTGGATCTGCATTTCCTTAACTGACCACTGGAGAGCTGTTGGGAGTTGTGGGATCTCCAATGCCAAGCCTGTGTCCCCTTTTTTCTCATCGCATGCCTTTACTCTTCTACATTGCATCCTGTGTCTCCACTTCTCAGGGCCTCTACAACCATACCAGACCTGCATTTCTCTATACTACATTATTGTGTTAGAATTGTAAAAATCTTATTCTGGATAGATAATAGTAACAAGCAGTAGTTCTATATAAAACTGTTGCTATAGCATGTAAGATAAAAAAAAAGTAAAGTACATTTGCCATAGACACTTGGTAAATTAAAGGAATTGCTGTCACAGCTAAATCAAGTAAAACAAAGCTACAGGCAGGTCAAACAAAGTTCAGACAGAACAAGGTGGATAAACCTCAGTCCTGAGGCCTTGCAGATTCAGCGCAGAGTTTATAGGCTGTTACTAACAATGGCAGTGCTGTGTTACAGTGTCACCAAAATCGGGAAGAAACCTCGTAACACCAATGTAGTGTTAAAAGGCAGGCATTCTTTATTGGCAGCGCTGGGAACACGGGGGATTGCTCCACCACAACGTGTTCAGTTTGCTGCAACTTTCATCACAAACTTATACAGTAAAATCTTGCATATACATGACATTACATCACACACTTATGCATATGCATAGCTTGTCCCCGCTTCACATTAAAATGAGCTCTCCTCCCACTTGCACCTGCGTGTTGTTTCTTGGTAGTGGTCGTCAGGGGTCRTGGGGATGAAGGCTAGCGGTTCCTCTTCGTCACCGCTAGTAACCTTTTGTTCTTGTGCAGACTCAGTTATTCCTTGGCTTTTATCCGAACCGAAGGGTTCGTTTCAACTGGTTTCTTAAGGCATCAGTTCTTTTCCACAATAGCTCATTAATCATCTTCTAATAATTAACAAAGCATCAGTCCTGTAAGTTCTTAGTTCTCATCAAGAACATCAGGGACCAGTCTTTGTTTTGTAAGTACCGAACACCCACTACTGCCCAACAACTATAATCATGACCCAAAACCCCCAAAATCAAACACAATTATTTAATTCTAAGAACATTTACTTCTATCATTAAGTAATTTTATATGATCATTGAACTACGACTGGTTTTTAACCCAGCCCTGGCCTGGGACCTTACAGGGGACTGTAARGTGTAGCMGCATCATAGTTTAAATCATTTTGTAGCCTGCAACAACAGGACTACATGGTTTCTCTTTCCTTGCTATATCAGAACAGAAGGAAGGATTCACACAGGGCTGCTAATTCGGACATTTTCATGTTTGTTTATTTTAGRTAGAAGAATCACGTGTAATGGTACTTTGATCTTTTGATTTTTCATGTCCAACAGTTTTCTGTTAACAGAACCAGATTAACTTTCTCTATTTACTAAAAAATTAAACAATTGTGATTTGTCCATTTACACTAATGCAAGCTAACTACTTAAATATGTTTGACAAATTAAGGAAAAAACCACTAGGGTTCCTGCTCTTGCTATTCCTTCCTCCTTATCTGTGCAGAGAAAATGTCTATTGTAAGAAAAAAAAAAAAAAAAAAAGACATTCCTGTCATAGCTAATTTCCATGTTTATTTACTGATTCCAAATTAGGGAGTATTTTTCCTGTTTGTTTGGGTTTTTTTCAACAAAAATAATAATTTAATATAATTAAAATAATAATATAATTTTTAAACATGCTGCCAAAAAGACCTGTATTGCCTGGAATCTGTTAGATCTCCATTGACTAGAAAATGAAGGAGGCTCCCCAAAGTTAATGGAACCTAACTAGTTATTTTGTGCAACTCAAGTGTTGACTGCTTTGCCTTCAAAAGAAATTTCAGAATTTGATTCTTTTTGTGTAGACTGCCAGAAGCTTAATCAAGAGGTTTAATATAAAACTCTTAATATAAACAAACAAAAAAACCCCCGCAACCAAACCAAACCCAAAACAAAACCCAAAACCCTTCTATGAAATGTAGGCTACAGCATAATCTCAAAGTCTGAAGATTCAGTCAATAAGCAGTTATAATTATGGTGCTCAGAATCAAGTTTTTGTTGCTTTGAATCTGCTTTCACCCAGCAGCACTCACCCCAACACATGATGGAACCCCCATTAGAGATCTTCTGAGATCTTAAAGAGTGGGGCTAAAGAAAACAATACAAAGTGTTATAACAAGTGCAAGTCAAAACAGTAACAGCCTTTTAAAATCCCTGTATACTAGTCCAATAATCATACTGAGTTTCTAAATGCATTTGCTGCATGAGCAAATGTAAGTAAATATACAAGCAGATAAAATTCCAATAAGGAGACATAATTCACCATGGCTTTTTCAAGAATATTCTGCAGTGGTGCAGCATTCAGGTGATGATTTTGGCCACAGTTGGTTTTCAAACAGCTGAAACACCTGAAAATGAACTTATGTTTCATTGGCCAGAATGTTTTAATATCATTTTTCACAAGACTGTTTCCTAAATATATTGATAGTTCCAGTGACATGTCATATTTACTCATTGAAGAATTTTAGTATGTGCAATAAATAAAAATCTCAAATTGCTTTTACTCTGATTTCACAAATGGAACAACTGTTTCAGTTTCTGGTATGCGTTCAGTTATTACTGTGACAGTTACTGTAGTACTAATGATACCATGATACACAGTTCCACTCTCACTGAACTGAGACAAATGTTTCATTTCATGTGGGCTTTTAAAAAGAGAGGGACGAAGCCCTTCAATCACTCCCATGATTTATCAGTAACAGCATTTTACATTGGTATATTTGAATCTTGCAGATATATTTAAATCTAGCTAAGATCAAAAGAAGAGCAAATCAAACTTTAAAATTCCAAATAAGCTTCAGCACTCTAAGATATATTTGTTCACACATGAAGCTCTGAAATTTGAAACTTTATTATTATTAATAACATCAATGGCTTCAGTGTCAAAATGCAAATTGGATCTCTGCTTCCCTTTTTTCAGCATGTTCATTCTAAATACTATGTAAGATAATATCTGTGATAGAAAAACATGCTAGGAGTCAAGTACCACAATTAATTACCCGAATAATTTCCCCACTAACATTGGTGCTCATACAATCTAAGAAATTTTCTGCTTCCAAGTTCAAAGAACGTGAATGAACTAAGCCGTCTTTCCTTCTTTCTGCCATCATTTCATTCAGCAACCATGACAACTTGATGCTTTGTTAATATTTTTGTTCCACAAATTAAGAATATATTTCTTTAGACCTATTTTCTTTGAAGCATCACAATAAAAATGCAGCAGTAGACAACGTTGCTGCTGTATACAAAGATCTGGTATTTGTATGTTGTGAGCAGTATCTGGACCTTGTTTCTTTTAGAGACAGTCCAAACGCAAAAATGAAAAGCTGGAGTGCTTTAAAAATGCGACTCACTGCAGCATTGTCTTTCTATATAAATACTTAGAAATACTTACTTAACAGATGGGGTAGTCCTTCAGCGGTACTACCTATTTTATGTCTAAGAGTAGGTAATGTTTTTAGAGCACTGAATTATTATCGCTGTATGGCTTTACAACTGGTCTGTCATGAGTGTTAATAAAGTATTACAGACTCGAAAGATAACTCAGAAAGCCTCATTATGCCTAAATATCTGTTTCACAGTAGTATTTTCAAAACAGTTAAAGTTATCAGTGGATCATTGACATTAAATATGTCCATTGGCATTGGACATATGATTAGGCTTGTGGTAGTTGAACAAAGGCTGCTTGAGTTTTGGGGGTATTAGGGTG
This sequence comes from Oceanodroma leucorhoa, assembly GCA_030449065.1. Taxonomy (NCBI): domain Eukaryota; kingdom Metazoa; phylum Chordata; class Aves; order Procellariiformes; genus Oceanodroma; species Oceanodroma leucorhoa. The sequence continues at coordinate 29,485,113 of JASVER010000001.1, read as the reverse complement.
GTGGTGGTGGTGTTTGATTGTTTGGGGGGTTGGTTTTTTTTTTTTTTTTTAGTCTTGGCTAATGAAGAGAGAATGCTTTTATTGTCTTTTCCCTGGTTYGGAATAATGTTCCTTTCAGCATACTGTAGGTACTGTACAATAGAAAAGGAATTAACAAGGAGGGTAGTGTCACAGATATATTAGTGGACAGAAGGCATAATGAAGAGATAGAAAGGGAAATGAATCATAATGATTCTTCACAGGTAATATCTTCCACTAGGGTCTAATCACCCATTTAATGTTGTAAGAGTTCTTATGGAATATGGTGAATCATATCTAATGAATAGTGATGAGATTCACCTCATTAATGACCTTAGCAGGTGAAACTGATTTTTAAGCAGAATTGTTACCTTGAGGGATTGATTAAATTGATTCAAATTGCGACTGGTTACATACTAATTTGGTACACATTTTCTTACAAGTAGTGTGAATTGAATCAGTTTTCAGAGACGTAATGGCAACATCAACTAATTTTGATTCTTCTTTGCTCATTTCTCGATACTTCTCTAAAGAAGTGATATCTAAAGAGGCTTTATGCTGTACTAYATAAAAAGGAAGCCAGAAGAGGTTGGGGTTTATTTAAGAGTAATTTTGGGAAGGTTCCCTCCTGTCCCTTTTCTGGTTTTGAAATGTCAGAAAAGTTTTATTTTCCTTGGTCCCGCCACCATGCTCAAATGTCTCAGATTCTACAAAAACAGACGAGTTGATAAATATCTTAACTTTTTTCTAAAAAAAAAACCTGTTCTTACCCACTCAGATTTTTTTAACTCAGATTAAAATTCAGTATATTCTTCTCTGAATACTAGATTTTGGAAAAAATCTTACATTGCATCCATATTCATCAGATCTCTCATGATTGKTTTTTTTTTCTGAGATTTTTTCTGGCATGAAAATACAGTATTTAATCCAGGTYTTGTAGCCTTCTCTGTAGTCTTTGGGAGGCTAGATGTGCTCAACAAGCTTCCCAGAGCTGGACTGGCACTCAAAAGGTGTAATATTTTAATCCTATTAGTTCACCACTCAAAAACTTTTTTCTGGAGAAAAGAACAAAGAGCACAAAACCAATCCTCCTTCGTACTAAATATAAAATCTCCACCATTTCAAATCTGTTCATGTACCACAAGGCCTAGAAAGACAATAAATAGCACTTTTTCCTCTAAAACTGTTCAGCAGCATTTCAGTAAAATCAGTTATTAGAGTGGGTTGTGTCCATACTATTATTCCTCCTTTGACGAACAATAGAAAGTCCATGGTTTTGTAGGACTGATTTCCAATTGAGAAAGAAGTTGTAAAACATGCTGAATTTGTCAATAATGTAGCTACAAAATATAAACAAATCCCATTTTACCTTCAACAGACAGCTGAAAGTGTGCCCAGGAAATTTCATCTGCAGAAATTCCAGCTAACATACCTCTGATTCTGGTCCTGTTGCCAGGAAACAGCTCTCTTCTGTCTCCCTTGGTGCTAATCTCTACTTTTAGCACTGTTCCCCTATTCTCATTAGTCATGCAATGCTTCTTTTAAATGTTAAAGCTAGTGCTGAACATTTTGCCAATTCGTATATCCGGCAATCTTGAAAATGTGTATGCTATCTGTGGAACAGCCTGTGCATTGCCTGCCCGGTTACTGCAAGGTAAAAAGTGCACTAATGTTTTTATGGTTTCATACATGTTTCTATATTTTAAATAATTGTTTAAGAAATGAAAATTCTTTTAAAATGGAACAATTTAGATTTCCAATAAGAAATGCTGAAAGCATTGCAGTAACTGARCTAATTCCAGGACAGCTGGAATATTGCCTTTAAGAGTACTTAATTCTGCACAAAATGTGTGTAAGTAAGTAAACAAGCCATTGTTAATTCCACATCTGAAAAGAATGCAGTCTCTTTTATATTAGATAAGAGAATAGCAATATAAGCCAAATAATGTAGTAGACACTTCAGAAATGAATAAGAATATTTGCTAGAAGATGTCAGTAAAATGTCAGTAAAGAAAATCTGTCTCAAAAAAAATCTTCTAAATTAAAAATCCAAACCAGAAAGATAAATCAAATGACTAGTCAATTGACAATCTTGGGTTTAGTTAACTACACTGTACTTATGCATTACTTTTCATTCAATAACTTGGTGGAGCAAAACATTCTAGATTTTAAGAATACGTTGTATGAAAGTATAGATAATAATGTAAAAACCTTAAGACCTGCTTAAATTTTCATTACAAGCTGTAGACAATCCACAAGCTTCAGATTCCTATTTTGAAGCTTAAGACATCAATACATCCTTTAATTTGAACAGAGCTGCATTTTTTAATACAAGTTTAAGTCTTTCAATCAGTAATATTTCATAAAGAATTTTGTGCACTTATTCAGCTCCTTAGATCAGTATTGAAATGTAAACATGCCTACAAAATGAAAATCAGTGCTGCCAATATCAGTTCTATGTGAACCTCATGGTATTCAGTGCTCTTTTTCAAGTCCTGGTGATTCTCAGCTCTGACTTTTAAAAGAATTCATGAGTTCAGAGCAAAGCTTGCTAATGTAAATGCTGGTGGCTCAGAAAGGAAGAAAATAAATTCCGGTTTATAGTCCAAATCTTTGAAGCTGTGGAGGATGATAGCAAGCAACATACCCATGGTCTAGAGATGTGTTAAGACTCCACTTCTGATAATTTTCTAGAATAGAATGCAATACTGATTTTCCTTACTCTCCTCTGTGTCTGTTCAAAGAAAAACAGTGTTCGAGTTCCGTGAATATCCTCCACGATAAGTTTTCAAAAACAGAAGTCTGCAAGACACAGTGTAAAGACACATTGTCTCCCTTTGTTTTGTTTAGCTTTGTAACCAGTGAGCATTGTAAATTCCAGTGTACTTTATCCATGAGTCACAGTATGTACTTTTGTTAGAATGAAAGTAGATACAGAAGGGGGGTTTTGTTTGCTCATTACATAGTTGTTTCCAAAAGGGAAGACTAAGTAAATCCTTAGATACAGCAAGACTTACAATGAAATCTGAGTTGAAACTTAAAGATGAAAGAGAACAATTAACAGTTCTTCCTATATTAATGAACTAATTGAAAATATTTCATTAGTTGCCAGGCGAATGTATTGTTAGTGCCTGCGTTTATCACAGATCATTGTTCTGGCTACCAAGTCAGCAGCATTAGCCATTACACCTTGCTAGCTGCCTGCCAAATCTCCCTGCTGTAGCACAACTTAACATCCTGAGAATATTAATTATTCATACACATATTTGTCAAAGAATAGCTTTTCGGTATTTCTTTTGATCATCCAAATAAAGTGGATTCATCACATCTGTAATGCAAAACAATCTTAGGAACAGCAAAATGGTGATCACTGCTCTGCTGGTGACATCTGCTAGCAGAACACAGATGACAGGAAATGCCATCCAGCAGCTCCAGTTCACTGGGCAGAGTAATTTGAATCGCAGAATAATTCAGGTTGAAATGGAACTCAGAGGATCCGTAGTCCAGTTTCCTGCTCAAAACAAGAGGTTAGACCAGGTTGCTCAGGGCTTTATCTAGTYGTCTTTTGAAAACCTTGAAGGAAGAAGACTGCATGGCCTCTGGGCAGCCTGTTCTGCTGCTTGGCTGTCCTCAGGGTGAGAAAGTTTTCCTTATATGCTGAATGAAACTTGTGTTTCAACTTATGTTCATTGTCTCATCCTCCCACCATGCACAGTTGAAAGAGCCTTGTTTCATCTTCTTTCTTACCTCTTCTCAGGTAGGAGCAGGCTGTGTTAGGTCACCCAGAGGCACTCTCCTTCCAGGCTGAACAAGCCCCATTCTCTCAGCTTCTCCTCACAGGACAAGTCCTCCAGTCCTGACCAGTTTGTCCCTCCACTGGTCTTGCTCCAGTTGGTCAGTATCTTTCTTATACTAGAGGGCCCCAAAACTGAACAGTGTATCCAGATGGGATCTCATGAGTGCTGAGCAGAGGGAGACAGTCCCTTCCTTCAGTGTCCTAGCTGTACTCCCATGAATACCTCCCAGAGTGCTGCTGGCCACCTCTGCAGCTAGGGCACACTGTTCGCTTATACTCAGCTTGTGTCTGCCAAGGCCCCCAGGTCTTTTCCCACAGAGGTGCCCCTAATCAGTCAGACCCCAGCCTRTGTCCTTGCACTGGTGCTCCCTGCATGGGCAGCACTTGATATTTGTCATTGTTACATTTCATGAGGCTTATGTCTGCCCATTCCACCAGCCTGACCAGGTCCCTCTGGATAGCAGCTCTGATTTCCTGCATGTTGACTCACACTGTTAAAGTACTATAATCTACAAATTTGGTGAGAGTACCCTCTATTACCTCCTCCAGATCATTGATAAAGAGGCTAAACAGGTCAGGTCCCAATTTAGATCCCTGCAGCACTCCACTTCTCACAGACCTCCAGCACTTGTCACAGGTCTCCAGGTAGATTATGACCCATTAACCACAGCCCTCTGAGCCCAACCATGGAGCCAATGCTTAGCCAGCTAGTTGTCTGCCCATTCAGAGACAGTAGGAGTCAATGTTAAAAGCCTTTCTGAAGTTAAAGTAGATGAGATTCATTGTTATCTACTAGATAATCTGCTACGTACTCTAGATAAACTCATCGAGACTCTCTTTCCCACAAAAGCTTGGACCAGATGATCTTTCAAGGTCCCCTCCAACCTGGGCTGTTCTATGATGATTGTGTGATGATTCTATGATGTTATCCTTCATCCACAAATCCAGTTGTTTTGTTGTAGAAGGCAATCAGTTTGGTTAGTCATGATCTACCCTTGTTGTTGAACCCTGAGGCAAAGAAAGCATTGTGTACCTCAGCATTATCTGCCTTTTGTTGCTTGTTAAACAACCCTTCCCATTGAGCAATGGGCACACAGTTTTCTTTTTCAGCCTTTTAGGCTAACGTAGGAGGTAAGCTTAACTTGTTGTCCTTGAATCCACTTGCAAGTGGCAGCTCTTTAGGAGCTTTGGCTTTACTGACAAGGTTTTTAAATTCCTCTTTTGTAGCCTGTCCCTATTTCTACTTCCTGCTTATACAGTCTTTTTGCACAGGAGCCTCTTCATGAGCCCAGCCTGCTTAGCCAGGCTAGTCTTCTGATAAGTCTGCTTGCCTTTTTGACTGTCAAAATGGACCATTTTTATGCACGAAGGAAGCTGTCCTTGAAGATCTGCCAGCTTCCCTTATCTTCTTTACCCTTCAGAGCTGCCTCCAATGCAGCTCTATCCATTTCTTGAAGAAGCTGCGGTCTGCTTGTCTAATGTCCAGGATATATATTCTGCTACTCTCTCAGTATCTTCAGCTTCACAGTCACTTCTGTTTCATGGTCACTACAGAAAAAGCTGTGATTGATTGCCCCATCCAACCAGCTTTTCCCTTGCCAGTGAATAGCAGACCCAGCTGTGTATTACCTCTGTTTGGCCCATTCACTACCTGTATCAAGAAGTTATCCCCAGCACCCTCCAGAAGTCTCCACTGTGTTGCCCTTCTAGCAGATGTCAGAGAGGTTCAAACCCTCCAAGAGCGTCAAACTGTGATCCCAAGACTTCCTCAAGTCATTTAAAGAAGTCTTTGCCCACTTCTTCACTCTGATCTGGTGGTCTGAAACACAGTCCCATCATGTTATCACCCTCACTGACCTCTCCCTGGTTCTGGAACCACAAGCTGTTAGTAAGTCCATTGTCTATCCCACAGAAGAGTCCATACATCCAAGTTGCTCTTTACCATAGAGGGCAACCTACCCTCTCATCTTCCTTGCTTTTCCTGAAGAGCTTGTTTCCATCCACTCTATTTGTGCAAGCTGTCCTCACACATCTCAGTTATTCCAACAACATTGTAGTTCTGTGACTGCACATGGAGCATTTGCTCCTCCTGCTTGTTTCTCAGGCTGTATCCATTTTGTACACACACTTAAGGCTGATGTCTTATCACGCTTTCTTTCCTTAGGTGTGTCTGGTTCCTACTCCTCTGCTTGCCATTCTATTCGTTTCTACTACACTTAACTTCTTCTTGTATTCACCCTCTGCAGTCAGTCCTTGTTTAAAGCTCTCCTCACCAGGTTGGTCAAAGACACTCTTGCCCCACTTTGACAGGTAGATCCTGTCTCTCCCCAGCAGTCCTGGATCCTGAAAGAGGAAGAACCCTGTTGACAACGACAACTGTAAAAACAGATGCTGACTCACAGGATCCATCTGTTCCTTCCCAAACTGACAGAATCATGAGGCACCACCAGGGTTCCTAATGTCCCTGACTCTTGCTCCCAGAGCAACATAGGCACTCTTGATACACCCAAGATCTCCTTCTAACAGCATCCTTGGTGTCCATGTGGTCTGGAACAGCCAGTACTGGACAAACCTCAGTCACTCTGCAACATCTCACATCTGAGTCCCTGGCAATCAACAAACCCCTTTTGGAGAAGTCAGATCAGTAGACATGGATTTCTGTCCCCTTGCAAGGAGTTTCCCCAATGCTACCTCCTGCTGCTTCCTCTTGGTGCAGACCCATGGTTCAAGCTCATAGTTGGATCTGATATGTCCCCAGACATGACTTTCTGCCCCTTGCCTGCTACCAGGACACTGTACATGCTCTGCAGTTTCAAATCTGCAAGGGAGGAGATGCCACAAGTCACAAGCGCCAGCCTTACATCTTGCCACTCAGTTGAGCAGAATCATTGGCTGCCACCTCTATCTGTGTAGCTGGGGTTTCAGTCTTGTCTATGTAGGGCCTCAGTGAAGATCTTGTCAATCTTTCACCTTCCCTAATGCTTCACAGTCTGTTCACCTCCACCTGCAGCCCCTTCACCTGGTAACAGCCCCTCAGCCAGTGCACACCTTCTGCAGGCAGGGACACCCTCGCTGCCTCCTCCAGCCACAGAGAGGAGTCCTGGATACTCCCTACAGCCCCAGATCTGGGAAGCTGCATCCTCCCTCTGGACCTGCTCTGGATTCAGGCCTTTGCTGTGCCAGGATAGTTGCTCCAGTATCCTGTGGTGTGGCACCACCATTGCTGAGCAGTTCCACCACCTTCAGCAGAGCTTCTGCTTCCCCTCTGCATGAATTCAGTTATTTGCACTCAAAGCTGTGCTCCAGGTCTGGCAGTTATATAGCTGTCTTTCTAGCATGGTTTGAAGAGGTGCTTGGTGCTCTCTGACCCCTAATCTGGAGTGAGCTTGAGGCAAAAGGCACAATTTCACTGAAGTGAAGGACACTACAGGCCCTGAGAGATTAGGATCAATATCCTTGGAAAGTACATCAGGTAAAATACCAAATAGCACTCTCTAACCATGCCCATCCTACTCTTTTGCTGATTATAAGCATTCAGCTGCCTAGCCTGAGATAAGTACGCATGCCAGGCTATCGTCTTTTATAACTGATTAAACTGTTTGGTACCATTGCTTTTTACATAAAGGGTGTGGAATAAAGGCGCCTATTGAGCTCAAAGACAAATTAAAATGTGTATCACATTATATTTATATTAGAATCTTTTGTATATTTTGCCTGAGAGGGACAGCTATCTCTCTACAAGAAATGTGTAATTGCAAGGGATGCATCTCCACAGGCCTGTTACGATGAAATTGGAAGGTTATTTATAGTAAAGAATAAAAGACTACATGGTGTGACGAAGGCAAAATATTACTGAGAATTAGAGAAATAAAGCATAAAGTCCTGAAGATGAAAGATAAAAAATAATAAAGAAATTTACAACAGATAAAATACAAGAGGCCAGAAAAAAAATGAAGTGTAGTGATTATGAATAAAATGGTAACTGTAGGAAAAGTACAAARCTGACAACTGAAGTGCTGAGGATATCAGCAATTGATTTTTCTCAATAGATTAGCAACTCCCACACACAGTTTTTCGTGGGATAACAATTCAAAAAGGACAGTCAAGCTGCTTTCTTTTCAAAAGGTTCACCTCTAAAAAGAGTCAGAAGTTGCTAGGCTAAAATTAGTCATCTTCTTACAATAGTGCCCCAGTAATGTATAAAACAGTGTCTTCAGTTTAAAATGGAAGCAAAGAGACTATAATGCAAAGTATAATGCCTTTGCTATATTTCAAGGGGTCTGTCTTTACTGATGTTTAAGGTGAACATAGAGATAATCCAAATTACTGTTCTCTATTCGTATCATACATTTGTGTCTTCCAGCTGAGAGCAGCCCCCAGCTTGCAAGCCCCACTGCTGTTCCTAACAACAGCTAAGAAGCTGCAAGGATTCAAATGGGTTTTACGTCCTGAAAACACTCATCAAACTCTACTACACACTTCTCGACATCCCACATTTGCCACCAACAAATTGAGGAAAATGACCCTGTGTCGTGGTTTAGCCCCAGCCGGCAACTAAACACCACGCAGCCGCTTGATATCTTAAAATAACCTGTGTCTGAAGTCTATCTTTGACTTTCACCAAGTGGAGGCAGTCCCATGTTTTTCCATGAGTGTTTCAGTGTTTTGTGCCAACATGTTGTGATCTTGATGACCTGCCACTCAAGGTGTTGTCTCCCCCTGCCATTCTTAGCCATGCTTTCCTTCTTTCTGTTGCTTCTACACCCAGACATTCCCTTCCAGTCTTCATGCAGAGTAGATTTTACACTTTTGTTACAATTCTGTGCATCACACAGAAAAATACGTTTGATAAAAGAGAATCAGTGATGGAGCTACTGATTGTAGATAAACGTAGCAGAATAACATCCAGATATATTTATACAATCGATAAAATGCAAGTGAACAGAAGTAAAACCTATGAGTAAGCAACATCTCCGGTATTCCAAATCTCCTCCCTCTTTTTCACTGAATGGTTGATTTAGATAAAAAATCCAAACATAGAGAATGCGTCCAATGAAAGTTAGAAATACATGAGATTTAAACATATAATGAAAGGATATAGATTTACAGTGCTTCAAAACATTAAAAAATATGTTGCCAAATATTATGTCTGGTGATACAAAGCTCTTACGGAGACGCAGGAGGCCACCATTCCCTGTCTGTCCAGTGCTGAAATATGAAGTCCGTACATGGCAGGAAAGAATTTATCAGTACAGTGAGGGATTATTAAACATTCTTTGTTCATGTAACATTACCAGAGAAAGAATTTCCACATTAACAAACAAAACTAGGATACAGTTTGACATTCAAGGCTGTGTTAAAACAGAGTATCAAGGGGTTGATTTGCTAGGCAATACCAACCATCAGACACCTTTAATTTTATACCAGGCAGAAATCAGTATCAACAGTGTCTCAAGCCTGAAACCAACATTTGGTAGAGATACAAAGTTTCTTGAAGGACTTTGTGCAACAACTAAATTGTGATAGACATTGACTAGTGCAATCTGAAATTTCTTCCATACTCTGTATTTATCTGCGAAGACTAATTCTAAACTACCAGACTTTGTGGGGGTATTGCATAGGATGATGGACTTGAACTTGATGATGGATGATAAGGCCTAGGACCTAACTAGTCTTTCTTTGGTTGCATTAGTTTTTAGCTTTAGAAGAGTTTTACAAAAGCTGTTTCTAAAAAAAAAAAAAAAAAATTGTTCTCTTACATGTAGGAAAGTGTTTGTTCACTGTCAAAAAGGAAACATGAAATTTAACATTGTCCTAAGAAACAGATGTTGTAGCTCTCAGTGATATGAAGGTGGTTTTGCTCTGGATGCAGCTGTATGAATTACTTTTTACTGTTGCTTATCATGCCATGCTAGCTTTTCATGTGCAGCATCATAAGGCTGTAGCATCTGGTATTTGCCTCTTGTACAGAGCTAAAGCCAAGAACAAACTGTGGCTTATAGATATGTACCTTTTAACCTTGAACAGGTTCTCTTATCATGAATTGGAAGAGCATAGTCAGAAGATGCATTTCACAGCTAGAAGTTTCTCAGAACACAGTGAAGAGGTTTCACCTGACATCTGTTTTCTGGCTACTGACTGTCACAGATATTGCTCTCACTCGGCTGTTTCCTTCATTTTGCAGCGGATTTCAGTGAGACATTAGAAATGACAGAAGGAATCAGCTGGAGTCTAACTAAGTTAAGACAGAGTCAGCTGCATATGTTAGAATACCTTTGGAACAAAAGTCTGATTTCTAGCTTAAACTTCAGCTTAAACTTCTGAATTGCTTGTAGATATGATTGTGAGAAAAATAGCATTTAAATTCAGGGTCAGACTGAAGAGAAAGAAAGTCAGACTTTCAGGGACCAGTTCCTAATGATACTTCTTTACATACAAGTAACATAAGTGCTAGATAAAGTCCGTTTCTAGAAATTCAGAAGAACATTACAGAATTGGATTGGAACTGTATATTTTGCCTTGAAACAAGCTTCTTTCTAAAACAAGATGGCCTGGCTGAACAGGGAGCTTTTGCTGGGACTCAGGGGAAAAAGGAGAGTCTACCACTGTTGGAAGAAGGGGCAGGCAACTCAGGAAGAGTACAGGGATCTCGTTGGGTCATGCAGAGAGAAAATTAGAATGGCAAAAGCCCAGCTAGAACTCAATCTGGCCACTGTCGTAAGAGACAACAAAAAATGTTTTTACAAATATATTAACGACAAAAAGAGAGCCAAGAAGAATCTCCATCCTTT
>JASVER010000001.1:29457711-29474383 GCA_030449065.1 Oceanodroma leucorhoa | reverse complement strand
GGTTCTCCTCAGGGTATTCAGCCACCTGAGCTGGAAGACAGGGACGGAGAACAGAATACGCCCCCCATAATCCAAAAGGAAGTGGTTAATGACCTGCTATGCCACCTGGACACTCACAAGTCTATGGGGCTGGATGGGATCCACCTGAGAGTACTGATGGAGCTGGCAGAGGAGCTTGCCAAGCCACTCTCCATCATTTATCAGCAGTCCTGGTTAAAAGGGGAGGTCCCGGACGACTGGAGGCTTGCCAACATGATGTCCATCTACAAGAAGGGCTGGAAGGAGGATGCAGGTAACTACAGGCCTGTCAGCCTAACCTCGGTACTGGGGAAGATTATGGAGCGGTTCATTTTGAGGGCACTCAGAAGGCATGTGCAGGACAACCAGGGGATCGGGCCCAGCCAGCATGGGTTCTTGAAGGGCAGGTCTTGCTTGACCAATCTGATCTCCTTCTATGACCAGGTGACCCGCCTAGTGGATGAGGGGAAGGCTGTGGATGTGGTCTACCTGGACTTTAGCAAAGCCTTTGACACTGTCTCCCACAGCATTCTCCTGGAGAAGCTGGCGGATCACGGCTTAGACGGGTGTATTCTTTGCTGGGTAAAAAACTGGCTGCACAGCCAAGCCCAGAGAGTTGTGGTGAATAGAGTTAAATCCAGTTGGCGGCCGGTCACAAGCGGTGTTCCCCAGGGCTCAGTTTTGGGGCCGGTCTTGTTTAATATCTTTATCAATGATCTGGACGAGGGGATCGAGTGCACCCTCAGTAAGTTTGCAGGTGACACCAAGTTGGGTGAGAGTGTTGATCTGCCTGAGGGTAGGAAGGCTCTGCAGAGGGATCTGGACAGGCTCTATCAATGGGCCGAGGCCAATTGTACGAGGTTCAACAAGGCCGAGTGCTGGGTCCTGCACTTGGGTCACAACAACCCCAGGCAACGCTMCAGGCTTGGGGAAGAGTGGCTGGAAAGCTGCCCGGCGGAAAAGAACCTGGGGGTGCTGGTTGACGGCCAKCTGAACATGAGCCGGCAGTGTGTCCAGGTGGCCAAGAAGGCCAACGGCATCCTGGCCTGTATCAGAAATAGTGTGGCCAGCASGACTAGAGAGGTGATCGTGCCCCTGTACTCGGCACTGGTGAGGCCGCACCTTGAATACTGTGTGCAGTTTTGGGCCCCTCACTACAAAAAAGTCATTGAGGTGCTGGAGTGCGTCCAGAGAAGGGCAACGAAGCTGGTGAAGGGTCTGGAGAACAGGTCTTATGAGGAGCGGCTGAGGGAGCTGGGGTTGTTTAGCCTGGAGAAAAGGAGACTGAGGGGAGACCTTATTGCTCTCTACAACTACCTGAAAGGAGGCTGTAGCGAGGTGGGTGTTGGTCTCTTCTCCCAAATAACTAGCAATAGGACAAGAGGAAATGGCCTCAAGTTGCGCCAGGGGAGGTTTAGGTTGGACATTAGGAAAAATTTCTTCATGGAAAGGGTTGTCAAATGCTAGAACAGGCTGCCCAGGGAAGTGGTGGAGTCACCATCATTGGAGGTGTTCAAAAAAACTTGTAAGTGTGGCACTTCGGGACATGGTTTAGTGGGCATGGTGGTGTCGGGTTGACGGTTGGACTTGATGATCTTAGAGGTCTTTTCCAACCTTAATGATTCTATGATTCTATGTTTCTATGAATTATATCCAGAACACATACTTGTTTTCCAAATGTATCAGTAACCAACTGTAAGGCTTTGGCCCAAAAACTAGTCAATACCCTGAACAGAGTATCAAAAAATCTGTGTAGTATCTGAGAAGAATTAGATAACTCAAAGGTATTCAAGAGTTGTAGAATACGGTGCCATTAAAATAAGAAAGAGCACAGAAAGAAAAAATATCTCCAGAATTACCTCTTTACAAAGGTCAGTACTCTAACTCCATTTGAGATTCCTTTTCTAAAATCTGGTCCCAGAGTTAGGTACTGATAGCCTTTTTCAAAGAGTATTCCTTTCTTTAAAGGTTGGAAAAAGTTTGTTATACTGCTTTCCTCAAGTACAGAAAACATCCAGCCTCAGCCCCCCTCTTAACATGTGAGGATTCATAACTTCATCTTCCCCCACACTGAACAGTATCTTGGTTAACATCTGGCTATAGGCTACAAGCACTTTTCTCCCTTTCTCTTACATTCTTTGAAGGCTAATTGCACCAGTCTGTTTAACTAAAAAAGGAAATGCACTGATTCACACTGCCAAGACCTTGCACTTTTGCATGGTGAAGAAGGCTACTTAGGCATTCAGGAAGCTTTTCTGGTAAAAGCTCAGGAAATAAAATGCTTATGGAATGAGACAAAGACTTTGAAAGAGTTTCTCAGATTCAGGCAGAATTCAGAAAGCTCAAGATACTTATCTTTACCTGACTTATGTCCCCAAATTTAAAATGGAACTGTCACTACTTTCTAGCTCATATTACTTTTTCCAAAATATACACATTAATGTTAATGAGAGGGACCATGAATGCAAAGCAATGGGAGTCATGTGATTTAACTCAGTGAAATAAGTCTCCCATTTGCTTTCCTGCCTTCACACTTCTGCTTCCCTTCCTCACACCTTGCACCAATCATAATGATTCAGTCTGTGTATACCTACTTGATCATCCAGCTCCTAAATCAGAGCAATATTTAAAATGGCTGTATTGTCAGCCTGCTTTTTCTTAGTCCTTATAACCCCAGTAGCAGGCAATGATTTTTTCTGTTTTATTTTTTTACATTCCTGCACAGGTAAACAGTGGTTTCTCTCCTCTTTCCTGCAATTTTATTTGATTCCTCATTTCTTTTCCCATTAATTATAATCATTCATTCAATAAAGTGCATTACAACCATCCTCTCTCCTTTAAGTCTAGGATTTCTACATGTAAGAAAAATACCCCGTCTACCAAAGGCTAAAAGTATAGCAAATCTATTATCTTTCATGTGTTAGAGTGTATGAGCTTAAAAGGAGGGAAGGCTTTAAAGTATGTAAGCTAATGAAAATCTAAGCAAAAAGGTATTCTAATTCATCACAATTTTGAGCAACCTTACCTAGGAGCTAACAATGAGTGCATAAAATGTCAAGCCACGGGGTAACTCCTTCAAAGTTATAAGCGTTTGAAACTAACAGCTGATGAGCGCCTTCTCAACCATAGCTGTCATGACGGAGAAAATACACTGATTGAATGCTATTTCATCTCACAATCAGAAATATGGAGAAATAGCCATGGACTAGTTGCTAAAATAATAAGCTGTAACACCTATAACTGGGACAATAGAAATAATGAAGCAGAACCAAAAAATAAAAAAGAAAGGATGAACTTGTCTGTCCCAGAGTTATCACAGCTCCCTGTGGCATAATTGTTGGAGGTAACTTAGAGATCTGATTTATATTAACATTTTAAAAAAAGGAACAGCAGTGATGAAGTTTTCAGGGTCCAGTGCCGCTGGCATGCAAGGAATCCATTCCTTATCCTCGACCTTGTCTCCATGAGAGCCCTATAGGCCTGTAATCTTAGATGTTAGTACATCGGGGGAGCTTGGTGTGCTGACCCTGAGATACATAGTACGGAGGATGGAGCAGAGTGGAGACAGCGCGGCCAGGCTCTGTGAGATAACGGGGGCAAAACAGAGACTGAGAGACACCACAGTACTGATAAGCTGCACATTATTTATCCTGAGTCAGCAACGTGTCAATTTCTTGATAAAATGCTGTCCTTTTGGCGAACTTTCCTTCATTATAATACATTATAATACCAAAACACACCTCCATCCCAAAAGCTGCCCGCCTCCAAGGTGCGATCCCRCCTCACTGAGCTTGCGCTCTGAATTTTTTCTGGTCTATACCTTTAAATCGAAGCGAGAAAGTTTTACACCAATCACAACAAAGGTATGTATGACTAGAGTCCCTCAAGCTCCACCTGAAAGATAACAAATAATATACAAATAGCACGCAAAAGAGCGAATGTTAGGGAAGACACCATCGCCGTGTACCACTCTAACTTCTGGGACCAGTCAACGGGCTGAGCCTCTCTTCCACCCCATCGGGACGCCTTTGGGTAAGATTCGAACAYTTGGTTATACCAAGTGCCTCCCCGGGAAACTTAGAAATCTCTATATAGAGTCGCTTTACATCTTTTAATGCGTTTTTAGCTAAGTAGTTTGTACTTATACTTAGGCATTTGCATGAGCTTTATTTGTAGTGATTCTATCACCGGCAATCCAAAAGAACCTGTGTATCTGTTGCTTTAATAAATTGCACTGTTTGTTATTCTAGTTGTGATAGTTCTCATTGAACGCGACTAAACCCTTTCGGTGTGGCCGTGGTAGTTCATTGAACACGACTAGGCTGAACAAGTGTACTGGCTACTTTAGCCTTTCACGCAACACTCCCACTTAAATACCCGCATCTTAAAAACATCACTTACACTACAAAATACTTGTCTGTTTATGGTACTTTTCAGCTGTCAGTTATACCTGAGCAACTGACAGTAAGACTGAATCTACGATGTGTATGTACAATATGTTCAGTAAACTGAAACATAACTTGTATAAGGTGAAAACAAAATTCAGAAAACACAAAGAATATGTTAAGTCAGATAGCACTGCTGACCTTTTCCTGTAGCAATATGTTTTAACTTACTATACCTGTAAGTTACTAGCAATGGATGAGAATGGCAGGCTAAGCAAGATGGATCACCGATCGAGTGTTTTTATAACATTGTCAATAAACTTTAGAGGAGAAGACTTGTATAGAAACAGCAATACTACAGCAATATTATAGTTATAAATACACCTGGAAAACGTCTTCCTTATGGGACAAGCAAAAATTACATTTTGTCCTGTATTAATTTATTAGCTCTTAAATTCATGTGTTATATCATAGATGACAGTCATCAGGTTCTTTATTTTGGGGAATAGAGATGGTCAGCTTTAAGCAATATCTGTAAATGTGTTTGGCATGCTGTTAATAGACACCAGTGATACAAAGCAGAAAGACACTTAAATGACTATAATAGCTGCAAAACTTAAAGTCTTGAACTTTAAAATTTTTAAATGCAACAATTCAGATTCAAAAGCAAATTTCTCTCCAAATGGTCATTTACATTTGAACATGGATTTCCTTCTCCATGCTGGTTTGCTATGAAGATTGCATTGGCAGAAAAATCACAGTATTTTGTGACAAACAACTGTATAACAATCATTTTAGTGCACATAAGGGAAGATACATGGAAGGTCTTGACCACTGAAAAAGAAAGCATTTATTTAAATAATTTATTGTATTGGGTTTATGAGGCAAGGTTTTGGTAACAGCTGGACGGGGGGCTGTAGGGATGGCTTCTGTGAGAAGATATGAGAAGCTGTTCCCACATTGGACAGACCCAGTTCCAGCAGGCTCCAAGAGGGACCTGCCACAGGCCAAGGCTGAGCCAATCAGTGACAGTGGTAGCGCCTCAGTGACAACATATTTAAGGAAGGGTAAAAAATGCGGCGCAACAGCTGGGAGATGGGAGTTGGGAGATGTGAGAGAAACTCTGCAGACATCAAGGTCAGTGAAGAAGGAGGGGAGGAGGTGCTCCAGGTGCAAGAGCAGATATTCCCCTGCAGCCCATGGTGAAGACCATGGAGACACAGGTTGTCCACCTGCAGCCTATGGAGGACTACGGTGCAGCGGGCATCCACTCTGCAGGCTGTGAGGCACCCATTGCCAAGGCAGGCAGAACCAGTTACCCCATGGGGGACCCACGCTGCAGTAGTCTTTTCCTGAAAGACTGCAGCCCATTGAAAGGACCCATGCTGGAGCAGTCCTTGAAGAACTGCAGCCCATGGGAAGGACCCACATTGGAGCAGTTCATGAAGAACTGTCTCCCATGGGTGGGAATCCACAGTGGAGCAAAAGAGTATGAGGAGGAAGGAGCAGCAAAGACAAAGCTTTATGAACTGACCATAAACCCCATTTGCCATCCACTTGTGCCATTCAGGAGGAGGAGGTAAAAGAGTTAGGAGTGAAGTTGAGCCTAGGAGGTACGGAGGGGCAGGGCGAAGTTGGTTTTAGTTTTATTTCTCACTATCCTACTCTGTTACAATTAATTGGCWATAAATTAAATTAATTTCCCCAAGGTGAGTCTGTTTTGCCCATGATGGTAATTGGTAAGTGATCTCCCTGCCTTTATCTTGACCCACAAGYATCTCATTGTATTGTCTCCCCCTGTCCTGCTGATGGAAGGGGAATAATAGAGCAGCTTGGTGGGYACGTGGCAGCCAGCCAAGGTCAACCCACCACATTTATCTAGAACAAAATATTTTAAAAAATTGTACTAATTAAGCTTTCATATGTATCTGTGTTTCTAGAGTACTTGCTCTCCCATAGCATCTTTTTTAAATGAAGAGAAATATTTTCTCTAAGATCAACTTCATTATTGAGTCACTCAGAACTCACAGATGATAGTGAGTATTAACATCTTTTCATTTCAGTTTCACATTGTTTTTCAGATCTTCCCCCCCTCAAGCTAATATCATAACTACTATCATAATGCTATAGTAATGCTTGGTATTTCACTGTATTTTAAGGAACCAAATTGTGTTAATATCCCCTTCTCATTTCTTCACTCTATGCAATCTATTTTTACTTTAGAGTTTTGTAATGGTGTGCAGAAAAATAGAAATACACAAAATACATAGCTAAAAATGAAATAACTTCATTTTAGGAGAAAAAAAAGTTGATATTGACACTTTTTATTCTCCAGTATAACTATTAACTATTGTATTATTTACAGATGATTTTTTTTTTTTTTTGTCATTGATAACTTCAGCAATTCCAAATGGTCAGTTTTCCCTCTCTTTGCCAAATTTCTGGGAGATTTAAATAATTGTCTGATCCAGGAATCAATTCTATTTCAATTCAAATAGAATGTTAACCCTTATTCCTCTATTGTAAATATCTATTTCATTTGCCATGAAGACCTGAAGTGCCTGGTATCTAAAAAAGTCCTGTCAAGACCATGAAAAGTAAATTTTCTTCTAAATAATTCAGAATTACCTGCAAGGGTTAAATCCACAGCTCATATCAACATGTACCAGATATTTTGTGATAGCTCATTAGCTTATGAAATACTAAGAGCATAAAGAAAATTGACAAATTTCTTAGAAAAAAAATGTTGSTCCTACCCTTTACACCATCATTTTAATGTCAGCCACAATTTTAAAGCCTATGTCATCAGCAATCCGGAAAAGAGGCATCAGATAAAGAAAATTTTGCAAAGAATTTGCAGACCAGTTGGAGTAGGTAGCTTGATCAATGGACCCTCAAACTCAGGAAGAAGAAAACGTTGGTTTTCCGTACTTAAATTAAGAAAATGTAAGCATACTTTGGTGACAACTAAAGATTGAGAAACAATGCAATCATTACTCATCAAAAGAAAAAAGATAGACAAATATAAAAATTTTCAAAACAAACATATTTTGTGAACATTATTTACAATACAGATAAATTTAACAAACTCCAGAACTGAGTATATGAGAGGAAAACCGAATCCTTTAATCTCAGCTGGAATTACTCATAACTCATCATGTTAAATGTCAGTTCTTCTTTTGTAAGTCCTTATTTTGTAAAAGCAGCATTTCAAAGACTGATTTTRTCTTATTTTCATGCCAAGCAATTGCTTTCCAAGAAGAAGATTGGGGTATTTCCAAGGTTTTTCTATCAACTGCTTTTTGCTGAAAATCCCGGATTTTTAGCAGTTGTTGCTCTTCACACACTCTCCAACCTCATTCACAGCAAGTTTGCTTCATGGAAAAAGTCTGTTTCATCAGAAACATGAATACATATGAAGAAAAAGGATGAAAACACAAACAAAGAAAATGCATGAAATAAGACATTCGGCTATCATGTACAGTTGCTTCAGTCCCCTTTTTTCTCCCTGTGAGTTTGTCATCCAGGTCGTATTTTCCAATTTGTGTGAATACAGTAGGACTTACAATGCACAAATGCTCAGCAACAGAAAGGAACGGTTTATCACAGCAGATTTAACTCCATGAGGCCAGCTGCTGGAAAAGCAGTGGGACACAAGATGAACCCTGCAAGTAACTGGAAAAGTATTTCTAATCATAATATCTATTTCTAAGCAAAAACATTTTTTGGAGTAAAAAATCTTAAATGGCTTCTGAAGAGTCATATTTTCTCATTTTTTTCCTATTTAATGAGCCCCACTTTATGTCCAAGAGTAAAGCTAGGTTCGTCCCATTTTGCAACGGCTGGTATACACGGGAGATTTATCATGGAAATTGCCATGGAACAAAATCCTTATAGGCACCTTGATTATACGAGTATAACATATATGCTATCCTGATTCATGCTATCCTGACTCAACCTTCAGTCATTGTTGCTATGACCCTACTGGCTCTGTCAGCAACGAGGAAAAAAATCTTGTCTTCAATAATGCCTTCTCAAACACAGTGTAATCTCTGATTTTGATAAATAAAATAAATTCAAACTTCATTATGATCTCATTAAGCTATTAAAAAAAAAGAGCAAAGGATGCAACTTTCTTATTCTTAGACAGACTTTATATGACTAAAATAAATTTTTACTGTTACTAATCCTTAAAAGCAGCCTGTTATTATAAACACAAACATACACACAAAGAGAATAATCAGGTACAGTTATAACATATGAGATTGCTGGTTGAAGTGTACTTAAGTTTTTCTGGAAGAGAATCAGTCACATGCTAAGAACAAAGCCTGTTTTTACAGCCCAACCTTGTATCTTTTGACCAAATCTTTTGCGAGGAACAAGCTCAAAGTGATTGTAAAGTGTTTTCAGAGTAATAGGATTGGAACCATTCAGAGTAACTGTTTGGAACCATTCCTCAATAAGTTACTAGAACTAAGGTGAGGAACAACAGTTTTCAGTGGCAAATAGTGAGAAGTTTATTCTTCTTTTTCAGTTTAAAACTAAATTTACAAATTATAAATGAATCAATGGGAATATACTACAGCATTTGTTTCTTTTTTGACAGCAATACATGCCAATTCTCAGCCATTTGAAATATTATTTTCTCAACACTGATATCAGTTTAAAATTTTAATTTAGGAATGCTATTTATTTATCCTAGTGCTGTTAAATATAAGCAGTTTTAATTTTTAACTGTCACTTATCCCATGTTAATTAAACATAAAATAATCAGATCTACTGAAGGAAAAAATCTTCACGAGAGCTTTCTCATAGAGAGCTCATGAGATTCCCTTAAAACATTCCTCTCATTAATATTAATATATTCAGTGCTGCTTTCATGTTTCAAGGCAAAGTAATATATTACTTTAGCGAATCAGTTCTTATCAGTTCTTATTTTCCATACACAACTGAAAAACAAGGTTTGCAACACTTGGTGTGGAGCTGTGCTCTGTGATGAGGTGAAAGAGRTGTTAATTGATTCAGATTGACACAAAAGCTGAAGTGATTCAGATATGTCACTTTGGATAGTCCCTGAGGCATCAAAAACAAGGAGGAAGAGTTTCCTTCAATCATTTGCTGTAGCCCTGTGAATGGTAATGTCTCATGCAGGTACCTGCACTTTCAGAACAGCGAAATGTATGTCAGAAATACCAAAATAATTTTAGATGTAATTAAGAATGGATAAATGAGGTTTCCTAAGTGCAGTCATGGCAGCTGACAACACTAGTTCTCCCAATATACCACCACTCTGTACCCTTTCAGCCCCCTCACCTCCCCTCAGATATTGTTGCCTTTTTAGGACTACACCTGCATTATCAAGTAATATGGTATAAACGGAGCAGATTAGTAGATCAAAGCAGTAGATACTGAGATTTCCATTAAATGAGCTTTAGGAAACATTAGGTCTGCTCCCCTGACAAAACATCCCCATTTTTCACATGTTCAATGCTGTTTAAAAAAAACAGTCCTGCTGGAAGGATGTCTTTTCTTCCTCAACTGAAGGCCCCATTGCCAAGAAGCATCACACTCTCCTTTCACCTGTTTTCCTGGAGGAAGGTAGCAATTAGTGCCCTTGCTATCATTGCTCTTGTAAAAATCTCACATACAAAATGCTTCTACTCCTGTTTGTGCTATTTTCTAGGTGAAACCATAGTGACGCCTGCCCAGTACTCACAGGGCACTGAATTCCTCAGTTTCCAGAGAAAGGTCACATTGTACCCAAGCACTTAGGTTTCACCTGGAGTTTCCATGGCTTGAGGAAATGACAGTATCTGTGTGTTCTCAGCCTCCTATAATCCCTTTTTGCACACAGAAGACTTCACAAACAAAAGATTTCAATAAGTTAAACCAGAAGCTAAGTATTCTTTGTTTTCTCAAGAGCTCTGAAAAGCTGCACTACATGCCTTATGCTAAAACACTTAACTACTAGTTACACAGCCTTAATTCCATCCCCTGTACTTATAAATTTCTTTCCTTTCCCTCCTTTCTTTGATTAACTTACATCAAACAAATTTAGCTCCTGGGCTACTGATAGCCCTCTATATACCCTTGGATTTTCCCAGACATCTGCTTTCAAGATAGGTTGTAAGCATATACAAATACAACACCTTGACTACTTAATGGTTCCTAGGATTTTCTAAGTGGGCCTAATCTCTTTGTATGTATGGCAACATGAGGAGTCCACTAAAATGAATGTTTTCATTCCAGGTTTTTTCTCCTCTTGCAGGCAATATCATGTAGCCATTTATACTTTATAATCAGACAAGAATCAGGATATACGGTACTGATAAGTACTTAATCATTTCTAAATGAGATGGGAAGAGTCTGGGCAATGTGACAGATTGTTTGATTGGTTTGATCTCAGTTTGCCTGTTATGTCCTGTTAGAAAAGCGAATGGGTTAGATTGCCCCTTAGAAGGGAGATTGCTTTCCTGGTAAGCAGCTGAGTTGGGGGGAGAAGGTTACAGAGTACAAACTGTGCAAAAGGAACATTGAAAGAGCCAAAGCTGGGAGCTTGCAACACAAGTAGAGAGAGTGTGGTAGGGAACAGGGAACAGTCACAGACAGACCTCTGAGAGGACGGACAGAAATCTTCACTGGGATGAGGAGCAATTGGATAAAGTTTCTTGTAACTCAAAAAAGGCAGTAAGAAACCTAGCCTGGAGTCAAAGACTGTTCTGATTTGATTAAGTAAAATATTAAATATGGTAATTTCTATTTTAATATAACCTCAACTTTTAAATATAGATTATATATTTCATGCCTTCCTTTGGGAGGTAGCAATAAGGAAAAGTTCTCAGCATATTCACCGCAGAGAAGGTTTTGTCACTGTAGCATCCATTAGGTATCATAATAAAGTGAGCACCTAACATGAAACAAAGATACTTTACGGTCTTTGTCATATAATTTCCAGCAGAATTTTCCATTTTAGAGATCTCTGAACATACAAGATAGCCAGGTATCAAGGGATATTAATTTAATTTATTACCAATCAAATCAGAGTAGGGTAATGAGAAATAAAAAAAAAAATTTAAAACACCTTCCCCCCACCCCTCCTTTCTTCCCGGGCTCAACTTTACTCCTGATTTTCTCTACCTCCTCCCCCCCCCGAGTGGCACAGGGGGACGGGGAATGGGGTTGTAGTCAGTTCATCACACGTTGTCTCTGTCGCTCCTTCCTCCTCAGGGGAAGACTCCTCACACTCTTCCCCTGCTCCAGCGTGGGGTCCCTCCCACAGGAGACAGTCCTCCACGAAATTCTCCAACATGAGTACTTCCCATGGGCTGCAGTTCTTCATGAACTGCTCCAGCGTGGGTCCCTTCCATAGGGTGCTGTCCTTCAGGAACAGACTGCTCCAGCGTGCGTCCCCCACGGGGTCACAAGTCCTGCCAGCAAACCTGCTCCAGCATGGGCTCCTCTCTCCTCGGGTCCACAGGTCCTGCCAGGAGCCTGCTCCAGCGCACGCTCTCCATGGGCTCACAGCCTCCTTCGGGCGCATCCACCTGCTCCGGCGTGGCGTCCCCCATGGGCTGCAGGTGGATATCTGCTGTACCATTAACCTCCATGGGCTGCAGGGGCACAGCCTGCCTCACCATGGTCTGCAGAGGAATCTCTGCTCAGGTGCCTGGAGCACCTCCTCCCCGTCCTTCTTCACTGACCTTGGTGTCTGCAGAGTTGTTTCTCTCACATATTCTCACTCCTCTCTCCAGCTGCAATTGCTGTTGCGCAGGTTTGGTTTTTTTCACCTTCTTAACTATGTTATCACCGAGGCGTTACCACCRTCGCTGATGGGCTCGGCCTTGGCCGGCAGCGGGTTGGTCTTGGAGCTGGCTGGCATTGGCTCTATTGGACATAGGGGAAGCTTCTAGCAGCCTCTCACAGAAGCCACCCCTGTAGCCCCCCCTGCTACCAAAACTTTGCCACACAAACCCACTACACCCCTTTACAAAGCAGTGCTGGATATACAGAAACATATAGCACAGACTCAAGAAATTAGTACCACAAATTTGGATGTATTTATGTGTAATTTATTTCCATTACACATATATGTCAGCCTTCTAACAAAGTTGTTCACAAACAATCAGTTGGGTAATTTTTGTCTCAGATATCCATGTCTGGAAATGAACACAGAATTTTATAGAGCAAATAGAATTTTAAAAAATAAATTCTAAAAAGGAACAAAAAGCTTTTTTTTTTTTTTAATAATACAGCTGTCCTCACAGCTGATGTCAGAACAGATCTTCCCATGGCAGAATATTTGTTCACATGCCTTATGAAAAAGAATTTGGAAAACAGTATGGATTGTCCTAGTTGGTGACATCCTCTTTAAAAAACAAAAGTTTATTTAATGGTTTTTGTACTTCATAGAAAAAGAATAAAATCATAGCAGTAGAAAAAACTGGAACCAAAAAGAAAAGCATTGTAAAAATGTCAAGTTTGGACGCATGCAGAACATTTAAGGAATATTATTTCTAATATTTTCATTGTCAAGTAATAAAACATAATATAAATGTTACTAGGTCACAAATGGTTAACCAGTACTCTTCCTGAGTCACCTTGGACTGTGAAGACTGATCTATTCATAAAGTTAAACTTCAATAAGCTTCAAAATTTGGTAGTGAGTAGTTCTTTTAGTAGGTAAGACTAAGGAAAAAGGAAATTTGGGAAAAACTGTCAATTCTTCAAAGAAATAATACTGAGAGCGTAAGTATAAAATCAGAAAAATATAGAAAGTTTAGGAGGAGATCAGCTTGGTTAAACTATGAGTTCTTCTTTGGCCTCAAATATAAGAAGGAAGCATTTAGAAACTAAAAATTAGGACAGATTACTGAGGACAAAAATAAAACCTAGGTGTAGAAGAAAAAAATTGAAAGGTCAAGACACAAATGAGATGCAATTAGCAAAAGGCATAAGAATGACAAGAATTCAGTTTCTAAGTATAAGAAGATGACCAAAGAAAGCATTGTTCTGCTACTAATCAAGAAGGAAATCTATGCACAGATAACACAGAGAAAGCTGAAGCTTTTAATAGCTTTTTTTTCATCAATCTGCAGTAAAAACATCCATTAAGGAGAAGTGCCTAGCATAATTAATATCAGCAACAAAAGAGGAAGATCTCAACATGGAATAGGAAAGACATGAGTTGCAGAGCACTTATCTAAGTTAAATCAATATAATCTGATGAACTTCATCCTAGGATACTGGCTGATGCAATCAAAAAACTCTTAGTGGTTATCTTTGAGAACTCTTGGAAGATAGCTACGGTACCAAATTATTTGAAAAAAAACACCTGTACATAAAAGAAAAGAGGAAGCTGGAGAATTATACAGCAGTTAGTCTGACTTCATTCCTCAGAATAAAAAAGATTTTTTAAAAGCAAAAAAACCCAAGCTACTTTTAAACAGTGTGAAGACAACAAGGAGATGAATGAGAATTTATGCAGGTTTGTCAAGAACAAATCCCATCAGACCAGTCTGTTTTCCTCTTCTGACAGGGTAACAGGCCTTTGAATAGGAGAGCATTAATAGATGCCACATGTAAGCTGGGAAGCAAGGATGAAGCAGTGCTATACAGGCCAAATCTGCAGCTTACAGTGCTACACTACATATAAAAGCTTGAAAAACAGGAATTAATGTGTATATGATTTAGTTGTTATGCAGATGAAAGATAAATATGAGGTACACATATTACTTAAGAAGAGCTATTTTATTTATCTGGTGAAATCCTTACATCTATGTGATGAAGTGAGTAACAAAATCAAGAAGCCAAGTATGGGCAAGAAACAAAATTGGATATTGAAGACACAAAAATTTGTCAATATCATATAGGATAGTCAGAGGTTAAAGGAGGACTGTATTACCTGATATTAATAATGATTGGCTGTATGTTGGTGGGTGAATATAGGCTTGAGCAAACTAAGAAATCCATGTCAGACATAAGTGAAACGACMATAGTCAGGAGAAGAACATATGACACAATGTGATAGGAATAACCAAATACTTGAAAAGGGGAATTAGATGTGGCTAGGCAAACTGTTCCCTGAAAGGAATATATTGGGAACAGATTTTGAAGTAGACAACTGAGGCTAGCATCTGAGCAATAACAATAAGAGCCTGTAACTGGAGTGCAGGAGTTTCCAAAGTGCGTGAGTAGCCCAGATGTCACTGGCACTGACAGATCAGTGACATTTAGTAGCCTCAAATTCAGAAAAGAAGAGGCAACTTATGACATCATGGTGGCTTTACATACTACTTCATATGACATCCCCATGAGCTAACCACAGAAAAATAATAAAGACAGAACCACTGTAATATGCAAACCTGATTAGTTACTTTTCCTGGAGTAGAGCTGGTCCGTTGGCAAAAAGGATGCCTTGACTCTGATTCATTTCTGGGTTATTATTATTCACCTGGATGCTGGAATAAATATTAATATAGAAATAGGAATAGATTAAATGGTGTAAGTACAAAATACTACACTGAACAGATATAACCAGCTGTAGTGATATAGGATATAAAACATCTAGAACTTCATGATTCTCCAAGAAAAGATCTGGGGTTTTTGGCAGATGACTAGCTGCCAATGCACTGACATTATGCTTTTACACTAAAGACAAACATCTCACAGAAATTTATGAACAAACTTATGGACTACTGATCACATTATTTGTATCTGTATAATAATTCRGATGTTTACACATCCTCCTACTTTCTGCACACTGGTAAGGCCTCAGGTGGAATAGTGTATGCAGTTTTACATGTGCACTTCAGGAAAGGTGTGCATTTATTGTGAAAAACATAAGACAGCAGCAAATATGATAGAAATTAAGGAAGCTCCTCAGGCAGGATGCTAAATCAGTCAGGCTTTTGGAATGATTCTGTGCCTACTTTTTTCTTTATAGTGAAATCCCCCAAAAAGAACAAATTGTTCTTAAACTCACAAAAACCAGGGATTATTAAACTATTAACCAGAATTCCTAGCTTTCTAAATACAGACAGATTAGAAATATAAAGGATTTATATACAGCGCTGTGTCTCCCAACCCACTGCTTCTTTACTTCCAGCCTGCTCAGTGACTGTCATAGCAAATCGTGCTCAGTTCCCTGTTYTCCCTCTCCAACACCTCTAAAAATTTCCTATCTGCTCCCTGTTTCTTCTCAGCAGCTCAGGTTTTCCTCCACCTGCAGACTTCTGCATCTTTCAAGTGGCTTTCTCACTCCCTTCTTCTGCTTCCCACAGCATGCAGTTTCCAGGAGCCCTGCTCTCTGCCAGATTCAGCTGCTTCCTGGGAAGAAACATGACTCTTCCGTCTCCAGATAAGTATCTGAGTTAACCCCACTCCTGAAGGGAGCGTAACATGCAAAACAAGAAGATACAAAGATACCATCTGTTCCATTCCTGTAACTACTCATCAGAAATAATCTGTTCTCCATTGCAGATATGGAGGAGAAAAGAAATAATAGTCTTAAACTTCAACAAGAAGGATTCAGGTTAGAGACAAGGAATTGGAACAGATTACTTGGAAGACTGGAGTATCTTTCATGAGAGATACTTTAAAAAAGAGTTAGCTATTCATCTCTAAGCAATAATATTAATAAAGCTCACCCACAGAATATAAGCGTAAGCAAGATGATCCCCTATAACTTTTCTTTCCAAATTTTATTCAAATGTATTTTGTTACTGTATGACTTTATCAGGTTGTTGATTTCAGCAGATGTTAAAACTGGAGTGTAATTTTGCATATTCATGATTACTGGGGGCTGGGTGAACCTGAAAATCACACAGACTTGGGAGTGACATGAAAACATATGAGCAGGAAAGAAACTACTTTAAAAATATATATTGCTTAACTAAGAACTATTTGAAAYGTAATGCTTTCAAAGAAGTTGTGCTTTGAAGTTTTGAGTCTGCTTGACTCTTATACCCATGGGTATGCCTTAAAACTTACAAAACCAATGTGATGTGGAACCACCAGTCTGTGTAGGATATTAGACAATGTTTAAATTCAGTGCTGAATGGGCAGAGAAGAGGGGCAATGCAATGTCTGCAGTTAGCTTTTCTTTATGAGAGATATTTCTCCCCCTAAACTTGAAAATGTATGCACAATTCAAAAATTAGATATAAGTGTAGTGGCTTTGGAAATAATTAAGAAAAGACTTTATTTAAGGTTTTCCTATAGTTGTGCAGCTTAAATTTCATACCACAAGAAAGAAATTGACGGGGGGGGGG
>JASVER010000001.1:29446296-29457581 GCA_030449065.1 Oceanodroma leucorhoa | reverse complement strand
GGGTTATTATTATTATTTTCCCATGGTCTTTTTTTTTAGCTGAGACCAGTAAAGGATACAACATGTTGGAGCAGCAACTGAGATCCACCTCCAGCTATTTCGATATTAGTTAGTTGTCAACATTTCTTCTAAATGATACTTCTAAATTGTTCCTGAATTTACCCACTCTTTATGAATTACAGCAGGTTCAATGCTTAAAAATAAAACCCTAAAATAGTATTTTGGCATCTCTATGTCAGTTTTACAGCAACCTTCTATATGACACACAGCCTTTATTTTGTGCAAAGGAAAAGATCGCTGTCGTGTCCCACACAGCTCACTGGACTTTTTAGTTCCACCACAGGTGTGTGGGTTCAGTATATGTGTAGAGGATATTGTAAATGAGGCTTCTGTTGTCCACTTCCAGTTATACCCAGAATGACATTTGTGACACTTATTAGGAAAGGAAAAGAAAAAAATTATTATCAGATTAAAAAGCAATGGGGTACTTGTACAGCATACAGTTAAAGCAATCTTACGGTCACATTTAAACCTGGCATGTATGCTGTTCAAATGGCAAAGTTGAAAGTATTGGTTTAGGAATAGCTGCAACGGGTTTGTCGGTCCACACATGCATGCTAATTTAGTATGCTGCTGGGCACACCTGCATGGTCTAGCTGCAAGGAGACTTCAGTACTTCCCACCTGCCTTGTCTGAGGATTAGAGGTGAATGGGATGAAATTGTATCCTATCATATTTACAGCTGCTTCATAACCTGGTCCTTCAGAGCATCAGCAAAAAAGTCTGGAATACTGTCTTGTTAATGAACAGAAAGGAGCAGGTCACTTACACCACGTCTGTATGTTTCCAATCTTGTCTGTTTGGAAAGAAGTTGCAAAGAGACCATCAACTGGGTGCACAAAACAGCAGTAAGCTCAGCATTCATATTACATTTGCAGGTCTAACACAGGGAGAGGGGAGAAGTTGTCACCCATGCAGAGCTGAAAGAAAGTTTCCTGAGAAGTCATTATGAAACTGCATAATAATTTTTGGCAAATTTGATAATTCTTTTTTTTTTTTATGTGAACATGGGCCCAGTCTTACAGTGTAAAGAGGTCTCTTTACCCATAGCTGTCACACAAACAGGATTACAGCAAGGGGAATGAAGTAGCTCACAGCAAATTAGGTGGTATACTTAAATGACACTTCCACAGTCTCTCTCTGGGGTTCCTGAGTTCTTTCTCTGCTGTACAGAAGTGTGTTAGAGACTAAAATCCACTTCTGGATGCTTTTCTTGAAGTACGGCTAAAATCACTTCAGGGAATTTAGGAAGGCCATAGGACCACTCAAAAGCTCCCTTTAAATAGGAAATAAGTCAGGACATAGGAATTGAAAGGGAATGACCATCTCTGCTTTGGGCTTTCACTCTGCTCCCAAAGTTCCTTAGAGATGGATCTTGACTGACAGTCCAGTTGTCAACTGCCAGATGAGTGGGTTCCTTAATTCTTGGTGTCTGTTGCATGACTTATCATCTGTTGTCACCCAGTATATGATTCCAGCAGAAGATATAGGCTCAATTTATACATCAAGTTGTCTCACCCTTGCTTCCACAAATGGCACTGATAAGAATGTGAGAGAGACGTTATAAAGAGCTTCTCCACAGTAAAGTCCAGGAAATTATTTTTCAGAGCAGGGAATGGACAGTATTGTGTTCTTTGAATCTTTCTAAAAGATGTGTTTGTACATACATTTAAATATGTGAGAGATTTGAGGCTTTAATCCTTTTTTTCCTCATATTATGCAATTTAAAAAGTACATTTCCCTAAATATAATATATTTTGGAAGAAAATATGTATCACAAACATATACCAATCAACTGAGAAATGACTATGGTTTCCTCAGCCACCCAGCATGAAAAAGATTATTATTAATAGAAGACACTAAACGCAAGCTGAGTTCTCAGCAGGATTATTTCATACATGGTTTAATGGACTTTGTGGATTAGTCAAGTGTTCAGGTGCCTATTCCTTTATGAACTAAATTCTCGTGTGGTTTTAGAGACTATATGTAATGCTTGATAATACACAGGACATTGCTCCTGGGACAGAGGATAGAGCAGCTTTGCCACAACCCTATATATAACACACCAGGACAATTCATACAACCTGTGCGAAACTCCTTCCTATCTGCCGAGCAAGAGCTTGCCACGTAGAGACAGAAAGCTAGTTTTGGCTATGTAGGTTATTCTGGTGGATGGCATACTGGTCCCTCCATCCTTCTCTCTTAATGAAATATCCTTTGGGTGGGTGGAAAATAGGTGTGCTGAGCCACAAGAACTGCATGTCAGATGTGTAATATGTGTAGAGCTCTTAAATTACTTCAGATAGACCTCTGAACTGTCAGACTTTGCTTATATATCCAACAGCATTTCTGCTGCCCTACCATCTTGAATAATAGCACAGTAAAAATTCTGGATCATTATTTTTAATGAAGAGAAGGGAATTAGGATTCATGCTTAGACAATCAGTTTGTAGTTAAGGCCATAGGCAAGAGAAATGCAATTTTGTAGTACCCTGGGAAAAAAGTACATTACATCCTTTTTTGTAACACTGTGAAAAACCCCAGCAGACCGGCATGACCACAGTGACGAGCAATGTCAAAGCTGTATGCATTTCTCAGTAGCATCCACAAATATGGAGGAAAAGAAAAGATCAGTTCTTACAGAGGCCTTCTCTCTGAAGAGAAGACCTGTAGGAAAAGCACACGGGTACAAGGCATAGGAGTAATTCCTTTCATCCCATTTACACCATAGCACTAGTGCATGAGATTAACCAGTCTTTCAGAAAAGTAGCAAATGTGTTACATACTACAGTCAACACTTATTTTTATTTGCATGGGAAATTGTTCACAATTTAAAGCAAACTAGAATTTTCGAAGAATTTAAAGATAATTCTGAGACACAAACAAAAGTTATTTTTCATTATTTATAATAGTTTAATATCTGTGTTGTGTTTTTTAAAAAATGATCTTTTTTGTTCAGATGCTAAAATAGATATTTCAAAGGGCCACATCCTAAGACAGAACAGATGTTTTTCTGAATTCACCCCAACGTGATTTTTCAGATCAGAGACTATTGTTAAATATAAAGTTAAGCTTTCCATTCTCCACTTTCTCTGATGATTTATGGATCAGAGCATCAGTTGTTTGGATCTTTTCTAAGACAGAGTTGCTTTAAAGGACTTTCACAGGGGTTACTTTGTGAAACTGGAAGCCTTCCAAGATGCCTGCTCTTGACTAATGGCCAAGATGAAGCTGTGTTTGAATTTTAAATGACTACACAGCCTCCTCCTCAGCGTGCTTTAAGGGTCCACTCATGTAGTGCTTATGCACACAGAGTTCCCATCGATCTTAAAGGAATGACATATATATAAGGAACTTAGAATTATTTTTTTTTTTCCCTTGGATGTACATAGAGCCATTTCTCCCACTCTTATGCAGTGTACCCTTGAATAAACACAATGTATTTGCAACATAGTTTGAAAGAAATCTTTGCAAAATCATTTTCTTGTCTCAGATTGGAACATTCCCTCTTGCTCCACACTGCGGCAAAAAAACAGAAGCGATGAAGCATAAGCAAATGACTGAAAAAATATTTTAATTGAACAAATATTTGTTGAGTCTAACAATACGGACCTGCCATGGGGAAAGCAAAGGTCAGACATGCAACAAAGATGGAAAGAATATTAGGTAGAATAATATTTTCTACCTAACTTTAATTCAGATTCTGAAAGAATGATATGAAACTCTGTCAACAAATGACAGTATTTTCATGACTCAGGGGTTCCAACCAAAGACTGGAGGAGTTTGGTATTGCTGAAAATTAATTAGTTCATAGTCTAGTGATGGCCTTGTCAAAAGCAGCAATACTTACAGGAGATTTCCTTTTTTACTATGTGAGGGATGAGCTGCTACAAAGCAATACAAGTTTTGTTCAAAGGAATATAAGCAGATAGGAGAGCTAATATCATAAGCTAGAAACCTACTTCATAGCTGGGGATAACAAGTGTCCTTAAATCAACCAGGATTTATAAGTGTTTATCTAATGACCAGAATGCATAGAACAGTATAAGATTAACCGTTGTATTCTTGGTACATGATGCTGCTGTCTCACAACAACTGACTTGTCAGAATTTATCTATTTGCTTTTAAGAACAAGAAGGGGATATGACAAGTTTAGTTTCTAGAAGATGGGTTATCTGGAAGTTGGAAACAGAAGATGGATTTTGCATGACCTAGCTCTGTTCAGATAAGGTTCTGTTCAGATAAGAGGTTACATGTGGAAATAGATCATATCAGGCAATGTTGCATGAAAGCAATATTCTTGAGGTCCAGACAGAAACCTCTTATTAGCTTAGTGATTCATAGAACAAGGGTTGCTCTTCCAAAGGATGCAGAGGGAGCTAGTGAAATTTGTTGCAGCCTTGAAGAGGAGGAAAGCAATTAAGAGCATGTCATGCTAACTATCTAAAAAGACTGCTACAAATGGCCCGAGAGGATGAGCACACTTTTACAAGTAAGTTTGTCTATTTCTAACCATTAATACAATTTTAGAGTAGTGGATTTCTCTTTTTTTTTTTTTTGCCAAATACTTGAGGTTGTCTGTCTCTGGAGTCTAGGCTCATCTCCTCTATTAACTAGACTAGAGCTAGTAAGTCCACCTTCCTCAATGATCAACAGACATGCAGCTTCATTCATGGTGCTCTCTGATGGAAATATAAACAGTTCAGCTAAAGATTTTTCCCACTAGGGCCATAAAGCAGAGTATTATAGGAAAGAATAAAACCACAAATTGTAAATCCTTAGTGAGTGTTAAAGAGAAAGGTTATGTAGAACACAAAATATGATAAAGCAAACACATGTCAAATGTGTTAACATCATAACACAGGAAGCTCTTTGCTACCCAATATACATTTCTCTTACCCCTTCTCTCTGTTTCACACATGAGTTGACTGAAGTTTTTCATTGACGGAAACGCCTGGAGAAGTAGTATGTAATGCTGTTCCGACTATATGAAAGAATGTCTCTGAAGACCAAGTCAGCATTAATATTGGTACATATAAATCAAGAATAACGATATCCAAACTCT
This sequence comes from Oceanodroma leucorhoa, assembly GCA_030449065.1. Classification (NCBI taxonomy): domain Eukaryota; kingdom Metazoa; phylum Chordata; class Aves; order Procellariiformes; genus Oceanodroma; species Oceanodroma leucorhoa. Next base: position 29,452,456 of record JASVER010000001.1, on the reverse strand, counting down.
TCAGATGGGGACTAACAAACTTAACAGCACTGGACATGTCCTTAAGGCAACATAAAATAGACAAATCATGACTTTTCATTAGTGAAGTATTTTCTCCCAAGGCCATCGTAAAGGAAGTTTATTACACTTACTTGGTGGCATACAGAGGGAGGCTCTTCTAAAGCCTAATTTCTTGATAAAATGTACTTGATAAATGGTAATTTTTAAATCTTCCAAGCTGTCCATCTTCAGTGATTTTGTTTTCATAAAGAACTTAAGAGGGGTTGAATTTTCCGGGAACTAATAGCTCCTTGGAGGCCTTTGGAAAGTGAGTAGTGAATTAACCAACCTCCAGAGTGATCTAAAYGATGAACAACCTCTAGGACACCTGAGGCAAGTGAATTTTCCCTCACTGCATGCCAGAGCTGATGTACAACATCGTCACTTTTGTGAAGTGAAACCTAGCTGCCATGGGGCTATCCTATAATTACTTGAGTTCTCTAAAATAGTAGCTACTGTTGCCTGCACAAATCTGGTAACTTAGGTGCTTGTTTGTTGTCTTCTAATTTGCTCACAGAATTCTTAGCCATGTGGCAATTATGAAAAAAAAAAATTAAAAGAAAGCAAACAGTGTTTTAGCCGCATTTTTGTGGTTCTAATTAGCAGCAGTTTTGATAAGCGTTTCAGTGTTTGTAAATATTGGTAAACATCAGTGCTTATTTCCTTCACAATGTTATTTCAGCTAAGTGAGCTAACATGAATCCTTCACCAGTGTTCTCTGAACTAAATGCTGTAAAACGATGAAAAGAGCTATTTTCATTGACTGAAATTTTTAAAAGGCATTTTTATTTTAGCTTGAAGAATCCTAAAGAAAACAAAAAAAAGTTAAGGTAAAATTATTGAAYTTTTTGTCTACTTTCCAGGCAATGGAAATTTTCAGCGTTTACACACAATAAAATAAATCTCTGACTGAACAAAAATCTGTATTTGGTCACACCTCCAGATTCCCTCAAAGTGTATCTAAATCTGTGAATTTAAAATTCCAGCTTAAAGAGTATGAAATTTTTATACTGATGTTCTGCAGTACCATAGGTACTTCATCAGATAGTGTAAATGATCAGTTTGTATCATATTTTAAATGTAAGACAAAAATTAGTAGAATTGATCACAGAACTTGCATGAAAGCAGAATGACATAGTGTAGTTGGTGGAAACAGTATGCCTCTACTATTAGACTTCCAGGACTGTTTTTGCTGCTAAAAGAATTGGGTATGGCACTCTAAAAGGATTTATTGAAAGATGCCCAGTTCAGATATTTAGATTGAGTTCAGAAAGCTATGGCAGTGCTAACTTGGGACATCAAGTGCCATATTAAAAGTTACTTCAACCTTCATAGTTAAACCAAGTAAATGATCTTGTAGACTAGCTTAAACCCCTCCCCAACAGTTTACCACATTTTTGACATATCAGGCTTTGTTCTGAGAGTTATTTTCATTTTTCTGTGACCACCGTCATCACCAGCTACTGCAGTAGGCCTCTTCTTTTGCCATATTTCTGGACTTTCAAATACCAGGTGTGCATTAAATATTTTTTTCATCTATTTTATCTTCTTCAGTACTTTTCATAGGCTGTTTCACTACCTGTAGAAAAAAGATCAGTCCTCTTTTAGGTGTTTACATACACAAATAGTAAGGCTTTTTAACCATTACCTCTTTTTTCATAGTATTACTACAATTTTCATGGTATTACTATTTCCACAGAAGAGGGTGCTTTTAGCAATACACAGGCATATGAAAGGAGGAAAAAGTTTTAAAAGTAGAAGACAAGACTACAATATGGACAAATAAGTCAAATGTATATATTTACACGTGGTTTCAGATATTTCTGTTTTTTTAAAACAATATAGGTATTTAATTTGTGGATAGGCTAGTGTACATTTGTGTATTTGGACTATAGGCATTGATGTATAGGGGTAGTACAGAACTGTGCTGGATAAAAAATATCTTAAGGCTAGCATTTTTCAAAAGGACAGGTGCTTCTCACCTAATAAAGGTCTTTCTGATAGATGACTACTCAGTGTTTTGCCATATAACTCCAGGGTGGTTAGGTTCATGTATGTCACACTGCCCTCATACTTTCAAGAACAGTAATGCTGAAGGTCCATATGTTACTTTATACAAAACCACAATCTTTTTTTCTTCCATACTACCTGCACATATTTACATTGTCAGAACTAATAACTCACCTAGAAGACATGCTGGTGCAAAAGACCACCCTGTGTGATCTGTTTAATGGTTTTGTTTTTCTGAATTCTATAGCCCTGTAGGAATGTTCATCTCTGCATATGTTTGCTTTAATGAATTGGCTGTTCTAAAGGCCTGAATACACAACTGATATCCAAGACCTCCTGAATCCTAATTTTGGCTCTTACAGACTGAACGCTCCTGAGTAGGTATGTTGTAGCTTAGTGTTTAGAGCAAGTTTCCAGGCACATTATTTTCACAGGAATATTATGGACACTGCTAATGCTTATAACCATACTTTGAAGCCACATGGTGCCATAACTTTGAGTTATTCCTGCCTATAGCTTCTAGAATTCCTAGACATTAAATTTGCATTATATATCTGCTTTTCATACTTATTTAATCCATAACAGCACAACAAATACTTTGCAACATCACTATCAGTTCATAGCTCAGACATAAATAATTGCATACTTTCATTGTTTTTAATCTATGCTTGAAATTATGGGGATACTTAACTATCATCTAATCAGATTTAGCATTCCGGTTAGGCTGTGTTGCATTTCATGTTGAAATTCCTTACCCAGTTCACGCTGGCATAAGTATGGGCTGCTGTTGCAAGGAGTGGTCTTGAACCTAGATAGCTGTTCTGTCTGTATAAGCAGTTGCACGCATCACAAGCCAGATCAGGAAGCTAAATTATTAATTCTGAGAGGGATCAATTCCTTGATCTGAGAAGCTGCATAAATTGCTGGTGCTCAGACACAGGAAAGCAAGAAATACCAGGCTAGAGGCAGAAGGAGGAAGGTGGGACTGTCCTTTTTTACAAAAGCTTAAATTTATGTTACAGTTAAGTAGATGCTCTTAGTACAATCCCAGATTATGTTACTATGATTAGGAAGTGGTACACATCCCAAAACTGACAGTCCTCCCCATGTTACTGCATATTCATATCTGCATGTCTTATAAAAATCTCAAAATTTCAAGTGTCAGTGCCCATTGGTATTTTAGACTTTTTCTGTGTACTATGTTTATATGGTTTATCATGTTGAATGAAGGAATGTCATACTTATGTATATGCCTTTTCTGATATATTTGATACCTAAATGTCTTTTTTGTCACATCTGTATTTGTGTATATGCCTGTTCCTATGCATATGAAAATACAACTTCTTGTAGCTAAACTGACTATACTTTTGTGGCATTCACTGATCATTCCATGCAAAACCTTTAAAGGAGACTTGTTTTACTGTGTTCCTTGTTACAACATCTGTGCAAAACATAAGACCTGTGCAGACTCTTTAAGGAGGTAGCAATTAAAAGCATAGTCCCCATGTCAACATCTTACCTTCCAGAAAAAAAAAAAAACAAATAACTTATTACTATTTAGTTACAGTATCACTTAGAGAAATCTAACATTAATACAACATACACTTTCAAATACTTAAAACCAATCCAATAAATAAACTAATGATTTTCAATTAATCTTAGAGATGCCCCATGCTGTTAATTGGACCAGTTAATTTACTACAGTGCTGTCATGCAAATACCTCTTCATATGCCATTTCACACACTGAAAGTGCCATTACTGAAGAAATTGTTTTTTTTTTTTAATATCACCTATCATAGCAATTCAAAAGCAATTTCCTGAAGTGTTTTACTTAAAAGGGTTCAAGATGGCTGTTATCTCTTCCAAAAACAGGTACCTTGCAGTAAAAGTATGCTTTGGGTCATTAAAGTTCTTTTGCTTTTCTTTTTGACTTTTTCATTTAGAGGGATTTGGGGTTATTATTATTTGAAAAGGAAAGTGTTGATAATAAAATAATTTACTTTTATAAAACCTCATTTTAATGTTTTGTTGTGGAAGGTTTCTGTTTCTTTCTGTGAATTTCCAATTTTCCATTAAAATTGTTCAATTAAAACTCTGTTTTTTTTCTCAGGAAAAACATTAGTGAGAGGAAGTTTTTTCCATTTCCTACCTTTACGTCTGTTAAAGCCAGGGAATAGAGCACCTGACAGTGTCCCTAGTGATACTCATATGGGATTTTTTTTTTTTCCCCTCCTCTTTCCAGGCCAGTACACAAAATGCATCACTTGGTTAATATGGCACTGAATAGGATAGGATTGAAGATGGTTTCAGACCAAAAGAAACAGCAGAAAACTAACTGCATAGGCCTGATGAGCATCGATATTGACCATGTATGTGAATTACAGGAATCTTTGTTGTGGTTTAAACCCAGTAGACAGCTGAGCCCCACACAGCCACTCACTCCTCCTGCCATGGGACAAGGAAGAGAATTGGAAGGATAAAAGTGAGAAAACTTGTGGGTTGAGATAAAAACAGTTTAATAGGGAAAGCAAAAGCTGCACACGCAAGCAAAGCAAAACAAGGAATTCTTTCACTACTTCCCATCAGAGGCATGTGTTCAGCCATCTCCAGAAAAGCAGGGCTCCATCACACATAGCAGTTACTTGGGAAGACAAATGCCATAACTATGGCTGTCCCCCCCACTCATCCTACTTCCACCACCTTTTATTGCTGAACAAGATGTCATATAGTGTGGGATGTCCATTTGGTCAGTTGAGGACAGCTGTCCCAGCTGTGTCCCCTCCCAACCTTTTGTGCATCCCCAGCCTACTCACTGGTGGGGCAGTCTGAGAAGCAGAAAAGGCCTTGACACTGTGTAAGCACTGCTCAGCAATGGCTGAAAAATCAGTGCGTTATCAACACTGTTTCCAGCACAAATCCAAAACATAGTACTATACCGGCTACTATGAAGAAAATTAACTCTATCTTTTCTATGAAGAAAATTAACCATGTACAGAAGTACAACCATGAACTTCTGAATGCAAAGCGTAAAGAAGTATTAGAAAAATACTCCTTGAAGCTCCTGATCTTCAGGAAAGTTATATGAAAAGATACTGGAATTCTCTAGATCAGTAGCTCCTTTTCAGTGTGGATAAGGACTCTGTTATATTGCCCTGAACCAACAAAAAGGAATCTTCCAGCTCTGAAATGTCAATGGCTACTTAGACAGGGTTATTTTTGTTTCTTTTTTTCTTCTTCAGCTGTTTCCCAGGATTTGTGAAAAAGAGCCAGTGAAGAGCTTTATGCCAGTTTACAGTAATTTGGAAGTTCATTCACCCTGAAGTTATTTCCAGAAAAGAAAAGCCATTTTAGTGGAGACAATATCAGATCCACATTTTTTTAATCGTTTCATTCCACATTTGTTCAGTGTTATACACAGACACATGCAGAAGTTATACTATACATCATTGCCTTATGTCATTCTTTTATAGAAATATGATTCTCCTCTATATAATATTTGCAAACTACTTGATTTTCTATTAAAAAGGCAATTTTGAAACAGTTTCCTGTTTGTATTCTATCTTAAAATAAACCACAGCCTTATATCACTTCTGTCTTACATCTCTTCCAGTCCCAATACTTTGTTGGTGAAGACCCAGGCATGCCAGCCATTGACAACTGAGAATACCTAATTTCTTAAATTTGCCCCTGAAGTAATGAAAATGGGGTAATCCTTCTGGAAGCTTTAGCAACAACTCACTTACCTGCTCTCTGGCAAGACTGGTTTTCCTCCAACTTGCTAGAAAGTAAATTATTCATTCTAATGGCTGGGTAAGTGAATAACACTATTCTGTTCTGTGATGAAAGATAAGATTATAAAAAAGAAATATGTTTATGGGATTTTGTATTAAAGGTATTGCCACAACCTCTTATAAGTACCATGTAACCGATATCATCCTAMGCTGCATCTTTTCTAAACAATTCAAACAGAATTTGAGGTGGAATATGATTTTCTTTTAATAAATCTATTTTAGTAGTATCTTTAACCTGTCTCCSCAAAAAATTCTTCCTTCTTCTTCTGAAGGGGCATTTCAGTTCAGCCCCTATTACTTTTTTTGTTTATTCTCCACT